>NW_004624731.1:44551013-44582482 GCF_000247695.1 Heterocephalus glaber
AAATATATAATTAACCTACACAATATGCCACAAAAAGACAATAGAAACTATATTTCTATGAACATGTTCATAGAATAAGATAAACATATTTCTTGGTCACTTGTTTGGTGCGGAGGAAAAGTAAGGTAATTTGAAACAAGTGTAAACCTGTCCCCTCCAAATTGTACCCTCCAAGTTGAGTTCGGGAGATAAGAGAAAAATGTGTGATTAAATGCAAAACCAGAAAACAATAGAAAAGATTTTCCAAGACATTTCATGATTAATTGCTTAATGATTTACAAGATTTTAGAGGAAAGAGGTTAATTAGAGGTGCCCAGGAAGGAAAGTAATAGAAGTTGGAAAAAGTTTACAATACGTCAGCTTTCTTCAGGGAATAAGCAAATAGATTCACTGACTACTGGGTTTTTGGAGGGGTGTGTGTGTGTGTGTGTGTGTGTGTGTGTGTGTGTGTAACAAAAACTTGGTTTTCTAATGGGAAGGCTTGAAAACTTCCATTTTGAGGTTTGCTTGGAGTTCCTGTGATTGGTAGTAGAAATTGGGCTTTGTGTTCATTTGCTTTGGCAGGAACACTTACTGTTAGCTGGCGCTCTCTCATTCATATATAAAACAAGTGTCTATCGTTCTGTACAGTCACCTTGAAGAAGACAGACAATTAAAATGCAGCTGCTCCAACCAAAATGTTCTGTTTAGTGATAGCAGTTGCCCTTGTCTTAGTCCAATTTGTCCCTACTGAATAGAGAGATGAACATGTTTAATCTGAATATATGCTATTCTTAGACTGAAAAACTATTCTTTGGTCTTAGAAAATGGTGTTCTTTAAAACCACACATTTACTCACATTTGTTGGAAGAAAAGATCACTTCAGGGAGGACATATAAAAGTGATAGTGTGTTCATCCCATATTAAAAGACAGATTTGAGCCTGGATTAAGGCTGTCATGGTGCAACTGTGCTGCTCTATTGATGTGTCACGTGCAGTGTCATTTAATGTTATCAAAGCCAGAGATAGAAAACAATGTCAAGTGGTATGACTGCCTTGATTCCCAGATCCTATTTTCTAGGTGAAGAGGAATTTTCCTAGAAAATAATTTAAAACTGCTTCTTTTGAGAAAGATTAAATTTGAGGATAAGAAATGATGAAGTCTTAGACCAGAACTGAGACAATTGCTTTTTTGTTTCTGGTATAGAATCAGAGTTGTGCTGTGCCACTAAATTGAGGATAACTTTGGTGAGGCTGAGCCTGCCTTCTCATTTCAGTGTGCTAAGAGCTAGTCAAGGATATAAGATATTCTCACTGCCGGGCCTCTCGTACTTCTTCAGTAAACTATTTCAAAAGTTGTATGGCTTGATTTGAGGCACTCTGTGAAGAATGAAAAGAGGGGCATGGCATGTGATCAATGCTTCTGTTATGCAAGTGATGAGAGCTTTCCAGAGCCAGCTGCTGGTGGTATAAGGTAGCCTGTATTTAGGGAATAGGGTGGCTCCAAATGAGAGCAAGTGGTAAAAGCTACAAGCAGGGGAGCTAGGAGGCTCACAGGGGCATAGATTTGAGGTTCTTAAAAATTACTTGGAGTGGAGAATTTAATAGAAGAATAGACTTTTTGAAGACTATAATATATGGCTTCTGTGATTGTTTGAGCACTGAAGGAAAATTGAAAGTAAACTCTATTTAGGGTGTTGTAATGGAAAATATAAAACTTCATTACAATGAGCTGAAAGTTCAGGATACTATTTTTTTTTCACCAAAGGGGCATTCAAACATAAAACCACATTAAAGCTAGTTTTTCTTACTTAGAAGCATCTCTTAAAATGAAGTGTACTTTATAAACCACGTGAGAATTTTATAATTATTAGGGCTCATGCAAGCAAATAATTAATTTCAACTCACACCCATTTTTAAAAATGGAAAAGCAAAGCATAAAAACAAATTATGGAAATGAAACAAAATACTTGAATAAATTGAAATATTGGAACCTAATATTTTTCAAAACCTAAAGTATGTATTCTTCAGGTACTCAGGGGATTTTGTAGATGAACCTGATATTAATATCAACCTTGATAAGAGTACTTCACGTATTTGCTTTTGCACTTGATAAGACTATGTCTCTGTATAACTGATTTAATTAATATTCTCCTCAGAGTAAATAGCATTGGAAATGAAGGATTAGTGGTGGGTGGAGTGAATCACTGAATTGCTCTATCCTTCTAAATGGCAGAAGCATATGATAGGATTATTAATGCTGCCTGAAAAATGTTCATCAGCCTGCCTTGTTTAGTTGACACTTGAGACTAGAATGCTTTGGTATGTATTATTCAAACCCTCCTGTCTTCCTTCTGAATTGTAGTCTGCTACTTGTCTGAGTCAGATATGGAGAGGTTTTTGACTAAGTAAGCTCTTTGCAAGCAAATTGCCTTGATTCAAAATGAAGTAAACACCTGTTTGCCCTGATGTAAAAAACACTGAAATGGGGAATTCCTTCTGTACCATGGATTTACGTAAACAGAAGATAAATTCTTGATTACAAAGTCATTCACTGTTCATTTCTCTTAGATAAATTAATCTAGCTATATGAAGAGAACAATAAAACCAAAAGCAAATTTGAGATTGGTATTTTTATTATTCATTAACATTAGCAGATTTGTAGAAAGGTATAGTATCTAAATTTAATGAATTAATTTAACAACCACACTATATAAACTAAATAAATAAGTAAGTAATATTAGGTCTACTATTTTTCAAGACCCGTGTTGAGTGTGGGAGATATAATGGTGAACAAACTGTGTTCTGTCAAGTTTGGTGAAGAATACAAACACTGAACTAGAAATTAGAAGTGCAATGTGCTTAATTATGATGAAGTATAGGATAGTACAGAAAAATAAAGCAGAATAGGGTGAACCTAGTTAAGAGAATTCATATAAGGTACATTCTGCCAAAGCCATAGATAATATTTTGCTGGTGAAAACACAAGATTTAGAAATGCATAACTTTTGTAAGAAGATGAAATTTTGTCCTTTATCTTATTTATTCAATAGGAGCTATTGAAAGATGTTTTAAAGAGTGACAGGATCCAATTTATACATATTTCAAAATATCTTCCAGAGATAAATATAGAAAATTGGAAAGGACCAAGGAAAATGGAGATTCATTAAAGGAAATATGATGGTGACTTGGATTAATATTGAAGAATGAAAAGGTGAGAAAGTAACATTTTGAGAAATAATTGTCAGGCAGAATTGATAGGTGATTGATTAGATGGCAAATATAGGAAAAAAGTAGTTGTGAACTTTTGAAAAAAATAATTTTTACTTATCATGAGGTAGAAAATTCCATTCTAATCATGCTGAATTTGAAGACATTGAAGATCTGCAAGGGGAAGCAATATTTTCAGTTTTTATAAAAAAATTCTGGAGTACAATAAAGGGATTTGAGCTTCAGATCCAGGTTTGAAGGGTATTAGCATATTCATTGAATGCCTTAAGACTGTATAGACTGATTAGACTGAGTGTCTAGAGAAAACTTCTAAGGTGTATCAATGCTTGGGTCAAATAGAAGAGAAAATAAAACACAGTAGACTGGGGAAAGAAACTTGGAAAAAATAAAAAAATGAGTTAAAGAAGAAAATGTTTTGAGGACATCAGTACTGTGGAGCACTGCCCACATGATGCCCATACATAAGCACATGTATGTGAAATAAAAACCCACTGTTCTGCGGAATTCACTTTAAATAATATTAAATGAAATTGTCTCCATAAAATATTACTTTAAACCCCTAAACACATCTTATCACCATTTTTTGTTGTTGTTGTACATCAAGAACTTGAATTTTATTTTTCTTTGTGTTCAGTCTGACTCTGGATTGTATTATAGCAATTTTTATGCACATGGTCTTAATTCTCTCTAATATACTGACAGAATTAAAGATCAGAATTTTTAGTCTCCTCTATGTTTTTAATGCTCCATCTGATACAATAATATGCAAAATATTTTTATTATGAATAAATAAAAATATAGAATATACTTTAAAGTAATATAAGATATCAAGCTTTAATAGGCTTTTACTACTGTTATTTTTCAGTAGTATACAATAGTACACTTCCTTTAAATAACCAATGAAATGTATTTGACTACATAGAAATTAGACACATCTAATTCAATATATGGTGCATATTAAATTTTCATCTTTATTCATATTGTAATATAAAACATAAGATCTCCAAATCAAAAAGCATATAATTAACCAGTTAAAGCTTGCACAGCAGCCAGAAGTGCATCTTTTCTAGTTCTCTGTGCCTCTAATACCCACTAGTGACGAGAAGAGAACCAGATGTACCTGAGTGTACAGTGTTTATTTCACAGGAGGGAAATCTCAAAATTAAGAGATTCAGATCTCATGTAGGCAGAAAGCATACCTGTCTATCACTATGGGTAAAAATGACTGCTTGAAAACCACATCTTGGAATGTATTCATTTTTCTCTGGGGAAAAGAGAAGTCTCTACCTTGAAATATAATCAAATAGCTATAAAAAGCAAAGTCTCCGAATCTCTCTGGAACAATTCACTATCTGTAACATCTGAAGCATGACTGACATCTCTTTAACCTGTGCATTATTCTCAAGAAGGCTGAATCACACAGAAATGTGAACATTCTTGTAGACTTGTCTCACAGTACATGTTTAACTGTATAAAAAATGTTTACTTCTAGGTAAGAGTGGAATTTTAAAAAAGTTTATTTACTTGGGTGTTTTAAACATACTGTAGTTGGTTATTAATGTTTTTCAATGTGAAGAAAGAAAGTGCTCCATTTGTATATAAATATTTATATGTATTAGACTACTAATATGTAAATTTCAGTGATTTTATTGAGCACATATGTCTCTTTTTATAAAGCTTAGTATTAGAACACATAACTAATCTTATTACTATCACAAAATCTAAAATCTAACAAATATACATATTTAGTACCAGTCAGGTAAATTAGGACTTTTAATTATTTACATTGGTCCTCATGTCAAATTTATTTTTTCAATATGTATTTTTATGAGAAATTTTTAAAGCCAACTGAAAATAAGTTAGAAAATTTTAAAATTATCAGAATTTAATAAGGTTCTGTTTATATGGCTATTATGTTACATGTTCTTACTTATATATCCCAACTTATTATAGTAAGCCCTGACTTAAGAACCAGTTCAGTTCTGGGAGAATGTTCATAAGTCATATTTGTTCGTAAGTCTGACAAAGTGAGACATATACTTTGTACATAAACATAAAATGTAAAGCATAAAATACAAAACACACAAAAATACAGTAAGTTGTGACAGTGCTGCACTTGTACACTATCACACTGTACAGTAAGCACACAGCAGCACAACTGTGACAATGTCTGGCAGCCATGTGAGCTACTTCTGCGATTTGTTCCTATCTACGAATGTTCATAATGTGAGCTAGTGTGAGATCCAGCCATATCTGTGAAAGTTTTCAACTTGAATGCTCCTAAATTGGGGACTTACTGTATTTTTATTGTGAATTGTATCAAGTTATAAGAATGGGGAATAATTTTCCAAACATCTATATATAGTACTCAATCTAACTAAATGTTAATATTTTGCAGTAATTGAGGCTGGAAACCAAGAGACCTGTTGATATTGGTTCACGTCCCCAAACTAGGAGGCGTTAGGCACAAGAAGAGCTAATTTCAGTTTAAGTCCAAATATAAATAAATAAATGAAAAGAAAAAACAAAACAAAACAATGTTCCAGTTCAGGAGGCAAAAGGAAAGAGTATCTTCTTCATTTTGGGATGAGCAGACTTTTGTCCCATTCAGCTGATGGGAGGAGCCCCACCAACATTAGAGAAAGCAATCTGTTTTCCTCAGTCTTTGTTCCACAGTTAATCTCACCTGGAAACACTGTCACAAACACAAAAAGAATGTTTGACAAAATGTCTGGGTTCCACATAGGCCAATACAATTGATACATAAAATTAACAATCACAAATACCTTTACTTATCTCATTTTTAATTGTTTTGACATATTCTGTGGCTAGACTATGACATTTTTAAAACTTCCACCCTTCTGATAAAAATGATGTTTCTGATTTCTCACCATTATGAGTGGCAGTTCAGTGAATATTCATGTGTGACTTTTCTGCATATGTGAGAACTATATCTTAGGATAAGTTATAACTTTAAATGTAAACTTTTAAAATTTAGTTTTAATTTATATGAAGTCTAAATTGTCAACAAATTCTTTAATTGTTGCTAAAATTTTTATTTAGAGAAAGACTTCTCTATTATGAGTTTATCAGGATGATTTCTTGTAAAGACTTCCAAAAGCTTTAAAGTAACATCTTTTTTTTTTTTTTTTTTTTTTTTTTTTTCAGTTTTGGCTTCTTCATTTAATTGAAATTTGATTTCATCCTCCCACCAATTGTTAATGCTCTATCCATGTTATATATTAATTTCTTCTATGTGTGGAGTTTTTCTTAGGTTCTGTCTCCTTTTCTATGTTCTAAATTACCATTGTTATATTTGCTTATTCTTGATCTTAACTCCTTGTTCTATAATTTGCTTAAAAAAAATCTCAGCCATTGTGTACTTTTTTTCCCATATGAATTTATAAATTTGTAAATCATCACAAATATACACAAACACACATGATCAATAAATTGAGGTTTTATTGAAATTTAAGTATACATAATGAGTAAAGTTTAATAGATAGGTAATATTTTGACTTTCCATCTATAAACATGACAGTATTAGTTTATTCTGATATTTTTAAGTGTCTTAGAGTTTGTAAAAAGTTTGTGGATTTATTTCCAAATATCATATAATTTATGACTTTTTCTTATTTTGCTTTTTTTTCTAGTACTTTCTGTTTGAGGTAAATTTTCATTTTGGATATTTTTGACTAACTCACGAACTTCAATTAATGAAAGTGTTTGCAAAATTTTGAATATTAACTCTGGAGCCTGGCAGTTCTTTGTGCTTGATTAACTATTAACACAAATTGCTGTGTTTGTGAAGCTCATATTCCTGTGGGGAATCAGATAATAAAATATAAATTTTGTGAATAAATATATTCCAGAATATAAAAAGGTAAGTTAAAAAGACAATGGTGAGAAAGGGATCAATTGCATCTGTTGCTGCTCACTGGCCAATTAGGATTGGGTCTGAGAAGGGACTTTATAAAGGAGCAATGAAGAAATCACTAGTGACCTTGAATAAAGGTGTTTCTTGGAGGTGAAAAAAATATTTGAAATAGGTTTTAAAGATAGCGGGAGATGATTAAGAAACATTAGCATAGCATTTCTTTCAAGCTTTGCTACAAAAGTGAGCAAGAAATGGAATGAAAACTGTCAGGGATAGTGAGGGCACCTGGTAGTCTTGCTGTCAGGAATGATCTACCAGGAGGCACAACCTTGAGATGAAGGAGCTGGAGCAACACTGGAGCTGAATCTTTAAGTAGATTGGACAGTGTCTAGTACTGGCTGTCCAGCACTCTTTTGAGTGTTCTGAGTGTGGCAACTGGTTTATCCTTGCACAATTCTATGAGTTTTTTTGTTTTTGTTTTTGTATGGGGGGTATTGAACTCAGGACCTTGAGCTTGTGAGGCAGGCGCAGCGCCACTGAGCTAAATTCCTGGTCCCTCTATGAGGTAATTATTACCATCCTCATTTACCTGGGGTCGCAGCCAGTAAGTAGAGGAGCTGAGGTTTGAATCCAAGCAGGTTTCCTTCAGATGAGCTGTTAACTCTGACATCTGTTTCCTGTTGTGTATGCAGGACTTTACCTTCTATTACCTAGTGGGAACCTAATTCCTATCTGCTGCTGCTTGTCTGAGAGTAATATGCCTATGTGCACTTCATCCGCACACAGCAGTGCATAATTCTGTTGCATTTCTTGTTTACAGAGATAATTACCATAGTTTTGAGCTATGCATTCCTTTTTGGGATTTTCCTTTTTATGTTTTATTCATCATTGATATTTTCTTGGGGTATCAGGGTACATAAATGAATTGACTCTATGCCCCAAATCTATATACACTTGAGGAGAATGTTAATGATATCTATTAACACATATTAGGAGGTATTGTTAATACAATTCTAAATTATAATTCCATATCTATGGATTTTTTTGTAATTCTCCTCAACTTCTCATGTTGGTATTTACCTTCTATTATTTTTCTTATGCATCCATATTTTCCCCTTTAGTTCTAGATTTTTGCTCCATTCTAATAAAATCTGCTTGAAGTTTCTTATGTTTAGTTTCAGCTTTGTAGTCTATAGAGAATGACCTTCCTTCTCTGAACTGACAATCTCTGTTCCAACACTATTCAATATTTTATTCAAAAAATAACTTTCTCTAGGAATTTTCCTTGGATTCACTCCCTACACCACTCATCATGTCTTTCATTTTTACAGTAGATTGTTCTCTACTGACAAATTGATTTGTATCTGTTCTCCTGACAGATTCAGGGATTTATGTATTCTATAAATTACTTTTAGTTTCTTGGATGGCAGGCAATTGTCTATTGAAATTTTTTAAACACATTATTATTATTTTTTTTTGGTACCAGGGACTGAACTCGGGTCCTTGGGCTTGTGCAGCAGGCATAAGTTCACTATTTTTTGGCAGTTGTAATTATTTGGGGTATTAATTTTTACTCAAAATATTTGTTAACAAGTCCATATTTTACAAATATTAGGAATAAAAGTAACAATTATAAGATGAGAGAGGAGACTTTTTTCTGATAAGGAAGTAGATTAATTTCAAGGGGGAATAAATATCTATTTAAAGTATCATTTCAGAGACGGCTCTACTACTGGGTTGTTTGGTGTATCCGATCCAGTGCTCACACCCCTGTAGATTTGGAACTGAGAGTTTACATCTTGGTCTCCCAGATTTTTCCTGCTACCACTACTTGACCTTGAGCAAATTACTTAGTCTCCCCAAAATTCAGTTTCTTTACTTATAAAATGGGCATAATACTGGGAAGATGGTGGAGTGGTGAGTAGCAGAGAAGAAGTCTATCTGAGATTTGGTGTCCTGACATGAGTTTAGCAGCATGAGGAAGAGAAGGAGGGAAGTGGGTCCCTGGGACTCAGGAAGGATATGGAGTGAGAACTGAAGTCTGTAGGGAGAGCAAAGAGAGAGACTTTAGTGAAGAGGGGCATAGCAACCAGTGCTTTCTATGGCATGGTCACTGCAGGTCAAACCTGCAAACACATAATGACTACTGATAATCCCAGAGGCCGCCATGTAGAAATGCATTAGTGGAATGGAGCAGTGGACTGAAGTGTTTCAGACATCACCCAGAAGAGGGCAATTGACTGATAGCCATCATGGAAAGGTGTCAACTGAGCTTGGAACTCAGAACTGCTACAAGCTAACTCCATCTAGTGGCTCCTGGTATCTTGGGGGGAGTACTGAGTTCAAGTCAGCAAGAGGTCAGGGAGTGGAGTGGAAGTCCACAGAGAGCCAAGTTCAAACTAGCAGGAGGCACATGGTCTATTGCAGGCTCAAAAAATCCAGTTCCAGACTCATAGCCAGAAACCAGCCTGAACTTCAGTGGAACTAAATGTGGAGGCCAGCTGGGATTATCCATTACCCCACCAAAAAGCTGTAGATGGCTTGCTGGGATTAATCAATTCAGATCTGGATGGTATCTACCCATTTTGTCTACCAGTGACAGCAGAGACATGCCCTGAATTGGACTCAGTTTTTTTTTTCTTTTTCCTTTCTTTTTTTCTCTTTTCTTATTCTTGTTCTTGTTTTGTTTTGTTTTGTTTTTTTTCTTGATTATTTGAACACAGTTTGTAGGGCTTTTCTTTGGTTGTTCTGTTCTTAGTTTTACTTCTTCCTTTCTCTTCCCCTCCTGTCTTTTAATCTCTTCTCCTTCTCCTTCTCCTCCTCCTCCTTCTTCTTCCTCTTTCTCCTCCTCCTCTTCCTCCTCCTCCTCTTCTTCTTCTTCCTCTTCCTCTTTCTCTTCTTCTTCTTCTTCTTCTTCTTCTTCTTCTTCTTCTTCTTCTTCTTCTTCTTCTTCTTCTTCTTCTTCTTCTTCTTCTTCTTCTTCTTCTTCTTCTTCTTCTTCATCTTCTTCTTCTTCTCTTTTTCCCCAATCCCCTTTAAATCTACTCCTCTAAGGTTAAATTTGCCATATTAAGGTCTTCTTTATTGTATGCAATTTTCTGGTTGATTTTAGACTTTTTTACATAACCACAAGTCTAGTCCATATGGTTAAAGGTGGCAAATTAATAGTTACCGCAGTTTGAAATTTTCAACCTGTATTTGATGCTACTGTTATTGCTAATTGTACTATGTTAGCCAAGGTGATGCAATTGTGCTAATCAGTGTTTCTTCCTGGTACACCAAGACTGAAATTCCCTAAGGGTCTTTTAGAAAAACTATAGAACAGTACTAAAGAACTGGAAGCTGGGCCAAGTAGGCAGAAACTTCTCATCCCCCATAAATTGAGGACACAAGATATTGCAACAGACTGAAAAGCCAACTAGCTACCTTGGAAGATACCTCTGAGAAGTAGTCATTTCCTAAGTATTCTGAATACTCACAATAAAGCTACTCACCATAAGCAAGTTATAAGTATCAACTCTGGAATTAAACATAAAAAAAGAAAGTGAGATGACACTTAAGCAAGATGCACACCCCCCCCAATTTTCAGCTCACCAAAGACAAACCCAAGGGGCAATGAGATGGAACAATCCAAAAGCCACTCACCTGGACTCTCTGAAATGGTAATAGCAGAAGTAACAAAGCAGATGAACAAGGCTGTAGAAAAAAAAATTAAAGCAGAAATAATTTTTCAGATAACTACAGAAATGGTGACCAGAATGAAAGATATGCTTTGTGACTCTAGAGAAAATACAGATTAAAAAAGAGAAGCTCAGGAAAATGATGGAAACCATGAACACCAGTGTAGGAAAGAAAAATGAAACCATGAACACCCAGCATAGGAAAGAAATAGAATCCATGAAGTGAATTCACATAGATATCCAGGAGTTTATAAACTCCATTGAAAGTATATGCAGTAGAATGATCCAATGTGAGGACAGAATATCAGATGTAGAAGATAGGACTACAATTAGCAATCAAGAAAAGAAAGATTCCTTAAAAATAGCAAGAGACCATGAGAAATCAGTCTAGCAGCTGCTAGACAATGCAAAGAATAACATAAGATTGATTGGAGTCAATGAAAATGCAGGAGATTGTGCAAATGACATAAAAAACCTGTCCACAGAAGTAATGGCAGACAACTTCCCAAACAGGGAAAAAGAATTTGACATACAGATAAGCAAGGCATATAGAACTCCAATTAACCATGATCAAAAAAATCTTCCCCAAGGCATATAATAGTCAAGATTCCAGAAATTCAACACAAAAACAGCATATTAAAAGCTTTTAGAGAAATGAAACAAATCATCTATAAAGGAAAGCCCATTAGAATCACAGCATACTTTTCAACACAAGCCCTCAAGTCAGGACAGCTTGGAGTGAAGTATTTCAAGCAGTCCTAAATAAAAACAACTTCCAACCCAGATTGATATACCCAACAAAAGTATCTTTCAAAATTGATGGAGAAATAAGATACTTCCAAGATAAAAAATACCTAAAAAATTTATGACCACCAACCAGCACTCCAAAGTGTTCTTGAGGACATTCTATAAAGAGATTACAAGGATTACAATTCCATGAACCCCAATGGAATTAATCAATCAGGCAAGGCAATTAATTAAACAGAGGAGGAAAGAAAGGAGCCAACAGTAGGAAAATAACATGACCAAGATAAATCAATACGTATCAGTTATAAACATCAATGTTAATAATGTCAATTCACCAATTAAAAGAAGCAGACTGGCAGAATGGATCTAGAAGCAAGGTACAACAATATGCTGCACACAAGAAACACATTTAATTCACAAAGAAATTCATAGACTGAAGTCAAAGGATGGATAACAATACTCCATGTGACAGGAACCCAGAAAAAAGAAGGGGGTAGCTATCCTATTGGCAGATAAAGTGAAGCCAAGACTGATTAAAAGAGACAAAGAAGGTCACTACAGCCTTGTAAAGGGAACAATCCAAGAGGAAGAAATACCAATCATAAATATATTTGCACCATATAGCAACACACACAATTATATAAAACAAATATTAATGGATATGAAAAATCAAATAAACACTAATAAAGTTGTATTGGGGGATCTCAATACCCCACTGTCACAAATAGATCAACTAGATAAAAATTCAACAATGAAATATTAGAACTGAACCAAACTTTTGAACAAATGGATTTAGTTGATATCTGTATGTCCCGGCCCGCGGGTAAGTCAACGGAGACCCTAGAGGGGGAGCGAGGATGAGAGGGGACAGGGGACACGAGAGATGGAGACAAGACAGGTTTCTGATCAAGTCTCATTTATTGCAGAAGCTGTTACAACATATATACCGTAGGGCTAGAGGGGAGGAGCAAGAGGAGGGTACTGGGGCTACTTCCTTGTTGCCGGGTAGATTTGCAGCAGGCCCGGATATGTCCGTAAAAGGCACTCAAGAGTTCTAGCGGGGGGGCAAGGCCCACCACATCTGTAGAGTGTTCTACGCCAAAGCATCAGAATACACATTATTCTCAGCTGCATATGGGATATTCTCCAAAATAGATCACATACTAACTCTTATAGCATTCTTAAGTAAATGCAAAGGAATTGAAATTATCCCTTGCATTTTATCAGACCACAGCAAAATGAAATTGGAAATCAATAGCAAAAGAAACCACAAGAACTTCATAAACACATGGAAATTAAAGAACACCCTCCTGAAAACCAATGGGTCACTGATGAAATAAAAAAAGAAAAGAAAAGAAAACAACAACAAAAAAGAAAACAGACAGTTTCTACAATTAAATAACAATGCCAATACAACATACTGGAACTTATGTAATGCAATGGAAACAGTCCTATGAAGAAAATTTATAGCAGTGAATAGCCATATTAGGAAAACAGAGTGGGCTCAAATAAACAACCTAATGTTGAACCTAAAGCTTCTAAAAAAAGAAGAGCAATTTAAGCCCAAAGCTCATACAAGGGAGGAAATTATAAAGATCAGGGCAGAAATTAATGCAATGGAGACTATAAAACAATACAAAGAATTGGAAGATTAAATGAAATTAACAAACCTTTAGCCAACCTTATCAAAAAAAGAAAAGAAAAGACTCAATTCCATGCAATAGGAAAGAAAAATGTGAAATCACAACAGATTCTGTAGAAATCCAGATCATCATTACAACTTATATTCTAAGAAGATGGAAAACACAGAAGAAATGAACAGATTCTGAGATATATATGAATTACCAAAACTGAATAAAAAAGATATAAAAATTCTAAATAAACTAATTTCAGCCAAAGAAATTGAAGGTATAATTAAAAACCTACAAACAGGGCCAGGGATTTAGCTCAGTGGTTCCGCTGCCTGCCTTGCAAGGGCAAGGTCCTGAGTTCCATCCCCGGTACCCCCCATAAACAAAAACAAAAAACAAAAAACAAAAAAAACTACCAACAAAGAAAAGCCTAGGCTCTGATGGATTCACTGCTGAATTCTACAAGAAATTTAGAGAACTAATGCCTCTACTTCTCAAACTCTTTAATGAAATTGAAAGGGAAGCAATACTCCCAAATTCATTCCTGGAAGCAAGCATTACCTTAATACTTAAACCAGGGAAGTATCCAACCAAAAAAAGAGAGCTACAGGCCAATCTCTCTAATGATCATAAATGCAAAAATCCTCAATAAGATAGTAGCAAACAGAATGCAGCAAATCATCAAGAAGATTATACACCATGACCAAGTAGGGTTCATCCCAAGGATGCAAGGATGATCCCACATATGCAAATCAATAAATACAATGAACTATATTAACAGAGCCAAGAACAAAAAAAACCATATGATCCTCTCAGTAGATGATGAAAAGATGTTTGACAAGGTCCAACACCCATTCATGATAAAAACTCTACAGAAAATTGGTATAGTTTTCATCTCAATCTGATAAAATCCATCTAAGATAAACCAATAGCCAACATCATACTAAATGGACAAAAACTGAAAGCTTTTACTCTAAAATGAGGAACAAGACAAAGGTGTTCACTGTCACAACTCTTATTCAATATAGTTCTTTAAACATTAGTCAAAGTAGTTAGACAAGAGAAAGAAAAGGAACAAGGATAGGAAAGAAAGAAGTTAAATTATCTTTATGTGTGGATGACATGATACTCTACATAGAAGACCCCAAAAGTTCCACCAAAAGACTTGTAGATTTAATGACCAAATTTAGTATAGTAGCTAGATACTAAGTCAACCCTTAAAAATCAATAGCCTTCCTGTACATAAATAACAAACTCACCGAGAGAGAGGGAAAAAACACCTTCTACAATAGCATCCCCCCACCAAACAAAAAAAAGAAATACCTAGGAATTAATCTAACAAAGGAAGTAAAATACCTCTACATTGAAAACTACAGTATTTTGAAAAAGGAGATTGAAGAGGATATCAGAAAATAGAAAGATATTCCTTGTTATTGAGTAGGAAGAACCAACATAGTAAAAATCGTAATACTTCCAAAATTGCGATACAGATTTAATGCAATCCTCATCAAAATTCCAATAGCATATCTCACAGAATTAGAAAAAACAGCTCTAAAACTCACTTGGAACCAGAAGAGACCTAGAATAGCAATGGCACTTCTGGGCAACAAGTGCAAAGCAGGGTGCATCACAATCCCTGACTTGTAATTACACTACAAAGCTACTGTGATAAAAACAGAATGATACTGGCAACAAAACAAAACAAAACAAAACAACAACAACAACAAGAAACAGACCTGAGGATCAGTGGAAAAGATTAGAAGATGCAGGAACAACTCCAGACACACTCAGCTACTTTATCTTTGACAAAGGAGCCAAACATCTTCACTGGAGGAAAGATAGCCTCTTTAATAAATGTTGCTGGAAAAACTGGCTTTCCACACACCAAAGATTAAAATTAGACCCGTATCTTTCACCACATACTAAATACAAATTGAAATGGATAAAAGATCTAAATATTACAACAGAAAATTTAATCTGCTAGAAGATAGAATTGGTTAAACTCTTGAAGGTATTGATGTAGACAAAGACTTTATGAACAAATCCTGATCACACAGGAACTGTCACAAAGAATCAACAACTGGGATCTCATTAAAAAGCTTTTACATAGCAGGAGAAACCATCAATGGAGTGAAGAAACAACTCACAGTGTGGGAAAATTTTTTGGCCACTTATTTCTCAGACAAAGGACTACTATCTAGAATACATTAAGAAGTCAAAAAAATCAGACCTCCCAAAATTTAGAGACCCAATTTGAAAATGAGCAGATGAATACACACTTCTCAAATGAAGTAGAAATAGCAAATAAATGTATGAAAAAATGTTCACCATCACTGATCATTTGAGAGATACAAATGGAAACAATGCTGAGATTATATCTCACTCCAGAATGAAAGATTGTCATTAAGAAATCAACCAATTACAAATGCTGGAGGAGCTCTGGGAGAAAAAGGAACCCTTCTTCACTGTTGGTGGAAGTGTAGACTGGTGCAGTTACTTTGGAAATCAGGGTAGAGGTTCCTCAAAAAACTAAAACTAGGGCTTCCATCTGACCTAGCTATTCCCCTTCTTGGTACCTTCCTGAAAGTGCTAAAAGCATCATACTACAGAGATATGTGCACACCCATGTTTATAGAAGCACAGTTTATAATAGCTAAATCTTGGATACAGCCCAAATATTCATCAGTGGATGAATGGATAAAGATGTAGTTTTTATGTACAATGGAATACTTCACTACCATAAAGAAGGATAAATTTGAGTCATTTTTAGGTAAATGGATGCACCTTGAGAACATAATTTTAAGTCAAATAAATTTGGCACATGTTTAAATACAACATTGTTTTTCTGGTGTGAGAAACCAAAAGTGGAAATAAGGACACAAATGTATAATAGATATTGTGAAATGGAAAGAATATGTTCAAATGGGAAGAGAAACAAGGGAGGAAAGGAGGGAAATGGAATGAAAGGACAAGAAGAATAGTGAAAATAGAAGGAAAAATGGAAACAAAGCTTTTGTACATAGGATGGGGAGGGAGGTCGAGGGAAGGGGAATGAGAAACAAAGAGGAGGCAGGTGAAAAGTCCCTATGATGATTGTTACCATTATGTATATCTGAAATATACCAATAAATGTTTTGCTTCAAAAAAAATAAAGTGTAATTTCAACCATTCATTTATAAATTTATTTATTTAGTCAACAAATATTTTTGCTAGGGTTCCTAGTTCTAGGCAGTGCTCTAGCAATTTGACCATCATTTTTGAAGAAATTATACTTTTAGCTCTTACTTTCTGAATTTGGAGCCTGTTAGAAAAGTGAATGATGGAATGGGAAAGTCCATCTTAAGAAGGAACACATGGTGAATAAAACATAGATTAGAAAAACAAAAAATTAGGATTTACTTGTTAAGTAAGATTGAATCTCAATTTTTGGTAAGAGTTGAGTGACATACCTGAAAAAATTGACTGGAGATGGCTGCTTTTGTTTTTTTAGAGTAAATAAGGAGTTTATATATTTATAAATATCAAATAAATACCAGAGGCCACCCAGGGCCCCCTCCCAGACAGGCCTGTCTCCCCCAGCCCTAGGCTTCTAGAATCTGAGACATCTTGGCCCCAAGCTACAGCCCAAGAGAAGCTGCCAGTCAAGGCTCCCAGGGAACTGAGTGGAGATGATCTGTCTGGCCAAGACTCACTCCATCTGTGTGAGGGAACATAGCCACAGGCCTGTGTCCCTGCCCAGGGCCCTAGGGAGGCCAGACTCAGGGGGAGAAGGTGGTCATCTCCAGTGAGACCCGCTGCCACAGCTCCTTGGTCTGCTTGCTGCGCTTGAGGGTCTGCACAATGTCACTGAACTGCATCATGCCCATGGGTGTCAGGCAGAAGGCACTGCGGGCACTGCGAATGGGTCAGGTGAATCAGGCTGTGGTGGATGCACTGCATGGATGCACTGCATGTATGCCTGCTGGCAGCACTGCACTAGCTGGTGGAAGGCCGGGGCATGCAGATTGTTGTGGGTATGAGCAGGACTCAGCCGCTGCAGCGTCTCCATGATGATCTCCAGCAGCACAAACGGGCTCAGCATCCCCTTGGCTGCCCCCACACAGAACTGGTGCACGTAGTTCACTTCCAGCTTTGCTGCCAGCCCTAGCAACCATTTCATATCATCAGTGGGGAGTGCGGGGAGCAAGAGAAGTTGTTGGGGTGAGTGTTGTGTGCCGGGCGACTGAGATCCAGCATCTGGTTCAGGCTGTGCGGGTTGATCCGCTGGCTGTGCGGCTCCTCCTCTGGACGTGGGAAGCCACCACTTGCCAGTGGGCTGGGCTGCATGGTCAGGGCCGGCAGGGAGGGGCCCTGGATGGCTGGGAACGTGGGTGCTAGATGGACATGGCTCAAGGCCACACTGGTGGCCAGTGGGAGCCCTGGCTCTGTGTGGTAGGATGGGCTGTGATGGGTGCCATGGAAGGGACAGGGAAGGACACAGCAGTGGCAGCAAGTGAGGGAGGAGTCACTGAGTAAGGGTACTGAGACCCCAGGAATGAAGAATGCACACCCTGTGGGTATGTGGTGCTGGACACAGGGAAGAGAGCGGGCCACGGCATGTGAGGCATGAGGTGGCCGGGGTGCACTGGGTGGGTGAGGTACTGAGGGCTGCAGCGCAGGTGGGGCTGTAAAGCAGCTTAGGGGTGCAGGCCAGGGGAGTGACCATGTCCCAGCCCTGGACCCAAATATAAACTGGACCCCACTGAGATGACTGGAATCATTATGTTGGCGGGACTGTGGAGAGGAAGGAATCCTTTTCCACTGTTGGTGGGAGTGCAGACTGTGCAACCACTGCGGAAATCAGACTTAAGATTCCTCAAGAAACTGGAATTAGTGGTCCCATTTGACCCTGGTGTTCCCCTGCTGGGTATGTCCCTGAAAGAATTAAAAGCTTCAGGCATGGGATTTAGGTCAGTGGTTCCACTGCCAAGTGCAAGGCCCCGAGTTCAATCCCAAGTACCAAAAAATATTAAAAAAAGAATTAAAAGCATCATACCACAGCAATATATGTGCACCCATGTTTACAGAGGCACAGTTTGTAAAAGCTAAATCTCAGAAACAGCCCAAAAGCCCATCAACTGATGAGTGGATAAAGATGTGTTTGGTTGTTTTGTTTTGTTTTGTTTTTTATAAAATGGAGTACTACTAAGTCATAAAGAAAGAAACTAGAGACATTTATAGCTGAATGGATGCACCTTGAGACCATCTTAAGTGAAGTAAATGGGACACACATGTGCAAATACCAAATTGTTTCTCTGGTTTAAGACATTGAAGGTGTAAACAAGTACCAAAATGTGTAATAATTATTGTGATATAGGAAGAAAATGTTGAAAGGGGAAGGGGAACTAGGGAGATGGGACAGGGCAAAAGAAAGAAGGGAAAAATAAATTGAAGAAAAGTAGGAAAAAATGGAAACAAAGTTTATGTATATAGGGAGGGGTGAAGGGATTGGAGGGAGGGCAGGGGAATGGGAAAAAAATAAGAACCAAGATATGGCATGTGCAAGTACTGTTAGACCCAGTGAGAGAGAACCAACCAGAGACCAATATTAAATCCACACAGGAGTTTATTACCGGCTGGGACCCAAGCTGAGCATCAGATTCAAGGCCCAACTGGGGGGGAGACAAACATGTTTTATACAACTTTGAGACCAACAGTTTCTAGGCCCCCCCTGTGGGATAGAGCTAGCAAAGCAAGCAAAAGGTACAGAAGTGGAAAGTCCTGCTGTTAGAACATTTGTAAAACAATAGTTGCTTAATTGTTGTTTCTAAAAGACTTTCTAAGGGCAAGAGGTTTCTAAGCTTCCTCCTTCTAAGTTCATCTAAAGGGCAGGCAGGTGAGTCTTTCAGCAGCAATATGGAGTCTGTTTTGCTAACTAGGGTCCTTCATTCCCCACTGGTTCTTGTAACTTAATCAAATGTTTGATTTCTGTATTTATTCTTTGGATTCTTCCTCTAAAACATCTTCTAAAATCTCATAATTTTGTCTCAACACCGTCAATTTAACTGCATCAACCCTCTGTCTGACATATTTAGTCAGAGCATTTATAATACAAGGTCCCACAAGCAAAAGCAGAAGTAAGATAACTAAGGGACCTGCTACAGTAGAAACTAGAGTAGTTAACCATGGGGACCAGACAAATAGATTTTGAAACCAATTTTGATCCTTTTGTTGAGTATATATAGTCTTTAAATTTTCCCTGACCATAGCTAAGGTACCTCTAATGACACCAGACTGATTAGCATAGAAGCAACAGGTTTCTCCTAGGGCTACACATAACCCTCCTTGTTTCATGAACAGGAGGTCAAGTCCCCTCTGATTTTGTAGGACCATCTCAGCTAGGGAATCAACCTGGTTCTTTAATCTGGAGATTGAGTCTTCTAGGTGACCTAAATCTCTGGCTACTTGGTGGTTTATGGCTTTAAAATTTGTGTCCTGAAGGATCAGGGAGTAAGTTCCAATAGCTGCTGACCTGGCTATGGCTAATCCCACCAGAATGGGCACTAAAATGGGAGCAGCCCGTTTACTCCTATAGTGCTCAGTGGTTAATCCCAGATGCTCACGGCCCCCTTTTCCATTATAATACAAGACTTGTGGAACAACATACACAGTGACACAAAATAAGATGGAAGATTGGGTGGCCAAGACTGATTTGGGAATACATTTAGTCAAGCTCTTGGTGCCAGCAAACCAAGCATCTTCTGGAGCCTTGTAGTAATGGGGGCCTGAGGCAGGGTGACTATTATAACTATCATTACATAGATCTCTATAAGGTGATGTGTCTAAACTGTAATTTTTCCCTATTAGGCAGGTTCCTTTTCCTTGGATGTCCCCCAATGTGAGTCAAGGATGGCTTCAATCACAACCTGTTGAGGAGGACAAGTTTGGTGTAGCCATGAGCCCCAACCCCAAATAATATGGGGGCTTGGGGTCAAGGCAGAGCCAACAATCTTTGGCCTCCTCAGGCCTGGATTTGTTGAGGAGTAAATGGATGCTCATCAACACTTCCAGCACAGGGGTGGGGGTTTTATCTTGTAATACAGTTGGAAGAGTGGGAGGTTTTGTTTTCTGATTAGGCGAGGGTGTGGGCTTAGGCCTTGCTATGGGGATAGGTAGAGTAAAGTCCTTGCTGGGCCCCATAGGTCACTCAACCAGCTGACAACCTGGCTAGATGGTAAATTCTGACCCAGCATCCCACCAAAATACATATAATCTAATTCCCCATGTCCTTCCAGTTCCACCCACCCAGGATCTTCCAGTCTTTGGGGTGTAATAGTAATTGGGTAACATGTCAGTATCACAGGGTTTATCATAATATACGGTGGTAGGGGACATTTTTAACCAGGGATCTGTAATTTGAATGGACCAAGGAGCTATAGTCTCACATCCCCACTGGGCACAATGATAGTCATTGCCATTACCATCATAATATGGCTCTTCATTTTCTGTACATACATAGTATTGGACAGGATGGAGTCCCCATTTAGTGAGAGTACGGCACCCAGATTTTGCACAGCCCCTGTTCCCATGATACGAGGCCTCCTCAACCATATGACATAAGCTAGCAGTAAAGGTGACCTCAGATTGGTTGAGTCCTCTTTCTATTTTTGCCAGGATTTTTCCACTAGAAGTTAGTCTTAATTCCCAAGTTTTTGAATGGGGAAGAAATAAGTTATTTGTTCCTCCAAGCTGACATGATTGATAGAGAATATATACCAAGAGTACTAGTCCTCTTTTCCCAATTTTAACTTTAAATCTTCTGGGGCTCTTAGGATCTTCCATTGTGCTGGCTCTGGGCTCTCTGCTGGTGCTGGCTTGACCTGGGTGTGATGAATCCAAGATGTGACCTTGGCTACTTTGACTGCAGAGGGGGTTATCAAAATAACAGGGTGTGGCCCCTTCCAACGTGGCTTGAGGCTTATAGTCTGATGTCAGTGTATCAGGACTAGGTCTCCTGGCTTGAAACCGTGGGGCTGGAACATCATAAAGGGTTTTTCTAGAGCTTGTTGCATTGTAGCCTGGATCTCACTCTGAAGAATCTGTGAGGCTTGAAGAGACTGAAGAAAAGAGACACAAAAACATTCTGTTATCTGTTCAAGGTTTAACTTAGGGAGGAGTGGTGACAGCCTCCCATACAAGATTTCAAAAGAGGTAAACTTGTCAACATATGGGGTACATCTAACTCTTAACAAGGCTAGAGGAAACAGATCGGGCCACCTACCACCAGTTTCTAGAACATATTTAGTCAGGGTTTCTTTCAGGGTCCTATTCATCTTTTCCACTTGCCCTGAACTTTGTGGGTGATAGGCACAGTGTAACTTCCAATTGATATGTAGTGCCCTTGCCAACAATTTGGCTATCTGTGCAGTAAAGGCAGGCCCATTGTCAGACCCCAGGTAATGAGGGATGCCAAATCAGGGAACTATCTCCTGGAGAAAAACCTTAGTTACTATGTTGGCTAATTCTCCATGAGTGGGGAAAGCTTCTACTCAACCTGAGTAGGTGTCAACCAATACCAGTAAATATTTGAACCTATTTCTGGATTTTATTTTGGTGAAATCAAGTTCCCAATATTCCCCTGGCTCTCTTCCATGTAGTCAATTACCTTCACTCCTTGGTCTCACCTTGGAGCTTACCTCTGCACACACTTGACACCTAAAACTGATGTCCTGGACCATAGAGGTCAGTCCTGGGATTGAAAACTTAGAGCTCATTAGTCTTTTTAACTTTGATTCTCCCAGGTGAGTTAAGTGATGTAACTGGTGAACAAATTGTCACCACAGGGCTCTGGGGAGACAAATTCATTCATTTTTCCCTTTCCACCAGTCTGAGTCCAATTTTGTACCCCTTCACTTTTGATTTTCCTCTTTCTCTTGTGCGGTATATGTGGGCCTTTCTGGCAGGTAGCCAAAGGGTCAGATGGGCAGAATTTCTATCGGCCCCACTGGTTCTCTGGCCAATTGTTGCAAGGCATCATTGGCCTCTCAGTTACCCCGGGCCTCGAAGCTGTCTCCTTTTTGGTGGCTTTTGCAATGAATAATGGCCAATGCCTTGGGTTCACAAATTGCCTCCAATAAGGCCAAAATTTCTTCTTTATTTTTAATAGTTTTCCCTTCTGATGGCAATAGTCCTCTCTGCCTATAAATGTCACCATGAACATGGGCAGTAGCGAATGCATACCCGCTGTCAGTGTAGATGTTTACAGCCTTGTCCAACCTAACCTTAGGGCTTGAGTTAAGGCTATCAGTTCAGCCCTCTGTGCTGATGTCCTCCAGCTTAATGCTTGTGCCCAGTATACTTGTCCTTCTGGACTGACTATGGCCACCCCCTCATACCTGACTCCATCTTCCACAAAACTGCTACCATCGGTGAGGTAGGTCTCATCTGGGTGTTGCAGGGGAATGTCAGTCAGGTCTGGGCGGTTGGTGGTAGAAGTTGTCAGAGTGTCCAAACAGTCATGGAGGAGCATGCCCGGGTCAGAGTCCAGGAGTAAGGTGGTTGGATTAAGGGCTGTTTCTCAGGTGAATTTGATGCATGGTGCATCCAGCAACAGGGCCTGGTACTGAGTCAGGTGGGCGTTGGAAAGCCATCATTCTGGGGCTCATCTCAGAAACATCTCCACTGCATGGGGTGTGGTGATGACCAGGTCCTGCCCCAGACTGAGCTTATCTGCCTCTTTGGCCAGGAGGGTGGTGGCTGGAACTGCCCTCAAACAGGTAGGCCATCCACTTGCCATAGGATCAAGTCTTTTAGACAGATAGGCTACAGGTCTGTTCCAAGGCCCTAATGCCTGAGCTAGCACTCCTTTGGCTATGCCCCCTTGTTCAGTCACAAACAACCAAAAGGGCTTGGTGACATCATGTAGGGCCAGGGCTGGTGCTGACACCAAGGCTTCCTTTAAAGCTAAGAAAGAGGCTTTTTCCTTTTCTGTCCACACTAGGGGAGTGGTCCTCCCCCCCCCCCCCCCCCCCCGGCACTGGCTGAGTAAAGTGGTTTGACAATCTTGGCAAAACCCAGGATCCACAGCCTACAATATCCCACTCTCCCTAAAAATTCTCGAAATTTTCTCTTAGTGGTGGGCAGGGGACATTGTAGGACAGCCTGTATTCTCTGAGCAGAAAGCAGTCTGTTTCCTTTAGTGAGCTGGTAGCCTAAGTATGTGGCCTTAGTTACACATAATTGGGCCTTCTTGGCTGAGACCCAGTAACCTAGTTGTTCCAACAACTTCAAAATATCTCAGGTAGCTTTTTGACACATGTCAGTGTCTGTTGCTGCAATCAACAGGTCATCTACATACTGTAGTAGAGTCACCTCTGGGTGGGTGGCTCAAAATGGGGACAAATCTCTGTTCAGGGCTTCATCAAAGAGAGTTGGGGAGTTCTTAAAACCCTGTGGTAATCTAGTCCAAGTCAATTGACCAGAGTAGCCACCATCTGGGTAACCCATTCAAAGGCAAATAAGGGCTGGCTTACCTTAGCCAGTGGGATAGTGAAGAAGGCATCCATGAGATCCAGAATGGTGTAGATTTGTCTCTCTGGGAGAATTAGGCTCAGCAACATGTAAGGATTTGGGACCATGGGGTGAGTGGTTTCCACCCTCTTGTTGACGTCTCTCAAGTCCTGGACTGGTCAGAAGTCATCTGTGCCTGGTTTCTGGACTGGAAGGAGAGGGGTGTTCCAGGGGAACTTACATGGCATGAGGATTCCAGCAGCCAGAAGCCTCTCAATGTGAATCTGGATATTCTCTTTGGCCTTTTGTCTGATTGGATATTGTTTTACTGCAATTGGAGTCATGGTAGCATGTAGAGTAACCACTACTGGGGATTGATGGGTGGCCAGTCCTGGGGGGTTAGTCTCTGCCCATACTCTAGGATACAAGGTGGTCAATTCCTGAAGAAATTGAGAGTCTGGGGTTTTTGAGTCCATAGGTGTGATATCGGGGAGCAACAGATATTCCTCTGATAGGGGGCAAGTAATGAGAATTTTGGCAGGCTTGTTACCAATTGAAAGACTAGGACACTGACCCTCAAAGAATATTGTAGCTCTTAACTTTTTGAGTAAGTCCCTTCCCAGTAATGGGTATGGGCAATCTGGGATCACAAGAAATGTGTGTGTCACCCTGTGGCGCCCAAGGTCCACTGTCCTTTCTGTAGTCCAAGGGAAGCCTGTAGTAGTGGTCCCAGTGGCTCCCTGAACAAAAGTTTTTTTTTTTTTTCATTGAAAGTGCTGCTCCTGTATTGACCAGGAAATTTATAATTTTTCCCCCTTCTTTGGCTTTTACCTTGGGCTCCTTGGGGCTTAACAGATAAGAGCCCTGAACCCCTAGTCCTCTTCTTCCTCTATCATCAAAACCTCTGGTTTGTCCTTCTTGGAGGGGGCTCCTTTTTCCCCATAGGGACACTCATTTTTCCAATGTCCATTCCTCTTGCATCTAGCACATTGGTTCTTCCCCAAGTGGGGATGGTGTGAGTCCCCGAGGGGCTTCCCCTTCCTTCTGTTCAGAGGGACTGTCTCTTGTGCCTGGAGTGCAGCAATAGTGACTTTCCCCAGTTTCTTGGCTAGGACTTCCTTGGGGGCATCATGGTTATCATAAACTTTCTGGCTATGCTCAGGAGTTCAGTGCTATTATTTCCCTCAAATCGCTCCAATTTTTGTTATTTTTTTCTAATGTCTGGGGCTGAGTGGGAAACAAAGGCCAAATTTAAAGCCGCTGCATTTTCAGGAGCCTCTGGGTCAATAAGAGTGAAAACTCTATAGGCTTCCAAGAGTCTCTCTAAAAACGCAGCCAGAGACTACATTTTCCCTGGTGAACCTCACTTTACTCAAATTAGTGGGCTTTATGGCAGCTGCCTGGAGTCCCCCAAATAAGTGCTGGCATTAGGTCCCCAGCCTCCTCCTACCATCATCATCATTGGGGTTCCATTTGGGGCATCGCTATGGAACCACTGTTTCAGCCCTAGCCAAATATCCCGGAGTTCGGGGAGTGACATCGGGGTTTGGCCCCAGGGCCTCTTTAACTGGCTGTTGATAAATGCGGTCCCACTCCTCAGTGGTGAACAGGATCTGTAAAAGCTGCTGGCAGTCATCCCAAGTTGGCTGATGAGTATGGAAAACAGACTCAAGAAGAGAGATTAATGCCTGAGGTTTTTCAGAGAAGGGGGATTTTGATGTTTCCAATTGTAAAGATCACTAGTTGTAAAAGGGACATAAATCAGTCCTCCCCTGGGCCCTGTTTGTTTTAAAGGAAAAAGGGAGGAGGAAGATGGGGCTGATGGACCATAGTCCTGTCTCAATTGAGTATGAGGAGGTGAGTGGACCTGGTCTCAGGAGGAGTCTGGAACCTGAGGGCCTGCAGTGGGAGATTTAGGGCCCCTCCCCTGGGTGCTGATTCCACCCACGTGGTAAGGGGGAGGTTGGTACAAATCATCCTCAAGGTCAGACTAGAGAATACCTTTACTGATTGACACAACCATCAGAGAGGGGCTCTTTTCCGGTAGGTTTCCCCTTCTCCTCCAATTCAGGGTTGCCAAAGGTCGATCGAGACCTGTACATTGTATAAAATATTTAGGGGGATCTTCCAACATATTGATCCAAATGTTGATATATGGGAAGTGATCCGGATGCCATGGGGCCCCGACTCCTGTGACCACATTCCAAACCTTGCAAGCAATGTGCATAGAATAAATTCCCACCAGGGGCCAACTGACTCTGAAACTGGGCCATTCTGATTGACACAGAGTTTGCAATTTGCCTTTAGAAAATTTTATGCCATATTCATCTTCCCTATCTGTGGAATAAATTTTTTTGAAGTTATTCAAGACACAATCAAGTGGAGTTCCTTCTGTGGACTGTGAGAAACCCATAATTTTAGCCTGTGATAACGCAAAAGGCACACAAAGCAAGCAGACAGACAACAGTAAATAGACAAAAACAAACTTTGGCCAAGTAAACTTCTGGACCTGAATGGATTCAGGCCCCACCCAGGGAGTGGCTCTTCTGACCACTCTGACCCAATGAGTCTGCTTGGCATCATGAAGAGACTCTAGGTAGGGGAACCTGTGCCTCATCCAGCTTCCTCCTATCTACCCACAGTGCACTAAGAATCATTCAATTCTTACCTCTGGAGGCTTTCCCAATAAACTCCTGCAGGTTGGTTGATTGGCGATAGGGCCTGACTGGCACCAGCCTACCCAGAGCCCTGGAATACAGTCAGGTTGGCCTCTCCTTCCACAGACTGATGTCCAGAGGGGCCAAACACCGCTGATGTCTGATCCTGATCTCTCCTAAAAAGAAACAATGGCTCCAAGGTAATAGCCAAGAATGTTAGACCCAGCAAGAGAGAACCAACCAGAGACTGATATTAAATCCACATAGGAGTTTATTACTGGTTGGGACCCGAGCCAAGCATCAGACTTGAGCCCTGACTGGGGGGAGACAAACATGTTTTATACACCTTTGAGGCCAACAGTGAGCTTCTAGGCCACCCTATGGGATAGAACTAGCAAAGCAAGAAAAAGGTACAGAAGCAGAAAGTCCTGCCATTAGAACATTTGTAAAACAATAGGTGATTAATTGTTGTTTCTAAAAGACTTTCTAAGAGGAGGAGGTTTCTAAGCTTCCTCCTTCTAAATTTATCTAAAGGGCAGGCAGGTGAGTCGTTCAGCAGCAATAAGGTCTGTTTTGCTAACTAGGGTCCTTCAAGTCCAAATTCCCAATGTTGCATGTGATCATAAGCTATACCTAACATGTACCAATAAACTTAATAAAAACTATATAAATTATAAAAATAAAAACTATATATAAGCTGTCTCTAAGAGACAGTTAAAATATCTGTTAATTTTTTTCAAAAGAGAGACATTATGAAAAGACCTTGTGTACCTATGCATGAGACAGTGTTGGGATCAATGCATAAATATGAAAGAAAGGCATATTATATTATATATATTATTCTGTGTATATTTTAAATAAGTAATACATATTACTATAAAAATTAATAGAAATTTGTTATGTGATCAGAAAATTGATCTTTCTTCTCTTCTTTCCCTGATCCTTTCACCATAGTTAATTATTTTAATAGCTTTAATGGTTTCCCATACATCTTTGTCAAATTTTAGTGTTCCAGACAAAGCAGACATCTTTATTCCAGGTATACCAAGTGCTCCCTTGGTTCTATATGTTCATTGAGCATCATTTGTATTAGTTTTCTCATCACTGGGACAAACTGCCCTGCACCAGAAACTTGATGGAGATGTTTGTTTTTGGCTCATCGCATTGGATTCCCCAAGATAGCTGGCTCCAATGCAGAAACATCACAATGGAAAGGCACAGTGGAACTATGCCATCTACCTCAGGCAGACAGGAGGCAGAGCACAGGGGAAGACTGCAGGAGAGATGAGCCCTCCAGGGACAGGCCCCCAGCAACCCTCCCTGATGCACCCAAAAGTGTGATTTACTCATTTTCTAGGCCTCTCTTAATCCAATCATGCTGACAAACAATATCAGTCACACATTTGTTTGCCCATCAATTCATTTTATAAATATTAAGTACTTATTTAATATATACTTTAAACTTTTGGATTAATATAGTTTTTTTCCTAAGAATCATGTAATCAATGTGTCATGTATAGGTTTTTTTATTTTGTTTTTTGCAGGTTTAGCTATTAGACACAATGCTATAATTCACAATATATTTGCATATTAGAGGATATCAATATTTTTATTTCAGTATTCCCATCAAATAAATATCAAATAATGAAATTACCAGATAAAAATATGGATTCTTTTTTATGTTGGCATACATACTCTCCTCTCCAAGGTTTTTCTAATTTGTTTAGGAGAATACCTGATTACTGAGCTCTTCATCATATTTTAAGTATTAGACTATTCTTGTCTGGGATGGATTACACTTGCTATTTATTATTCTTGGTGAGTTCACTTCTATATGATAATATTTTGTGTTTGTGAACATGTGCATGCCTCTTGGCAGTTGTGTAATTTTTTTCAATCTTTCATGGAAGACTGAGTTGCAATTATTATTTTATTTATTATTATTTTATTTTGGTCTCATTTTAGTATCAATATGGAAAAGCTGAGATATGGAACAAATTTTAAAATTTATTTTCCATCCTTGATATTTTAGTTGTATGTTGCTACTTAAAGAATTCCCTCAAAATATGATCATTCAGACCAACAATTTATTATTATGTCTAAGAACTCTGTGTGGTCTCAATAAATTAGTTCTTCTTTTCATCTTGTAAGAGGCTATCAGTATTGCTAGAGTGATTTAAATTTGTTGAAACGATTAACTGCTTTAAGATATTAATAAACAATACTAAAATAGCATAATACTAAAGTAGAGAAGGGAAATTAGTAAGAGGAATTTGTGTGTGTGTGTGTGTGTGTGTGTGTGTGTGTCTGTCTGTCTGCTGGGAGTTTATTTTCTGCTTGGTGCAAAGCACAGTTAGGAGAGTTAGGACAGCTCAGTGCTGCCTGGAGAGCAGAGCATCTCTGGCCTTTTGCTGGTGGCTGGCGTTCTGGTGTGTCCACCTGCTGCAGCCTGCCTAGTCTATAGGGTGGTGTGGGTGGGTATGGCTGGATTGGCCTAGGAAGCCTTGGATGGTGGTACTTTCAGGTCAGAACAAGGGCCTGGGCTAGCTGAGTGACTGCTTCCTTGTGGTTTCTGAAGCCAGGCCGCGGGTGACCACACTGCTGGGAGCCTGGGGGGATTCCGAGGCCGGTAGTAGTTGTGGGTGGTCACTAGCGAGCCACTGGAGGGGATGGCTGCCATGCTGTCTGTAGGTGCTGGAACCTCACCAGCTACCCCTCTCGAGCCTCAGCGCACCTCACAGGGGTGCTAGGCTTCGAGGCCCATCTGTACAGCAGGCCGTGGCAGGCCGCCGCTCCACCAGTAAGAGGATTTTTGAAGCAAAATTTAATGTTCAAATATTTTAAAATAATCTTTCCATGAGTGATTTTTTTTGTGTGCTTATTTTAATAAAATTGAGCATCAAGTCTAAGCTTATTGACAGCATAGTTTGCATAATGTAGCTTTAGGAAAGCCTGATAGCAATATCAATAAACGGCTGTAATGTCTCTGCTGTTTCTCGG
The DNA here is from genome assembly GCF_000247695.1 of Heterocephalus glaber. The sequence continues at coordinate 44,580,304 of NW_004624731.1, forward strand.
CCTAAGTGCACCAGTGCAATTCTGTCTATTTAGTTATTATGTATAACCTCTCATCTCTGCTCTGAAGCACTTTGTGGACAGATCACATTCAATCACATGTAGGCTAGGAAATGTAGCTCTGTCGACTAAGCGGGTTTCTGAATTTCTCTCTAGGGCACAACCTTACAATACAACCTGAAACAACATTTTGCTATTTAATTTATCAGCAGAAAAAGTAGCTATGCTGAGAGGAAATAAAGTTAGAACTACCTAGATTCTATCCTAAGTTCTACCCAGATTCTGTATTGGTAGTGGTCAGAGTTTAGGTAACTCAAATGTTTTTCAAAGAAAGAAACAGAGAGCCAATGTATCTGGATAAGTGAAGTATAGTTGTAAACATACAATCTGACAGTGTGGAAACAATCTATGCTGTGCTTTAGGGTTAACTAAAGGGCAAAATCATCTATGTAGATGAAATAAAGTTTGACTTCTCTCTGAGCAACAAAGTCAGGAACTGAAAACAAGCTATTCAGTCTTTGCATCAGCAGAATACATTTTTGGATGTGCAGTCAGCACCATGAATACTTTTTGGAACTGCATTGCAGCTAGTATGTCAGATTAATCATGAGCCCCTTGCTGTAAATTCTGTTCTCATTACTTCTGGAGCATTTACATAGTTCTGGAAAACTCTCACTTTAGGGAAACTGATGAAATTAGTTACTAGTGACTTATGTTCCTAAATTTAGTTGTGCAGAGGAGGTGGTTTTAAGATGTAGTGCTATTATGGGCATTGATTCACAATCTCTTTGCTTATTTGCTCTTCCTGTGCTATTAATGAATCTCATACCTTGCAATGAAACTGTTAATGTAGTTACCATCTTAGCAGTATGAAACAGACACACAAAAAGAGACAACCTGTGTCATACTTTTCAAGAAATAGATTGTTAATCCTTCAAGGTGTTGGTTATACTATCAATACCTGGGGATAGAAAAAGCCCTACTGGTCAGTGCATCACTTACCACCTTTTCCTGCCTTGATATTTTGTTATAGACCATTAAAACAGGCTAAAAGTAGAAACCACACTAATAGAGGGTGATAGTAACTTGAAAAAGAGGATTACCTCTATTCCCACAGTTACAAGTAAGATGACAAAATTTCACAATCTACTTTGTGAAATTCAGCGTATAAGAGAAATTGTTAGAAAACTAAATCATTTATTTGAATATGAGATTAGATGTTTTTCATCACACTCTTTGGTTCTGATACATTCTTGTTATTTATTACAGTTTTCTAGTTCAAATATAAGCATAAAGTAGGGAGTTCCAAACAGATCCTTTTAAGATTTCAAGAGAGAAAATTGGAAATGGATTGAAAATACTTAGCATGAATGATTTTTGTTAACTTTTCCTGTTTCTTGCTTAAACATTTAAATATTTTACTTTTTATCTGTCTCTAATCTCTTTCCTTCTGTTAGGTATTTATATCATTATAATCATTCCACAACTATGTTGTAGCTGTGGCAAATCCTTTATTTTTGGTACTTTATTCACTGGATCTGGAATGTTGGTACTGCCCACTTTTACTTTCCACTGTTTCTATCTCTATTAGTTGGTTGAGAATAACAAAAATATGATGGATCATATAATTTTGAAATTTAATAATTAGAACATGAAGAAATACATTTTTAGGTTCAAGAGAAGCTAAAATCCCACTAGAAAACATTCTTTTGTCTGACTAATGATGTATAAGAAGAATGAGAGTAACGGGTGATGGGTCTTCTTGAAAGAAGTCAATTAGTATCTCTTTTTTAAATTAAATTCTTTTATCGGTACATTGTAGGTATACAACACAATTGGATTTCTCATTGGGAATTGTACCTTTACATAATGCATCTTGGTTCTTATTTTTCCCCATTCCTAGCCCTCCTTTCACCCCCTCCACCCTTCCCTATTTACAAAGAGTTTTTTTCCATTTTTTCCTTTTCTCATCATTTTTCCTTTCCTTTCCCCTGCCCCTCCCACTACCCCTGATCCTTTGGACCTTTTCTTCCTATTTTGCATTATCGATTATCCATTCTAATCAATGGTACATTTTAGGTATACAATATAATGACATTCAGCATTGGAAATTTGCACCTTTACATAGTCTCTCTTGGTTCTTATTTTTCACCCTTGCCCAGCCCTCCCTTCAACCCCTCCA
>NW_004624731.1:44587457-44603360 GCF_000247695.1 Heterocephalus glaber
GCCTGCACGGATTATCTCCTCTGAGCTGGGAGAGGTGGGACAAAGGCCGGGAGCAGGGTAGGGATGGTGACCCAAAAGCCCTTTCCTGTGTGCTGGGAGCAGTGGGAGGGATGGTGCCCGGGAAGCCCCTTCCTCTGGACCAGGAGCAGTGGGACAGTGGCTCAGAAGCCCCTGACTCTGGGCTGGGAGCAGCAGGACTCTGTACATTGGTCTGGTGGTCTGGTGTCCTCTGCGTCTTTGTATTGTGGAACCAAGTGGCTGCCTGTCTGCAGCAAGGTGATTCTGCATCTTCTGCACAACTTGGGACCTTGGTAGGGCCTGCACAGACCTGCCTGTCTGCAGCTTGCTGATTCGGTATGTTCCGAGTGACTAATCAATTAGTATCTCATCCACCATCTCCGTGTGGGAATAAAATAAATGTCAATATAATTCCAGTTGGCACAACTTCTTGCAAAATCCCCTTTTTTTTCCTGGGGAACATTTGAAAATATTTCAAGTTAAATAGAGCTCTAACTCTATTTAAATATCTCTTCTCCCATTTCTCCCACTGGATCACAGAATCAAGGCACATTATATTTGATTAATATGATTCAGCTATGTACTTTGGAATAATTAATGTACCTCACTATAAAAATTCTGAAGGTTTTAAATTATTTTTTTCTTTTCTCTTTGATTCACAGTCCAATAGGATAACTGTGATGTAAACTTAACATTTTTAATCTGTGTGAAAAATTTCGATCTCTAACTATTAGGAGTGGTAAAGGAATGGAGGTGATAGATTAATGTCTCATATTCTGTTATTATTATGTCACCCCAAAACTTGGCTAAAGGTTGAAGATATAATCTTGTCAAATGTAAAAATCATAACTATACTAGGGGTCATGTATTTAGACACAAGAAATTCTAAAACAATTGTAGGGTGGGAAAGGATATTATCTTACCTTGTACAGTCATTTAGAGTAAATCCAATTCAAACTGTCATCTACTTATCCCTGACCAATGTTTCTGTTCATTCTGAAGAAACCATACCCTGTAAGGCCAGGAAACATCCCTCTAAACTTTGAGACATGTAAAACCAACCCAAGTGGAAATAAAATACTAAAAGAACTGTATATGCTGAATAAATGAATGGGTGAAGGTGATTTGTAATGCAGAAAGAAGTTCTGAAGATTAAGTAAACTGGAGACCAAATACCCTGCTGAATAATGTCAAGCAAACTCAATTATAATAAATAAGACTTCTCTGGGCTACAAATTGAAAATTCTAGAGACTAGATTGGAAATTTTAACATAGTATGTTCAGACTGCTATGTCAGAATACCATAGATGAGGTGGCTTATAAAAACAGAAATTTATTTCTCATGAGTCTAGAGACTAAGTTCAAGATTGAGATGCTGACAAATGTGCTATTTGTGCAGTGCTCTCATTTTGGTTCACACACAGCCTTCTTTCTATGTCTATCCATTAGTGAAGGAGTAAGGGGAATCTTTGAAGTTTTTGTTTTTGTCTTTAATAGGGATACAAAGATCATTCTTGAGATATTTCCATTAGAAACTGATCCATTAGGCACGGATTATTTACCAAAGAATCCACCTCCATTACCACCATTTGGGGAATTAAGCTTTATTGTTAGAATTTTGAAGGATGCAAGCATTCAATCTATTGGTAGGTCCATTCTGAGAAATGCCCATATTAAAAGATTCCCTCGGGGAAAACACTTCCATGGTTACATGTTTTAGAGAGACTAAACTCATAGCTCCCTTTTGTAGATTTGTGCTGTACATAAGCACATTGAATCCTGGTCACCAGGTGGGATGTGTACATTTCATAGAGATCAGAGATGATTCATCAGCAGCAGGTAGGAAAGCAACATGGGAAAGCCTTTTAATGTTCATTTTTAAATCTTTTACATTTGTTTTTATTTTTGTATATTTTATAATCTATGTAACTATAATGTAAGAATTCAGTTACTTAATTTTGTGTGACTACATTTGTATCTATTAGAGATATTTTCTCTAAATTGTTATTGATGAAGTGTGTGAAGAAAAAATATTTGATTTCTTCATTAAAAGATCTTAGAATTTTTCCAGTAAAGCAATATTAATTTGACTTACCTCACCATGGGAGACTTATTGTGTATGTATGTATCATCAATTATGATCCAATGAAACATTTTATGAAATACTGCCGTAGAAGCCAGATACTTATTTTCCAGACAATGTGCCTGCACTTACTGGATCTTCCACAAGGGTGATGAGAATGACCTAAATTTTAGAGTGCAATTTGCAAGTTCAGTTATTCCTGGAAAATCTTGATCAGAGAGCGTAAAACTAATGCTAACAAATCAAGAAGCAATTTCTATCCATTTTCAAGTGAAGAAGTTAGCTTTTCAATAGTGGATGCTGATGAAAAACATAGGAATTTGGTCAAAGTTGAATGGCAGCCTAAGTGTTAGTCAGAGACTGGCACTTTTTTTCAAGTTCCCTAAGCCCCAGTCCCTATAAGAATTGGAATATACCTGCAGACCCAGTGAGCTGCTTATAGAAGGGAGAACTTGAATCTTTGAAAATGAGAATCAGACATACTTTTACTTCGGTTCAGAGAAAAACCTATCTTTATCTTCCAAAGCACTTCACTATACAAATATATATGAAAGGTAGTTTAGAATTATAAGCACTCAGTGTAGAAATATGAGAAATTATGGAGAAATGTCTCCCAATTAAATTAATGATTTGGTTTTACAAAGAATAAGCAACATACCCTTTGCCAAACTGAAGGATCTCTTTCAAACCATTTCACACACTGCTATCTTTATGGCTATACAAGTGATGTAAACACACAAAGCGTCATGTTAAGGACTTCCTCACTATAGCATAATGGTCTGTGGTCATCTGTATTTGCTTCCTTGAAGCTCTTAATGCTATCTTATAGCTCCTGTTTCAGAAGTGAATTTCCAGGGGCTGGGGATTTAGCTCAGTGGCACCATGCCTGCCTCGCAAGCACAAGGTCCTGAGTTTGATACCTGGTACAAAAAAAAAAAAAAAGAAGTGAATTTCCATGGGTAAATAGAACAGTTGACAGGAACAGGCAATATCTGCTTACTTATAGTCCTGCCTCTTATCACCTCAAAGGTTGAGCCATTTGCTATCCCTGACATCTCATAACCTCTTCTCCCTCAATTTTTCTCTCCAGATTATACTCATTTGCTTAAGGTCAGATGACTAACAGGCATTTCAAAGTTATAATTAAAATGGCCAAAATGCAGTTCTTGATTGTTCCCAAGTATGCTGTGTTCTCTTTTTTTGAACTCAGTAAGTAATAATTTTGTCTGATCACCTTGTTTTCCATTTATCTTTCACTCACTGTCAACTAGTCCTCTTATGGAATTATAGATCTAGTTGAATCTATTATCTTATTTCATCCTCTCATATACTATCTCAGTCTAAGCAACCCAAACTTTTGCTGAGAATAGGTTCCTGGCTAGTCTCTTTTCCACACTTGCCCCTGTGGAACCCTACAATAATTTTAGAGATTTTAAAAAAAAGATAAATTAGCTTGTGTCAGTGTTCCATTCATAAAATAAATGTCATGATTTATATGAGAACACATTAGTTGGAACATACATAAGTATCCAACCTCATTAAGTATTATTCCCCCCACACATTCTAGGCCCTTTCTTCTCCTTCCAACCACAGAGCTTCTTTTCTTGGAAGCAGGCACTTGGAGGACTGGCTGGCATCTAGAATAGTGCTTGGGATATACAATTCAACAGAAGTCAAAGAAATAAATTATTCATTCACCTGTCTATTGATCCTGTTTCTTGTTTCCAATATTGGCATATTAAATCCCTACAATGTTATTACTTAAGAATACACTTTACTTTTCACATTGGGGAAAAGTGACAAAAATTCTATGAAACATACTTTTGTGCATAACAGTCTCTGTTTATAAAGTTATTTGTTTTATATGCTTAAAGAGAAACATTTGTTTATTTAATGTTGTGGCTTGATTGATTCCTACAGACCATTAGAGTAATTGAGTGCTACAGTCATGGTTGTGGGAAACCATATAGCTCAATCTAATTCTTGAGAAATAGGAATTAAAACTCATCTTCTCTTTACACTTTTGTTAATTTTGATCCTGTATGCATTCTTATCTAGGGATTGGTAGAGGTATGTTACCCATATCGGGGATAAACAACTTTTTATCTCTTAGATTTCTGGTGAAATGAGGGGTATAATGAACATAAATTGGCTGCACCCACTAGAGCACTCACTTTTTCCCTGGTTCTTTTACACTATAAAGATTCCATTATTAAAACATTTCTAGTGTGTCAATTTAGGTGCCCCTTAGAGGACCAATAAATTTCAGCAATAAAATAGTCAAATTTTCTATTGTCTCTTGATTAGGAACCCCAAGATAATGTGTAGAATAGTAGATTTTTGTAGGCTGGGATTGTTTAGAAGGTGGATGAACAAGGTTCTGACTGACAGGACTGTTTTCCTTCCTTCCTTCCTTCTTCTCTTCTCTTCTCTTTCCTTTTTTCTTTCTTCCTTCATTTCTTTCTTGCTAAGCATGCATAGTAAATCCACTCATCTTCAAATCTCATTTAACTCTAGAAAACTTACAAGATTGCTTAACTCTCAAATCCCATTAATTCACGGCTTATTGTACTACTGACTCTTCATTTATCCATATCTCAAATTACTATGTAAACTCTATGTGAGCAAGAACAATGCATGTTTATGGTTATTTCCTTATTGAATTAAATGTTTGAATGGTTGAGTGGAGTTTAATGGGTGAATACATTTATGCTGGATGCAATAATTTGTTATCATCTAGAATAATAACATGAAAGGGTAGCAAGTAGCTACAAAAGTCTATCATGTTTGACCTTCTTTGTTTTAATTATAAAAATTTTAAAAAGAAACAAAAAAGTCATATATTGTACTTTTGCCATAGTAAATTGAGATGGGGCTAGACAGTGTGGGACAAAAACAAAACAAAAAATTCCTGATGAAATGGTAACATTTCTTGCATCTTTTTATGATCATTGCTTAGAAAATTAGGAAGATAATATCTGATTTAAAATATACCTACAGAGTTAGTAATATTATCAAAATGGTGTCCATCCAATCAATGGTAGATGTTGTTATCTGCTCATATTTGTTTGAGTGGCAATTTGAAAAAGTTTTACAATAAAATCAGCTAGAGACATTTTTAATACTTTTCAAGGACTTGGAAATACATACCTATGAAAATGCTATGATCATTAGAATGGTACTGATAAAGATATATCCAAATATTCCTTTGTAGATATTTCTTATTTTCTATATCATACTTCTAGGTGTAAGTTTCAAGGACTTGAAATTCAAATTTTAAACTAAAGAGGTAGTTTACCCTTCAGTACTCACATTTTTATTTGTTACTTGGAAAATAAAATAAGACGACATTATTCCTTTTAAAAATCATCTACATATGTAAATAATAAACTTCTCTAGACAATGGATCATTTTAACACCTGCCTCGGGCCCCATGTCTTTGTAGTAAACAGTAATTGCCATATTCATTACAAGAATTTTCTTATAACCCCACTTATACTATCTCCTCAAGTTTCATTCAATGATTGTGCTACATGAGGTAATCTGTTTTGAAAATAAACGAAAACTGACTCTACCTGTGTGTGTAGGATACCCTCTCCAAGAATTAAATCTTTCATACTTAGTTGAAATTAGCATATAAAATAGTGTAAACAGTGGATTTAAAAAGAGATTAGGCTCATGTTTTATGAAGAGCAAATGGTTAATATGATCTTTTAAAAAGCTTTTCAGGATTGAGTCACTGGCTTAAACAGGATAAATTAGATATGAACACAAACTATTATCCTCTGAAATTTAAGTAGTGATTTTAGTCCACTTTCCAGTTTCCCCATGGACTAGTGCCCAACTTCAACAGTACACTTAATTTATCACTGCTCTGGGGAACCTCCCCTGAAAGGGGTCACTTGAGTGATCTCTGGAGCCTAGTACTATGGAACCAACCTAAGTCAAGGAAGAAATGCACCTGAAAACATTTATTGCACCCTTTGGGTAATTTCATAATAATCAGCCTCTCAGTTCAGTTCAATTAGTTGAAATAAATTCTTCTGTAGAAATTATGTGCAAAATACATCAAGATTAGTAAGGGTTTAGAAATACTTTTTAAAGTGCATTGTGCGGGAGGGGGTGGAATTAATATGAGAAAATGAGAAAGTGGAAACAAAGTCTTTGTAAATAGGGAGGAATGGAGGTGTTGAAGGGAGGGCAGGGGAATGGGGAGAAAATAAGAACCAAGAGAGATTATATAAAGGTACAAATTTCCAATGATGAATGTCATTATATTGTATACCTAAAATGTACTGATAAAATTAATTTTTAAAAATTTTAAAAAATGAAGTGCATTGACATGAGTGCTCAAAAGAGTTTTATTTTTAAGATTATTATTATTATTTTAGCCTTTTATAGCTGAGTGTGTGTTGTTGTTGTTGTTGTTGTTGTGTGTGTTCCATGATTACCCAAATTTCTCTTCATATAGGATAGATCATGTTGCAGTTGAGTTTAATTAGGGTGACTTGATCTTTCTTGGGCATGGCATGATGATGATGCCTCTTAAAATCTACCAAAGTCAATTATTTCTTTAATAAACCATAACTATTGGTATATATTAAATTTAAACAAAAAACGACAACAACAAAAACCCTGTGAACACCTCAATACTTACGATATGGAGGAAATCAGAAATTGAACATTATTTCAAGAGTTAACATCTTTATTTAAGAGTAGACCTAATTATTGCTAAATAATATTCTTTCTGTGAATTTAATGTTTTGTCAGGAATACCTGACAGCTCCATTCCTTTTACCCATTTAAATATTGGTATTCATTTGTCAGATCTGTGTTCAAACCTTTCTCATGCTTCAAAGACTGGATTTATAATTCATGGCCTCGTGCGTGCGTGTGTGTGTGCGTGTGTGTGTGTATGTGTGTGTGTGTGTGTGTCTGCATTTCAGTCTTTCTTGATTCTAATGACTAAGTTAACAATGATTTCTTCCAGTATTTTTCAGGTTGTAGGTGTACTGGAGTTCCTCAGGCAGCTTCCACAACTGAAATTCAAATCAAAATTACTCCTGAGCTCACCCATCAAAATGCAGATCTTTACATACATCTTTGCTTAATCTGCTAATTTTCATTCTACTTATGCTGTTTATCACTACTCAATTCTCATCTATTTTTTTGCTAGTTGTTTGTATCCCTATTCAGAATGAAACTTCAATTTATTAAAATTTGTTCATTCCTATTCTTTGAATGAGGAGGGGAAATTTATTCACAGTTTGGAAAAACCATATTACTGAGGCAGCTTTATGTAGTTTTGTAGGGAGTGCTACTGCTGTAAAATAGAAACTATTAATTATTATTATTGTGTGTCCTTTCTTTTCTGTTTCTCTTTCATCCTTTCTTCTTTTTCTTTCCCCCGACTTTTGAAGACTATGCTAACTGTATACAATATTAAAGATAAGATATATAATTGAGAAAACAAATTCATCTATATATTCTACTTGTAGAAAAAGCCTCTGCTAATTTTCTGCTATATTGTCTTCTAATCTTGTTCCAGTGTGTGTGAATGCTAGAATGTATGTATCTTCAAACATTTCAATAAAATGAATTTTCAAGTACATGTACTTCTTACACATCTATTTGCATACTTGAGATCACTATACATAATTTTTCTCACATATATTGTAATTCCTATTTCTTGTATTGTAAGTCCTATATCATTGATCTGATAAAATATTATACTAAAAATTTTACCACAAAATGAAACACATGAATTGTAAAGGCATGGAAACCTTGGGTACATGTAACAGGAGTCACGCCATGCAGAGGCTTTCTTCACAGTATTTCCTTCCAGACTATATAGACATGGACACATATACACATATAGTTTAAGGAGTAATAATAGTATCATACTATATAAAACATTTTGTAGCCAACTTGTAAATTTAAAATATTTTTCTATCCTAATTTCATATAAATATCCATTAAGTATATGCACAATAATACAATCCTTCATTTTAAAATTTCTGTCCAAACCAATGGAAAGGAATTAAAGCTTTTGTTCACTCACTGACAGAAATACCATCTGGCAGATAGTAACATTTTGCCATTCATTGTGAATTTTATAAGGTTCAGAACAAATTAAAAGAAAAAAATAGAATAGATTTCTGCACTTTTCCCTTTTTCATCGAGAGTTCAGTATTCTGTTATGAAATCTTACTGGATTATCCATTTTTCATATTGCAATATTAAGCCTATGGGTATCAAATAAATTATAGGTTAGCTATTGATATTGATTCAGTACAATATTTTAATTTTATTCCCTCCCCTATTAATAGAACTCCTATGTGCAGAGATATGGAGACAGTATTCATAGAGTTTCCGACTTAAAATAATTTGACTTATGGTTTTTCTACTCTACAATGTAGTGAAAGGAACATATGTTCAGTAAAATATATATTCAAGTTGTGACTTTTCATATTTTCCCAGGATAACAATATTCATTATGATACTCTATCAGTGCTAGCCAGACTAGTCATTGCTTCCTGTTAGGTACTGAGCATGAGGGTAAACACACAATACCAATATGTACCATATTACCAGCACTTTTGGATATATGTATTTGATAAATTACATGAGATAGTAAACACTTTGTCATAAAATAGACTTTCTATTAGATGATTGTGTCAAACCATGTTCTAAGCACATTTAAGATAGACTAGGCTAAGCTATGATGTTTGGTAGTTTAGGTGTATAAAATATATTTTCAATTTACAATATTTTTAGTTTTGGATGAATGTATCCAGATGTAACCCATTGTAAATTGAAGACCATGTGCATTAACTGTGTCAGATTTGTTCAACAAATCATAACAAAGTATAATTTGCCTTATGTGTTTGATGGGATATGAACTGGTAAGGAAATTCTAACATGTTCTTGAGCTTGAGGATCATGCATTTCAAATGGAATTAATCTATCAATGCAACAGGAAAGTCAGGGAGAGGAATAACTGATAGGAGTAGGAAAGGATGAGACTGAGAATGGGAAGAGCATAAAACAAGGGATGGAGCAACACCTTTGGGATGGAAGGATGGATTGTTTGCCCTTGTAATATTAACCCTTAAAAGAAGCTGTAACAGGGGCACTTCTAGATTTCATGAAGACAGTCTTATATTATTTTCTGTATAGCCTTTAAGAAAACTGCCCACAAATTTGTGATGATAAAATTGGGTAGGAAAGTGAATATTTATTTAAAATGAGAAATCATAAAAATTTACAAATTATAAAGCTGTAAAATACATGATAATCATAACAAAATCCAGAATAGTAACCTAGTATATTCATTAATCAAAGGCTTGACAGACATCTATAATCATTATTCTTACAGTTTTGGCAGCATATTCTTTGAGTGAATTTTCGTATGATAAACATTGTTGTAATATCTTCTATGGAGAGGCTAAAGATAATTAAATCTTTCCTTTAAAAAGGTTGATTTGAAATTGTTCTGTATTATTGGTGGTTTAGAAAAGTTTCTTTCTGCCTCATAATTTATTACTGATAATGTTATGTAATATTTCAGGAGTGTTGTCAAATTGGAGAAAAACTTCTTGTGTTATCTTTCAAATGTTAACAGAGAATTTAAATTTTCTTTTGAACAATAACTAATTTTAAATGCTCATTGAATTCATGACATTCATACACTTCTCTATCATTTGTGTCACCAATGGCCTTTTCATGACATATCCTGCTATCTTTATTGATCCAAGTTTTCATGTAAAATCAGGAAGAAATTTGAGTCATTTGGCAGTGATTCATTCTATCATTACTTAGATTATTTGTAAGAATCTTGAAATATATCAATTATTTTTATTTGTGATTTTCCTCTTCTGCCTAATGATTACTTTGATATAAACTGAATTTTTGTTGTTATCATTAACTTCTCAAAATTGTGTTATTTCTATTTATTTTATTTTATTTGCTTGGAAATAAATTTAAATGCAATAAATGCAAAGATATAAAATGGATAACTTAGAAATTTTACAAACACACATGAATGTAATCAACTCTTTGGTTGTCATATAAATTGTTTGTATGTGTCCAGGAATGTTTTTTGTGTGTGATTTTCTAGTCTGTTCTTACCCCCACCTACTTGTAGGAAACCATGTTGCTCATTTCTGACATCCAAGATTAATTTTCCCTACTTTTGTGCTTCATACAAATGACAAACTATATTTTTTCTTTGGTCTCTGGTTCATTTTATTCAAAATAATGATTTTGAAAATCATACATATTTCTACATATAACAAAAGCTCAATATTTATTTAAAACTCATGAGTATAATTCCATTATACACAACAATTTGTTTATGATCTTTTGGTGGGATTTGAAGCTATTTTCAGATACAAACTATTTTGACTATAACTTAAGTTGCTCAAATACTATTTCTCAAAAAGATTTTCCCCATGGAATGGACTCTGCATCTTTTAGATAATCAATTGGCTATTCACTAAACTGTTCATCAGCCATATAAAAATTCCTGTGTTAATTATTGTAGTACTTGTGTAAACATTCTTATACAATTAGCTTTATTGCCATGTTTTCAATTCTTTTTGGTAAATAAGTAGAATTTCTGTGTCATAAGGTCGGCATATGTATAACTTTATAAGAGAATATCAAATGATATTTCAAAATTATTTTATCATTTTCATTGTTTATTTTTATCTACAATGGCTAATGTCTTCAATTTTTGCATTCCAGTTATGAATCACTTTGTGTTTAATTTGAATTTCCTTTGTTCTTAACAATTTTAACTTCTCTGATGAAAAATGATGTTGAGAACCTTTTAATATGATTTTTATCAGTTTCTGTATCTACTTTATAAAGTGTTTAAATCTTTTGCATATTTTGTTTCTTTTCTATTTTTGCTTTTGATTTTTAAGAGTTCTTTATACAGTATATTCTAGATACAGGAGTTTCTGGGTTACTTTTCATTGTATTGATAATGATTTTGAAGACAAAGCTTTTATTTTGATGAAATAAAATTGAACATTATCTTTTTTTGTGCTCAGTTTAAGAAATCATTACTTATGGTATCACTTATTTGCATTGACTGTCAAATATATGCTCTTATTTTCTTTTATACCATAATATATTTTGCTTTTTAGGTTTAAATGCATGTGGCACATTGAATTGATTTTTGTGTTATAATGTGAGATATTCAGATTAATTCTTTTCTAAAAATGTATTGTTATTAAAGAATTTTTACTTAAAAAATGTATTTCCCCAGTGAATAGCCTGGTGTCTGTGTAAATCTAGTTTTAAAATTCCTAGTTTTATCCTATTCATCCATTTGTCTGATAAGCTTCTGGTATACTTACTGTACACTGTCTTGATTGCTATAGATTCATTTGAAGACTTCAGGGTAATTTAACATGATTGAGTTAAGAGATACCCAGATACAATAATGTCTCATGAACAGTGTAGTTTGTGAACAGAAGAATTTGGCAAAAGTTTCCTTCTGTTCTCAAACTCCACATGGTGTGAAAAATACAAACACAGCCATCTTCTCCAAAATCATAGAATGAATTAGATTTGTGAGCCCAGGTAGCACTGTAGCTGGTAAAGTATTATTTCTGGGCTTGTCCACTTGTTTCCAGAAGAAATTAGCATCTGAATCAATAGGCAGAGTAGGGAAGATTCACCCTCCCTCATGATGTTGGCAGCCATCATCCAGTCCTTTGAGGACCTGGACCAAAGAAAAATTGGAATAAGGGGAAATTTATTTTCTTTCCTGAAGCAGGAAGAACTCCATTTTCTCAAGATTTCAGACATCAGAGCTCCAAGTTCTCAGGTCTTTGGACTCTAACATTTGTATTTGTGTACCCTAACTTCATCCCTTGTTTCTCTGGCTTTGAGCTTCAGGCTGAGAATTACTCCACTGAATTTGGGTTTTAGCCTAAGAGACTCAGATCGACTTTCACCACTGGTTTTACTACTTTCATCAGCTTATAGATAGCACTTTTTGTGACTTCTCTGCCTTTTGTTTCTTCTCATATATCTGTCAAAATAAATTTCTTCTAGTCTCTCTCCCTCTCTCTCTCTCTCTCTCTCTCTCTCTCTCTCTCTCTCTCTCTCTATATGTATATATGTATATCCTATTGTTTCTATTTTTCTGGAGAGCCCTGACTAATATCAAGTAATATGAGTCTTCAAATTTATCACAATTACTCTATTAATTTTGCATATTACTTGGGGTTTTGTTCAATCCTAACATCATTTGGAAGAGAAATTATGACCTAGCAATATTGAGTCTCAATTAATAATCATGATCCATTTCTACATTTATTATATTTTCTGGGTCTATATATATGTAAATATTTTATGTATTAATTTTCCATTGAGTAAAATTATTACACATCTATTATTAGATGTATTTTAAATATTTTGTTTTTTATCATAAATGGTAGTTTTAAATTTAACTTTATTTTTCAACCTTTGCTGAGATCACATAGAAAAAATACAACTGAAGATTTTATATTCACTTTTGGAGAAACTTGCTGTTTCTCATTCATCTTATAGTAGTTCGCAGACTTCTCATGATTGTTTGATGGAAACAATAAGCTTGTCTGATAATAAGGGATTTTTCATTCTTCCTTTTCATTACAATTGAGAAAAAAGTAATATTTTTGCCTTATTGCCTATTTTAGTAAATAACTGCCAATAATTCATCATTAAATACAATGTCAGCTATAAGGCTTACATCATTACTACTTATCAGGAACCCAAGCTGAACATTCAAAATTTGGTTTAGAAATTTCTTCAGCCAAACATCACATTGCATAACTCACAATTTCTATCTTCCACTAAACACTAACATATCAACACAATTCTGCCAAGTTCTTTATCTTCTAATTAGGATTGCCTTTCTTCTGGTTTCCAATAATATGTTGCTTGAGTCTTCATCAGAATGACCTTGTTGTCCATGTTCACACCACTCAGGCAGTCTTGAGAAGACTGATGGTTTCTCTGGAGCAATCCTTTTCTCCTGAGCCCTCACAAGAATCATGTCTAACATTCTGTTTGGAGCAAAGTACACTTTTCCCAGCATGCATTTAAAACTTCTGTTAGTCTTTGTCAGTTTGCCAGTTATAAAACTGCTTGTGTACATTTAAGTATTTATTTCATCAGTACTCCTACTTCTTGATATCAAATCTGTATTTCAGTACATTCAGGTGACTATAACAAAATATAGGCTAGGTGGTTTACAAATAACAAAAATTTACTTCTCATAGTTCTGAAGGTTGAGACATTCAAGATTTAGATGCTATCAGATTTTGTGTCTGGTGAGGGTATATTTAATGGCTCATCCGTAAAACCTCACCATTTTTTTTTCACATTGGAAAAAGGGATAAGGCAGCTTTCTGATGCCTGTTGTATGGAAAATGATTCTATCACTTCCCCTCAATCCCATCCCCAATGACCACATATGAGTGATGAAGTTTCAATTGTGCATCTGGGCTGAGCACAAACACTACCTGCTGGAGACAGTATTGTTCCCTATGAGTATTATTGATTTAAAATAATACTACATTCTGGAAAAATGTAGCCATGTTTGCAATATAATGTTTTTGTAATGTTCTACACCTCTTAAATATCTGTGTTCACCACAATGCATATGAATATAATTGTTTTCCTACCAAAAGATCAAGCATTTAAAAATTTAGAGTATATGATCCAAACATTGGGATCCTTTATAACACTGTGTCTGTAGCAAAATCATTTTTACATCAAAGGAAGTTTAGCAGTGGGCATTTGACAGTCAAAAGCCATTGGCCTGATAAACATAATGAGTAGAATTTGAAAGCACCTGAGGTACAAGCTCAAAAGTAATGTATTGCAAAGACAAGTACTATCTTCCAGGATGTAGTATATACTCTAAATTGATAATCTTTATAGGAAATGTTTTCTCCAATTGGTAGGTATACACTGATTCCAGTCAAAATAAATCTGACCCTTTCTACTGTCAGCTTTCTGTTACTGTAACAAAATATTTGAGACAATCAGCATACTAAAAAGGAAATTTTATTTTTTATTACAGTTTAGGAGGTTGCAATTCATTGTTGGGTGAACTAATTAATTTTACATCTGTGTGTGTGTGTGCGTGTGTGCACACGTGTGTGTAGGGGAAAACATCTCATGGCACAAGTGTGTGCAATGTAACAAAAATGTTCAACTCATAGCTGGGAAATGAAGAAGAGTTGTGTCTTTAATTTCACTGTCTTCTTCAAGGCCATGACCCCAGTGACCAGAATTCAGCTTTTTGAAGTTTCCATTACTTCCAAATAGTGTCACTCAGGGACTAAACCTTAACACATGGACCTTTGGGGACATTCAAAATCTAAAAACTACAGCACCCTTCCAGGATTTAAGGTTCCCACAGAGGACAGTTTATCATCAGTTTTCTTGTTGATTTCCTTGAGTATAGTATTGCATTAAGGACTCAACTTTGATCTCTGTTGCTGGCAGGATGGACAGGAGGTAAAGTGTCTAGATCAGATTTGATAAGTATGAGCTTATGGAGTATGAGGTGGATCCATATAGCTTCCATACCTGCTACCATGCATTCAGTGTGCTAGGACTAGGTGTTTTTGTTTCTTTGATGAAGGATGTGTGTTCACAGGCATTGAAATGGGATAAAATTTGGTGCCCATTTCCATTGGCTTTACATTCAACTATCAAGAAATATTGTCCTTCAGGCCGCTGCAGACAGGCAGGTCTGCAGACACGGTCCCGAGGTCTCCAGTCACGCTCAAAACACCAAATCATCCTGCATCCCGGCAGCAATCTACTGCCCCTCCCCCCCTCGCTCCTTTGGGCTCTTCTCTGTACAGCCACCTGGTTCTACACTACAAAGACACAGAGGACACCAG
The DNA here is from genome assembly GCF_000247695.1 of Heterocephalus glaber. The sequence goes on from NW_004624731.1 coordinate 44,602,479, forward strand.
ACCACCAGACCACTATACTGGAGCTAATCAAGTTCTCAGCATTTAAAGAATTCCTGCCCAGAGGTAGGGGCTTCTGAGCCATTGTCCCACTGCTCCTGGTCCAGAGGAAGGGGCTGCCCAGCCACCATCCCTCCCTCCACTCCCAGCCCAGAGGAAAGGGCTTTTGGGCTGCAGTCCATCCCACCACTCCTGGCCCAGAGGTAGGGGCTTTCAGACCACCATCCCTAACAATACTCCTGGCTCATGGCCCATCTCTCCCAGCTCAGAGGAGGTGAGCCACGCAGAAGTCAACAGTACCCTCCCTGCCCCCCCAGTCAAAATGAGAAAACACATAAAAAGTCTCAAAACCAGACTTCCAGATCACCTACAGCAACCCCAAAGGGAAATGAGATGGAACACTCAGACAATCAACCACCTGGACCCACTGAACTGGCAATGAAAGGGGATCTGGAAAAAGTGAAATCAGAAATAATTTCTCAGATAACAGGAGAAACTGTGCTCCTAGGGCAAGACATGATTAATAAATCTAGAGAGGAGCTCAGGAACATGATGGAATCCCAACATAGGAAAAAAATGGAATCCATAAAACAGACGCAAATAGATTTCCAGGAGATGAAAACCTCCACTGAAAGTCTACACAGCAGAATGAGCCAATGTGAGGACAGAATTTCAGATACAGAAGATAAGATTGCAATTAATGACCAGGAAAAGAAAAATTGCTTCAACATTATAAGGGAACACGAAAAATCAATCCAGCAGCTGCTAGGCAATGCAAAGAAGAATAACATAAGACTGATTGGAGTTAAAGAAGAAACAGGAGACAGTGCAGATAACATAAAAAAGCTCTTCACAGAAGTAATGGCAGAAAATTTCCCAAGCAGG
>NW_004624731.1:44607370-44642093 GCF_000247695.1 Heterocephalus glaber
GATATATGTGCACCCATGTTCATAGTAGCACAGTTTGTGATAGCTAAAACTTGGAAACAGCCCAAATGTCCATCAACTGGAGTCTGGTTCAAGAAAAATGTGGGTTTTTTTATAAAATGGAGTACTACTCAGCCATAAAAAATGAGAAATTAGAGACATTTATAGTTAAATGCATTCACATTGAGGCAGTACTCTTAAGTGAAATAAATAGGCACACATATATAAATACTGAATAGTTTCTCTGGTGTGAGAAACTGAAAGTGTAAATAAGGGCTAAATGTATAATAGGTAATGTGAAATAGGAAGAAAAGGGCAAAGGGGAAGGAAGTCGGAGGGCTAGGGGAAAGCATAGAAGGGAATGGGTTTAATATGGGAAAATGGAAAAATAGAAACAAAATCTTTGTAAATAGGGAGGAATGGAGGGGTTGAAGGGAGGGCTGGGCAAGAGTGAAAAATAAGAACTAGGAGAGACTAATGTAAAGGTGCAAATTTCCAATGATGAATGTCATTATATTGTATACCTCAAATATACCAATGATTAGAATGAATAATCGATAATGTAAAATAGGAAGAAAAGGTCCAAAGGGGTAGGGGTAGAGGTAGGGGCAGGGGAAAGGAAAGAAGGGAAAGGAAAAATGATGAGAAATGGAGAAAATGGAAATAAATTCTTTGTAAATAGGGAAAGGTGGAGGGGGTGAAAGGAGGGCTAGGCATGGGGAAAAAAATAAGAACCAAGATGCGTCATGTAAAGGTACAAGTTCCCAAAGAGAAATGTAATTGTGTTGTATACCTAAAATGTACCAATAAAAGAATTTTTTTAAAAAAGAAATATTGTCCTGTTGCTCAGTAGCTTAAACACTAAAACTCTTCTACTTTAGTAATGCAGATATTATATGAAAAACACATGTGATTGAAGTGATCTTGTATTGACTGGGTGCTTGAGTCCTAGAAAATGGAGTTGAGAATATTCATGAGATTGTAGAAGCAAGATACTACTGAGATAGCCTCCCACCTTTGTTCATTTTGTGTTTTAGAGTTAGAGAGAATGTGGTTAAATTGAATTTTATTCTTTGCTTGGACTCAAACAAGAAAAATTTAATATATAGTGGTATTCTGTCACCTAATTCCCGTCTTATTATAAACAATCACTATATAAAGAGGAATATAATGTTATGGGAACTAAGAGCTTCTGTTTGTTCCTTTCACTTTTAAATTTAGTGTCAGACTGATCTTCCCATCCATCCAAGAAGAATTAGCTGGAAGAAAAAGTAGTCTCTAGCCTTGTCAAGTGGAGAGCGATTTTGACTAAATGTGAGTAAAACAAATATTATAAGTTCAACTGAAAGCTACTTCCAGTAAGAAGATTGTTGAATGTCCTTATTATGTCTGTTTGTGTGCATCTTCAGAGAACTAAGAGCTAAAAGTTTCACTTGTGTAAATGGGAAAGGACATTAACTGTAGCTCTGAATTTACGTAACACATTGCTGCTGAACTTATATCCTGAATATCACAAAGATTAAGGGACTAACTATGTTCAGAAAGAAGGTGAAAGACACCTATTTGCGTAAGTCCTGTTTGATCAGGGTTAGAATTTTCCCATAGTGGAGGGCCTAGTGATCACTTCAATTGTGAACTCAGATCTGTGGGAGACTTGGTGTGATTTCTTTCTGACCAAGCCTACATTGGCTCTGCTAAGTCTGAGCCTCAGGTACAGTGTACTGTGGTGTATCTGGGCCCTCTTAACAATGTTATTATCTCTCCCACTGGTTTAATTTATGTATTTAATTTTAGCTTCCAGGGTGCAGTATGCCTAATTACTAGAGAACTACAGAACTTTTCAAGTGAAATTTTTGCTTTTCTAATTTGTGCCACATCAAGTATAATAATGTACATTTAATTTCCTCAAAAAAGATAATTATGCTAATAGAATTATTTGAATAAAAATTTGTACTTTGCATTGGATTATGTTCTCTACCTACTAATTTATATTAATACAAGTCAGTTAAGAATTTTTAATAAGCCACTTCAACCCTTCACCGGCTAGTCTGGGAATATAACACAGACATCCATCCTTCCCTTAACATGGTATGGAGAAAGGCATATCTCATATTACCTGAAAACCAGGATTCCTATTAGATCAAATGTCATTGGGAATATCATTTAGTTCTAATGTAAAATACAGACCATTTGAAAGCACTGACTACGATGGAGGTGATAAAACAAATTGTGGAAGTAAGAGATAAAACACAACTTTATTTGACAATAGTTTTGTATTGGTTATAAAACCCAAATAAGGTTTGTGCTATGATTGTTTTGTGGTCAAGGTTGGTTCATTTTCAATTGATTAAGAAAGAGACTTTTTAAAGTCACATTCAGTCTCTTGGTAGGAGTTACAAAGCCACATTACGGTAAGATGGTGAGAGATGGTGGAGATTAAGAGGCAACTACCCTGGAGTTTACTGCTGCCATTTTTGCCCATTTATTCTACAAGAAAATATTTTTGCATTTCATTGTTCATACAATATACAAACCATAGAAAACAATAATTAATGAAAGCTTGCTATTAGTCCTACACTTGAGGGTCATAGGTAAGGGCACGAAATTGCTGTGTAAAAAAAAAGACTCAGATGAAAATCCTATCTGGATTTGTATGAATTTTATGTTCTTGTCAAGTCATTTCCATTGTCTAAGACTTAGTTTTATTATCTTATGATAGAGACAACTGTAACACCTACCTCATAGGATTGTTGCTCGGATGGAAAGAAATAAAATATGTGCAAAGAGAATATCAATGCCTATCACATAGTGAGTATTTAATTGTTAAAACCTATTAAAAATACAACAATTTTTGAATAATCCTAGTAACTCTGCAAGTGTATGCAATACACAGTTGCATCATTATATATTGAAAGGAATCATCCATTTCAACTCAATATAAATTTAAAAAATGTATTGTCAATATGTTGGAAAATTCAATTTATTTCAAAATTTTTTAAAAAGTTATTTCACTATCATGGTTTGTTTATTCTGTAAGTTCAGAAGTATTTTATGGCTCTTCAAAAGTAGAGAAATGGCTGAAGATGATCACAATGGTGATCAAACCACTTTATGTCAGAACAGAGAAAACAGGCAGAAAGATGTGGAATGAGGGATACAAAGACAGTTTTAATTAAATTTTTGAAAATTGAATTTTTAGAGCACTGATAGAATCAGAGCCAAATTAGAAAAAGGTATGGAGATTTTTCAGCCCCCACACATGTGTTAACCATCTAGAGTGGTGCATTTATTTCAACCAATTGGCCACGCTGTATTATTCCAAGTCCGCACTACATATTAAATTTTGCTTTTGATGTTATATGTTCTAAGAGTTTTAAATATTTTTCCAGTGATCTTTCTATACTTTTTGAAATATGGAAGAAAAATATAATTTTCTTTAATAATGTTTAGACTTTTGTTTAATGTCATACAATTCATTTTAAACCCACCAATAATAAACACAGTAAGGGCTGAGATAAATATGCACAAACAACTGAATTTTTTTTCATTAAGTTTATTGGTACATTTTAGGTATACAATACAGTTACATTCATAATTGGGATCTTGTACCTTTACATGACATATCTCAGTTCCTATTTTTTCCCTTTCCCCTGCCCTCCCTTCATTCCCTCTATCCTTCCCTGTTTACAAAGACTTTGTTTCCATTTTTTTCCTTTTCGCTTATTTTTTCTTTTACCTTCTTTCCTTTCCCCTACCCCTCCCACTTCTCCTACTCCTTTAGACCTTTTTTTTTCCTATTTCACAATATCATTTATAGATTTTGATCCTTATTTACACTTTCAGGTAAACAACTGAATTTTAACGGCACTCTTATACTGCCGGCTTGTGATGTTAAAATGTTTAACATTGGTCTCTTGTTCATGGGAAATCTTCTTTTCTCTCTCTGATGTATTAGTGTTTACATTTTTAATTAAAAATGCAGATAAAATTAATGGTGGAACCAAGCCAAAATTTGAGATATTTTATAATTATAAACTCATGGTATCCATTTTGAAAACATGGAAAAATTTTTTTCTTCTGTGATGAGAAGTTTGGTGCTTTTTAAGTCAGCAATGTTGAACTTTCATCCTTTAAATTTAATATTTTTCAAGAAATTTGGCCCATGTGCCTGAAGACTTGTCTGCCTATAAATTACTTATAAAATTTAAATCAATTAATACTAAAGAACAGTTCTCCCAATTTTCTGGGGCTTTGGTCTACAATGAAATCTTGTTATATTCTAGCTTATGGGAAATTCCACAGTTTTTATTATAATCTTTATCTAATAAGCTTACAAGAACAGTTACCTGATCTTTGGAAAATTATGGATGTTCCATTAATTGTTCATCTAAATTAGCCTGTCTGAGGTTATTCTGTCCTTGGAAACTTAATTGTTCCTTTCTCTGTGTTCTCATAATACTTTGTTCACATTATTATTGTAGCACAGAACATATTGTCATGTAATTCACTGTTTAAATTATCGATTTTTTCAGTAGAATTGGCATTATCTGCAAGCAGAAGTTTTGTATTCTTTATTGTTTTTAGAGCAACATCAAACTCTCCTAAGGTTCTAGACAATATTTGTTCCATATAGTATCATGTACTAACACATATTTCCTAAGTTTGTTAAATTAGATATTTTTTATGGCTGACTTATTGTTTGTGATAAGAAGATATTACCTGCTATATTATTGAATGTGTACTGTTTGTAGTATTTTGGTACTATCTATATCCTCATCTTGTTAATGAGAAAGCTTTCACTCTCCACAGTTTGGAAAACTGTCTAGTTTCATAAATTTCCTAAAGAACTAGGAAATGAAATCATAACTTTTGTTCTCCAACACCATAATACATTATACAATCTCGTGGCCAAATATGAGGGTTCAGGTCAAGATTAGAGAGATAGTGGCAATTAAAATAGAGCCAGAAACTTTCCAAAAGCACAGGTACATCACAACTTTAAGGAAGTAGATTTGTGCTTATAATACAAGGCAGAATCGAAAACTATAGTGAATTGTTTTTGAATTACAGTAAAAGCTACATTGTCACTAACCCCTCTGAAAATTCTTCCCCTTCATTTTCACATACTTAATCCTGTTGCAGTGCCTTTCTGAAGAAATTATGGATGTTCTCTTTCATGTCTTCAGTTGCATTGTTATGGCTGTCTCAATGTACTCAATTGATTCAAAATACTTTCTTTTCATGGTTATTTTGACTTTGAGGAAGAGCCAGAAGTCACACAGTGCCACATCTGGTGAATGAGGTTGATGAGGACACACTGTAATATTTATACAAGCCTGCCTTTTAAGTGGATGATAGTAGGCAGCAATATTCACCATATTTTTGATCAAACCTGCTAAAGATACTCACCAAAAAGGACTTTTAGAACTGCTTCAGATAGTGGCAAAATTGAAGGGATTAATGTGTTTGAAGCAAGGTGGAGTATTTTGAGAGTGATTAATGACAATATGTCATTTACCCTAATACAGTACTTTGTTTTAAACATTCCCTGTATAGTTTGTCGACAACTGGTATAACATAAGAAAAAGGAGTTTTCCATTGCAGTTCTGCATGACTCTTGGCCAGTTTGTGCAGCTATCACACAATTTCTGTGAAACTGAGTAACTGAACTAAAAGAAAGAAAGGAGGTCATGGTGGTTTTTCTTAGTTTAAGATAAATAAACATTGGAAACTTTCTTAAAAAGTAGCACACATATATGCTCCCCAATGCCTAAAAAAGTCAAAATGGATAGGAAGTTTTCATATAAGCAAACTTCATCTGCATGTATTTAGTTCCAGGCTAACAAAACAAGTGAAAAATACTTTCAATTCATCCATTTCTAATTTTAAAAATGTTGCTTATAGAATTTGGGTGAAATTGCCAGTAAATCTGTTAGCAAGTAAATAATACTGAGCAATTATTTTGGTATGATTGGTTATGGGATTTTTGTTTGTTTTAACTTGGGAAAGTATGGAATGAGTAAATATTTTTAAATGTAGTAGATAATGAGTTGGTAGAATTATATAGTGATGTACAGTCATATTATAAATGGCTATGGCTGATTAAAATATATTCAATATAGCTATGATAAACCAAACACTGTATAAGCTTACTCAATCTGGAGTGTCAGCTTTCACTAAGCACAATTCATTTTCTAAAATCTTTAAAATATTGTGTAATATCCAATGCATAGGTAAACCATAAACCTCCCAATCTTCAAAAGACACTGGAGGGGTTACTATATATGGTCCAGCAAACAAAATATTTAGGATTTTTTTTAAAATTACAGAATTCTTTTATTTGAAAAAATGCATTATCACCCACTGCTGTTACTGCGATAGTAACTTAGTCCTTGGGTCTGGCTAATATCTTATTTTATCTTTCATTGGAGATCTATGATAAGATCAATTCACGGACTTCCCTTAGCAGTTAATTCTATTGTCCAATTGTTGAAAGTCTTAAAAAAACCTTTTTGCCCCCCAAATATAAGTTCAAAGAATTTTTTTATTTAGTTCCAGGGCACTGATCTTTTCCCTGCTATATTAAAAGATTGTGAAGAAGTCTCTTACTTTATTTATATTTTTAAGTGGAAGTTACAGGCTGTGATCAAGTGTCTACTGGTTATCTTTTCTGTGGCCTCCTACAGAGACAGGCTCCCCTCTCACTATTTCTCTACATTTTATCATACAACTTTCTTTGTTAGTTTTGCTACCTGTTCACTTCAGGTTTTTCTGCCCCTTTCATTAACCTGCAGGAGCTTGCTCTGTGCCAGAATATCCCTTTTGATTGTCATGCAAGGACTAGGTGGCCCTTGCTATTTATCTGTCATGAAGCTTCTTTATCACTTAGTCCTTGTATTATGATTCTACAGTGGTGTATTTTTCTTTCCCTGAAAGGCTAGTGATACTCAAGAGATGGATTAAGTACATTCCAAAATCTATTCTGAATTGTGTCTTTTCCTCAGGCTGAAATTCCACTGGTCTTCAGCAGGAAATATACCTGATTTCATAATGGTAACTAGGTCCTAGGGCTTTACCAGGGCTAAATTTGAAGGGTCTTAAAGCTTTATTAAAAGATATTTGAAGAGAAATGTTCTTAAAAAGTATGAAATTCCTTTGTTTTAGTTCTGTCTGTTTTGTATTATCATGCATGCTGACTTATTTTAAATTGTGGAACAATTTATAAGTATATAGTGTATGTAAAACATTGAGTCAAGTTTTGCAAGATCTGAAAGTATTGCTAGAAAAGCTATCTCTTTCATTTTTTTGAACTGTAATTCCAAAGCATTGTGACCACAGTAGAGATTCTGGGGCATCAAAATCACTCTAGTGTCAGGGTCCTATAAGTTATGCCCTTGCAGACATATTGTTCCTCAGAGTCATAGCTCTAAAATACCCCCACCCCAAATTATCATGGATTCAAAGTTCAATCTTTCAGAAGGTAATTGGTTCACAGGGAACTGTGAATTAATGAATTAATCTACTGATGAGTTCATGGTTCAATATGCTGTTAGGTAGTGGGGCCTAGTCAGGTCAATCACTAGATGTATGACCTGGAAGGGTGTATTCTTGTCTGTAGCTCTTCTCTTCCCTCTCTGTCTTTCCTAGCTGCCATGGGTTGAACAGTTTTTCTCTGCTATGCCCGTCCACCATGGTGTTTCTGCCTTAGAGCCAACTAACTATGAACTGAACCCACTGAATCTGTGAGCCAAAATAAACTTGTCCTCCTTTAAGCTGAAGGTATCAAATATTTTGTCCCAGTGATGGGACAGTAATATACTTCATGAACTTTCAACTACCTCCTCATTTACTTAGCTTAAAAAAAGAGATGTAATATATAAACATACATACATATCATACATATACAGTTAACAAAAATATAGTTGAATCCAAGGGCAATAGCACATAATATCGGAAATCCTAATTATCTCCCATAACTAATTTGACAGTGTGTAGTTTCAACCCAGCTAGACCTTACACTTATAAAACAAAACCTCAATTAACATATAAGAAAAAGTATCATATATACTTTAAATATAGCAATTAGATTTTGAAAGTTTAATATTATGGTATAGCAAATATTCATTCAGAGACTCTCCAAAACTTCTAGTCTTAACTAGGGGGCTCCTAAAAGGCTCATTTGGTAACTGAAAGCCACCTTGCAGAAGACCACAGCCTTCCCAGGATGGCCCATTTCTTATGACTGATAAGGTCCCTGATGATTCTATTTTAGTCTAAAACAGCAAAACTCTGAAGGGCTCAGAGCTTCCAATATGTTGGATTGAGATTACACTGTCTTCACTGCAGCTTGACTTGTTTTTCAGTCTGATCTTAGTTCTTGCTCTACTCCTCCATAAGAGTTTATCTCAAAGGGACTCCCTAAAACACCTGTCAATGTAAGATTTGTTTCCTGAAAAAAAACATCCTATAACAAAGTGGGTCAGTGAGACAACAGGCTACTCATTCCTTGGACCATCCCTTAGTTTCCCACTTCATTTGAACTTTTATTGCTTTTCTAAAAGGTGCTTTAGTGCTAAACTGTCAAACAAAAGTTATGCATCTTTTTGCTCAATTTTCATAACTAGATTTTGATCTCATACAGTCATAATTGACTTTTTGTACTTAGAGTTGATTCACAGTAAATAGTCTTTACTATACCACAGATATCTTATTGAATAGACTCTTAGTGATCCTTTTTTTTTTTTTTGTGGCAAACTAAATCATATCCAGCTGGTTTTGGAGTAATAGATGGACTTTTAGAGACTGGGCCCAGAAAACTGAGTTTCTTCCTTTCTCATGTAGGTAATTAGCTGCATTACATAGGACAACTCACTTTCTCTTTGCTCTTTTTATCTCTAAGAATACTATATTTCATATCTGATCTTTTAGTTCTTTTGTAATTCCCTGAATATTTTATTCTTTATTTTTGGTTGGCCTGCATAATTTCTTAACATTCAGATTTCTGTTCCCTCTAATCTTTTTATGAAGTAGTTAATGAGCTGTAAACAATTACTTAAACTCCCTATCTAGTAGAGTCCTAAAGGAACCATGTAGTGAATCATTTGTAGTGTGAATAGTTACCTCCTATTTTATTGATACATCTATTAGAATGTACTACTTATTATGATAGGAAAAATTGACATTTTATGGTAGGGTAAAAGTAACATCTAAAAGCTGTCATTTTTTGAAATGTAATTTCAAAAGTAAAATATGGCACTATATTGTCACCTTTAACATTTCAACATTCTTTACCAAGAAAAAGTCTTTTTTGTTCAAGAGGTGTACCAGTTTTTGTACCCAATGCATTGTGTCATAGTTTCTGAGTTTAGAGTTTCTGAGTTTTATTCAAAGACATTTGGTGTGTCAAGCCCTGAAAATAGCTTTGGCATCCTTAATACCCTCTAAGAACACAGAGATACACAGAGATTTTATTTTTACTGCTTTGGGAATAACGTACACCATGCTTCATTTGTCCAAATGAAACTATGCAAAAATTATTTATTTTTCCAAGTTATATTGGAGGAAATATTTATTTTATCTACTGATCTGGGCTCAAGCTAAATGTCAACTCTGATGATGCATCATTAGACATGAAGGTCTAACCAAGAAAAAATTGAAGAGATAGTGCAGAAGGAATGTTCCTGATGGAAACATGTTGTACATTGAGGCCTACTTTAAGTATTTTAAAATTTAAAATCAAGGGCCGGGAATTTAGCTCAGCGGTTTTGCCTCCTGCTGCGTAAGTGCAAGGACCTGAGTTGGATCCCCGGTAGCCCCCCCAAATAAATAAATAAAATCAAAATTTGAAATTGTAAGAATGTATCTGAATCATAGTGGAAGAAAAAATGTAAAATAATGTTATCTGTGAATCTGTAGGTCACCTATCTAGATGTGTACAACCTAGAACTTGCTCAACAATATCTTTAAAAACAAAGACAAATTTTCAAAATAATCCTACAACTATCATGGGACATGATATGCTGATTTTAGTTTCTCCAAAAGTGTGAGGAGGAATGAAGAAGAACACAATTATTCACTGAATAAACTGAAACTAGATTGATGTAATTAGGAAATAGCTCTTTGTCTAAAGCTTTCAATAGCTTGTATGCCTTCTTTTCCATCCTTCTGCTAATCCTCTGCAGAGCTCAGTCCTTTTCTTCAATCCTAGCGTAAGTATATACAATAAAAATGTACCCCTATATGAGTTCATATGAGAACTTTTTACTTCTCTCACCAATTCAACCTACTCTTCCTCTACTCCCCCATTCAGAATGCTGAAAAAAGGCATTAGCTATTCCACTCTGGTCTACATATTGGATTGCTTCTTACTGCTCCAGGATTGGGTAAGAATACAGGGGGAAAAAAGCAAGATTGATGGTACTGGAATCTTGAAAAGGGACTGTTATGTTTTGTATTTAGATGTCCTCTCAAAATCTTATGTGCTAATGGGTAGGGGTTTGGGGAGTTGATAGGATTGTAGCAGAGTGATGCTCATCAGCAGATTTGTCACTGATGAGTTTATAGCTAAATGTTATGTCAGGAGGGAAGTCTAGTCAGATTACTGTGGTCCTGGCCTGGAAGGATCTACCTCCCCTCACAGTCTCACCCTCACATGCTCTCTGCTTCCTGTCTGCCATGGCATAAGCAGCTCTCCTCCACCAGGCACCTCTACGAAGCCATCAAGCCTTGGACCCAGCCAATTACCTCTACAAATTATGAGACAAAATAAACCTTTCCTCCTTTACTTTGTTGATGTTGAGTATTGTAACCATGAAAAGAGGAAAGTAACACAGGCATTCTTCTTGCAATAGGTGCCCACATGATATCTGTCTTCTGAGTTACTTTTGTTGTCTGTCCAGAAAGCTTCCTCATTTGGGATTCCCATGGTGGATATTTTGCATGCATGGTAGGCTTTTTGACTAAATTCCTATGAAAATCCTCAGCGCCTGTACTTTTATTGTGGACCCTAGAGAAACTTTTCCTTTTGGGATTTTCTTCACTCAGCCATCAGCTCTCTTAAGTGGGATTTCTGCAAGATTGTTTATGGCTTCCTGATGTGTACATTAACTAATTCTTATATATGAAAACTGCATATTCTTTTTATAAAATGGAACCTTTAGGATAATGTAAATTACTGTGTGAGAAATATGCCCAGAATGATTTCAAACATCTAAAAAATGTATGTGTATGTCTATATATACCTATATATATACTTGCATAAATAAGTAAAAACATTTACATGAATACACTGAGAATCTTTAGTTCTGAACAATAAGATTACAATTATGTTGTATCTTCTTCTTTTCAGTTTTCCATATTTTCCAAATTTTTTATAATGAGTAAGTTTATTGTTTTGGTAAAATGAATAAGAATGAATGCCATCTTTCTTGAAAAGTAACATTTTAAAGAATTTTTAAAATAAAAGACCAAAGAGTATTTTTTCAAAATTTTATTGGTACATTTTATTGGTACATTTTAGGTATACAATTCATTTAAATTTATCATTGGGTGTTTGTACCTGTGCATGATATATCTTGGTTCTTATTTTTTTCCCCATTACCTGTGCACCATTCACCCCCTCCACCCTTAACTATTTACATAGATTTCATTTCCACTTTTTTTCTTTTCTCATAGTTTTTCCTTTCCCTCTTTTCCTTTCCCCTTCCCCTCCCTTCACTCCTTTGTCTTTGGACCTTTTTTCCTATTTCAAATTATCAATTATTCATTTTAATCATTTTAACCCTCGTTTACACTATCAGTTTCTCACACTAGTGAAACTATTCGGTATTTACACATGTGTGTCCTATTTATTTCACTTAAGAGTATGGCCTCGATATGCATCCATTTAGCGATAAATGACTCTAGTTTTTTATTCTTTATGGCTGAGTAGTACTTCATTTTATAAAAAAACACATTTTCTTTATCCAGTTTCCAGTTGATGGGCACTTGGGCTGCTTCCAAGCTTTAGCTATTACAAACTGTGCCACTATGAACATGGGTGCACATATATCACTGTGGTATGATTCTTTTAATTATTTTGGGAAGATACCCAGCAGGGAAATAGCTGGGTCATATGGGACCTCTAGTTCTAGTTCTTTGAAGTATCTCCATACTGACTTCCACAGTGGTTGCAACAGTCTGCACTCCCACCAACAATGGAGAAGGGTTCCTTTCTCCCCACAACCCCACCAGCATTTGTTATTTGTTGATTTCTTGATAGCAGCCATTCTTTCTGGGGTGAGGTGGAATCTCAGGGTTCTTTTCATCTGCATCTCTCAAATGATGAGTGATGTTGAACATTTTTTCATATATTTGTTTGGTGCTTTTACTTTTTTGTCTGTTCATTTCAGATGCCCATTTTTGAATTGGGTCTTTGAATTTGGGGGGTCTGATTTTTTTCAATTCTTTATATATTCTAGATAGTAGTCCTTTGTCAGAGGTACAGCTGCTAAAATTTTTTTTTCCCATATTGTAGGTTGTCTGTTAGCTCTGTTGATGGTTTCTTTTGCAGTGCAGAATCTTTTTAATAAGATGAGATCCCAGTTGCTGATTCTTTCTGCTAGTTCCCGCACTGCTGAGGTTTTGTTCATGAAGTCTTTTCCTAAGCCAATGTCTTCAGGAATTCTACCTAACTTATCTTCCAGCAAGTTTAGTGTTTCTGTCTTAATATTTAGATCTTTAATCCACTTCAATCTTAGTTTAGTGCATGGTGATAGGTATGGGTCTAGTTTTAATCTTTGGCAGGTTGAAATCCAGTTTTTCCAACACCATTTATTAAATAAGCTATCTCTCCTCCAATGAGGGTGGTTGGCTTCTTTGTCAAAGATGAGGTAGCTGAGCATGTCTGGAGCTGTTTCTGCATCTTCTAATCTATTCCCCTGATCCTCAGGTCTGTTCCTTTGCCAGTATCATGCTGATTTTATCACAGTAGCTTTGTAGTATAGTTTCAAGTTGGGGTTGTGATACCCCCAGCCATGTCTCTATTGCTTACAATTGCTTTAGCTATTCTAGGTGTCTTCTGGTTCCAAATGAATTTTTGGATTATTTTCTCTAGTTCTGTGAAGTATATTGTTGGAATTTCAATTGGCATTGTATTGAATCTATATAGTAGTTTTGGAAGTATGGCCATTTTCACTATGTTGGTTCTTCCTACCCAGGAGCAAGGGATGTCTTTCCATTTTCTTGTATACTCTTCGATCTAGCAAAGAGTTTTTTAAGAGTTGACTATTATAGCAGTGTCTGCTACAGGTAGCAATAGCACCTGAAAGGAAAATAATGGGTGTCAAAAACTTACTATAGAGGTTAGCTTCTGAGGTGGTTGTAAGGAGTTAATGACTTCCCAAAATTCATATTTTCCTGGAGACTAAGAATGTGTCCTTACTTGAAATAAAGTTCTCTGTACACAATAGAGGTCTTTGTAAACACTCTGTTTAAGGAAAGGAGCTTAAGATGAGATCATCCTAGATTCAAATGAGCCCTGAATTCATATCTATTGTCTTCATTTAATAAGGAGAGATTTGGTTGGGACAAGGAGATACAGAGAGAAAGTCTTGTGAAGGAGACAGAACCTAGAGTTTACAAAACTTGGAGTCAGCGAATACCAAGGATAACCCTTAGCCAACAAAGGCTGAAAGAGAGGCAAGGAATGGATTCTTCCTAAGAACCTCTACAAGGACCCAACACTTGTCATGTGACTGTAGGACTTTTGTGTGTCAGAACTTGGAGAAAATAAATCTCTGCTCTTTTTCATTTACAAACCCAAGACTTGGTGCATTCTAGGTTTCTTAGTTATTTTTTCTCATTGCTGAGACAAAATATCCAACACTCAAATTTAAAAGAGGACAAATTTATTTCACATAGTTTGTAGAGGTTTCAGTCCATAATCAGCTGTCTCTGAGGCAGGGTGTCATGGGAGAGGGCCATCACATAGCAGAAACAGTTCATGGCATGCCAGGGAGGAAGCAACAAGCAGCAAGAGCAACAGCAGCAGTAGCAAAGCACAGCAGCAGAAGCAGCAGCAGCCCTGCCTCTCCCTTTTATCCTTTCCAAACTATAAATCTTTTTGGCTGTGCTACCCACACCCAGACTAGGCCTTCCTATTTTCCACACCCAGAACTAGGCTAAACCAATCAGGAGACTAATTTAGTAATCACACACCCTTAATCCCAGCATCATACCCTCAATTCCAGCATCACATACCCTAGATCCAGCCACATCCAAATAGCCCTACCTCAGATCACATGAGGCTTTGGGGGGATGTCTAAATACAAGCCATAACACTAGGGAAATGCCCTACTACTGAGTTGTAGCCCCTCCCCATCTTTGTTGCATTAAATATTCAAGTTTGTAGTACTTTGGCTCAGCACCCTTAATGAGGTAATAGATTGTTAAGAGCCAAGAGCATCTCCATTGGATGACCAGTCTCTACTTTAGAGACTCTACTTATCTACTTATCTTCACCTTGTTCAATTTATATTCACGAATGTGAGTAGTAATGCTACAAAATATGATGATAGTATAATTATGACTAAAAAAGACTTACAAACCAGATTTGTTTTATTATATTTGCACTGGATATACAGAGGTAAATGAGGAAGCAATCTAATATTTGAAAGATGTTTCAGAGAAGCTGTTTTGTGCTCTCTTGCTATGCCCTTGCCTGCTGCCTTTCAAATATTATAAGCAGAATGTGGGATTTTGTTTTTCCTATCTGGTGGAAATTATGCATTTTTCTTCTTGTCTTCAATTCCAAACTGCAAATTATATATTTTTTTCAAATGTTTACTAAGAATGTGATTTGGACTCTACATAAAATATTTGAATCTGGAAGTTAGCTTTAAAAAAAATTACCACTTACCACAACACTTCCAACTGAAAAACAAAAAGTAGCAATTAATGTCTGTAACTTTAAAGTTTTCAGTATATTGGATGTAATAACAAAGCACAATATGAAAGATATATGATTTTTGTTCATAAGCAAGAATGGGTTTTCTAAGTCTAGAACGTGGGCAGCGACTCAGAATGATTCTTAGTATTCTATCCATATCTAGAAGCACTATCAAGGGACCCAAGGACTCTTTTGTAGCATAACTAGAGCTCTGAAGCTTGACATAAAGTTTGAGGTAAATGGGGTATGAAAAAATCACAACATTAATATTGAGGATATACTGCATAAAACCTTGGTTTCTCTGTTTATTTTCCCTATCATTACTCACTATTAACAAAATACAAAATATTTAAAATGCAACTTAAATTTATTAATTTTGTTTTATATTAATGAGACCTTAATAAGTTATTTGTATTACTCATTTCATTATTGTATGTATTACTTCTACATTATCATACCTACTTATTTTAGCAATGGTAAAATTATTTTAATTTGTACTTCACATTGCACTTTATGTTAAAGAAGTTCTAAATAATTTTGTAAGATTAAATACCAACTGTGTAATTTTTTTTAAAAGTGAATAAAAATCTTTAAAAGAGGAACTCTTATTCTAGTGCTCATAGTTACCATTACTGAAGCTCCTGACAGTTGATATTCAGTTTGTTTGTATGTGCTCACTAATCTGAAAATTTGTTTCTTGGCTTTCACCATGTACTCAAAGGAGTAGTGGGCCTAGTAGGAACTATTTATAAACAGAAAAAAATAAAAGATCATTGAATCAGTAACCCAGAATGGTTAGTCACACTCATGGAGTATTGAATTTACCTCTCAAATTTCTGGAAGCCAAAGTAAAACAAAAACATTCAATTATATACATGAAAACTATATATAACTCTTATTCAGTAAAAATGTATAATTTTATTTGCAGAGAAAGACTATTTCTAAGTATTAAATTTCAAGAGAAATCAATCATGTGGCTGGTTCTATAAGAAATATAGCATAATTTAATATCCAAATATTTTTGACAGCAGGAATGCAAGAGATATGAACATTTTTAAATTGATGCTTGTAGTGAAAGAGAATGAAATAAAAGCCAAAGACCTAGCTTTACATCTTAAATGTGAAACTATAACTATGGGGGAAGCAAGATAATAAAGACCAGATGTAATAACACAAGAATCTAGGTTAGGCCTAGAGAAATGGAAATTTTACATATCTCCTAGACTCTCTCAAATATCAGAAACAGCATGTGGTGAGTGTCAATCAGTACGTTTTTAGATTCTTTGCCATTGGACTATAGTGAAATTTGTTCAAAGAAGGATAATTTATTCAAAGGGTTAGATATTAAAAATGACAAAAATACTTTCTGATATATTTAAGAAACCAGCCAAAATCTGCATAGAGTGGGCAATAGACATGATCCAAACAGCACCAAACTTTTCTTAAAAACAAACACTATTTTATCTTAAACACTGAGACAATCTAATTTCAACTGTAATTCAAGATTTTCTAAGCTACCTCAAATCATTAAAATATCATTTTAAGACTGTAGGATATGTACTTTTCATAGAACACTATATTGATGGTTTCTCAGTGGTATTTTTAATAATTCTATGTATATTTCCCATAGAGATAATGCAAATGTTTAACAAAGCTGATGCAGATTTAGCAAGTTTTGGTTTTTTTTCTTTACTAATGACAATTAGTTTATATTGTTCACATTTAGTTTTTATTATAATAAACATTTTTCAGCATGAGAGTCTATCCTTTGCTCTCTTAAAGTCAAGGATGCATCCAGTTAATCTAAAAACTACATCAGCCATTACATTCATACATATATTTATTACTTGCTTCATTTCAAAAGAAATTAAGAGAACTTACAGAAGACTCTTCAGGTAGAGCTTCAAACAGTGGAGGGTGAACCACCTATGTGGTATTTCATCTCAAAACAAAAAGCCATGAACAGAATATGTTTGAAAGCTATAAACAGTAAAAAAAAACCCTTCCTCTACATTTTGTTTCTTTATCTTCAAAACTTTTTATAGTTTTCTATTAAGATAATGTATTAAATAATTTTATATGTATAAATATATTGAATTCAAGTAATATTCTGGATAGTAGTGAATTTATATATGTACAAAGTGACAGATGTTGAGTATCTATTGTGTGAGCATAGTGACAACACACCATATGATAAGCCATATCAAGCTTGTGCCTCACCATGTTGAAGATAGTATTATGTGGAAAAGATAACATTTTTTAGTTCTGGGGATCGAACTTGGGACCTTGTGCTTGCTAGGTAGGCAGCTCCACTGAGCTAAATCCCCAGAGAAAAGAAAACTTTTAAAAAGTGCTTTGAAAATATCGTTCATGATCATAATTTTGCTCCAATATAAATGGATTGCATCTATTCAGTGTTTTGTCCCTTTTATGTCAATTTGAGAAAGTATATATTCAGATGTTCATAGAATAATTAAAATAATTGAAAGAAACTATGTGAACATGTACAAATATGTTCAAATGTTTATAATTCTTATTATGTGACACATGAATAGACAGAGTCTTGAAATATTTGAAATATATTTATCATGTTACATTCTTATGTTATTTACATTATTCTGTATGTACATAACATAATGTAATAGTGACTGTAAATAACATAAGAATGTATAAATGTTTCGAAGAACATATGTAACAAAAATCAGAATACATAACACTGGATTATTTCTGAAACATTTATAAAAATACAAACTAGAAAGTCTTTTCCATCTCCATTTGAAATAGGAATCCTGCTGAAATATTACATTCTGATAGCTGCTAATTTCTGTAAGTGGTGTTTGGAAACAATATTTGCATCTCTCGGTTGGCAGCCATGAAAATATGCAGAAGTTTCAACTACTACTGTGTTTTCTTAATGACTTCACTCACTGGCTTCCATGGCATCAGACCCTTGATGTGCATATGTGCTTAGCCTCACAGATCACGGCAGTGAAATGAATGGATCCTGCATGGACTCTGGCAGGGCAGAGGTTAAAATCCCATCCCAAGCAGCCATACACCCCTGCTGATCTACTAACAAGAGTGAGTGGATCAGCAGGGACTCCCTGGTAGAGTGCTGATGAGCCTAATTGGCAACAGATGCTCTATTCCCTGGACCTAAAGAATGAGAATAAGTAAAAAGGAAGGAAATGGAGATGAAATGGAGGCTTGAATTGAAACTTTAGGTTGGAGAAAACCCCAGAAGTTGCTATTGAGAACTAACCTGACAGTAAAAGGATGTTGCTACCCTATTCTTCATATCTTATGGTATTTTAGACCACACTCTCATCAGTCACAAATTTGAGATAAATAGATTAGATAACTTTCAATAGTCCTTCAGTTCTGATATTCTGTGTTCACTACCGATTTCATTAGCTGTTCTTAAAATTGGCTACATTCTTAACATTTCTATCTTGAATAATATCATTTTGTTTCTTGGTTTGTTTGTTTGGAAGAATAGTGTAAATTTTAAAAAGCTTGCTTTTTGGGAAGCAAAAAGACAAAGCCTTGACTTAAAATTCCCTCTATTCCTCTCTGTCTACAGTAAGACCTCTCAGTTTCTTCTATTGTAAAGTTGGCAAATAGCTAACTTGCAAGAAAGTAATATGACAATTTAATGCTCATCATGTTCTACACTAAGGTATTACCTTAAACTTACTTTTAAGTATAATAGAAATTTAAATGTAAGTCTGAAAATATGGTATATGTACATATTATACAAAGAATATCTTTATTGAAAAGACTAAAAATATAATCTCCTTCATTATACAGTAATTTACTTTATCTAGGCTGTTATGCTTTAATTTTGTTCTTAATTCACATCTAAATCCACATTTGACAAAATTAATGCTTATGACTGAAGTAGGTTTTTGTTTCTGTTTTGGTTTTTTTGTTGTTGTTTTTGTTTTGCTTTGTTTTGTTTTGTTTGAGACAGGGTCTCCCTTTGTAGTTCAGGCGGGTCCTGAACTCACTATACAGACCAGGCTGGCCTTGACCTCTCAGTGATCCATCCTCTTGCCTCAGTCTTCCAAGGCCTGGGATTACAGGTGTGCACTACCATGCCTGGCTGTGAATGAAGTTTTTGTACCTAATTATTTTCACGTTTGGCATATCTGATGACTGCAATCATTTTATCTCAATTATATTAAAAGTTCAAGGCATATTTTTTATCAGTAGAACAACACACTTTTTATGTTGTAGTAGTTCACATTTACTTATAAAATAGAGCAGCAAAAATGTAAAGATGATATATGCTGAAATATTTATATATGGCACAAAATTCTGGATTCTCTGAGTAGAAGCACAGGGAGAGGAGATATAATACAGTGTATGAATCATTTTCTGACTCACTTTTTTGATTAAATTGGTTTTCAGATTCTTATTTTGTAATTTCCAAGTGAATTTTCATCATTTTATTTTGCCTTCCCTTCCTCCTCCTTCTTCTCTTTCATTCTTTCTCTCCTTCCCTCCTTTCCTTCTTCCATCCTTCTTCTTTCTCTTTTTCTTTCTTTCTCTGTTTCTTTCCTGGGTTACTAGAGTCTCCAATTAGAGGAAGTATGTAAGACTTTCTTTCTTGTGTTCTGAACAATATTTGAAATTCTTTAAATTGTTGTTCCTTAGGCTATATTAAATATGTAAATTAATAGATGAGTTTTAGATTTTTATTTATTATTTGTGTTATATATCTTTGCTTTAGAACAAAATAAAATGAGATTCTACAGGAAGCAAAGGAAATGAGTAAGAAATAATCTCCATTAATATTTTTATGCATAATTTTGCAATTTTGTCTTTATAATCATGCAGTAATTGGGAATGTTTAAGACTAAAAACATTATGACATTAATGACTTAAGTAACACAATATATTCATTAATATCATATTACTTTTGAATGCTTGGAGGAAAAGTTGGCAGAAACTATCTTGAAGAAATAGTGGTAGAGAAAACTGACCAAAATTGGAAACTCAGCTTTTGCATCTATTGATTCTATATGCTATTAAAGGGAAAAATTATCCAGAAAGAAAATAATTTCTATAACTTACTGTTTTGAAGGTTCAAAAATGACAAGTACTTTTTAAACAATTGGCCAACTATGAACTATCAAAATTCAGACACTTTTTAAAATGTAAAGGCAACAGAAAATACCTTCTGTAGTTGTCAGTGCAGAATTACACAATCAAAAGTAAATTGTCACAACTGTGTGAAATAAAAAGATAAGAGAATATTTCATGATCAAATGTGACCTATAATTTAACATTAAAGGAGTTAATGCTAAATAATTTAGGCTTTTCTCCCCCTTATAAATATGTTTTAGTTGAAACCTATAGGTTGGAAATTAGGAAGAAAATCGTTTTTTTTATCAATCCAAAGTGTACAATCGGTTTTGTGGTGTTAAATGAAAACATTATTCTATCATTTCTAGTATGTTACATTTTTTAAACATGGAGCTTTTAAGGTTGAAAGACAGCTGCTCTACATCTCTTATGAATTGTTATTGTGATTTCATTAGAGTAGATTATTATGAAATAACTGGGATGAAAGCAGCAATCTGGCTTGCTGAGAAGATGGCTTTTCCTGTAATCATCCTATGGAATTTAAACCATAGAGAAGGGCTAATGTCACATTAAAGTGCCCACTTAAGTACTCATGAATGATGGCATTGATGACTTCTAATGTTGGCTATACCTCTATTTCTATATTTTTGAAAGGTTATATGGACTGTGTATTTCCCTTTGCAATGTTCTCTTCTCTATCCATTATCAACCTGTAAATATTTGTAAGAGTAAACAGCATCCAATTTGGTAAAATGACAGCTGGGAATAAGATTTTAAATGAATCTTGGAATTGAGCTAAGTACATGTCAGGATACCAAATACAGTTTTTTTTATTACATGAAGCCTAATTTTAGCCCTTTCAGTGACTTTGTCTTTAAAACAGAATAACTGAGTTATCAGAAAAAAGTATGTACTATCTTTTTGAACCTGAGCATTCTCAAATATTTTTTAAAATACCTCTATTATTTTCAGTTTAAAATAATTACATGTTTATATGGTTCTGTGTGATAATTTGCTACATGTATAAATTGTGTAATGATCAAATTAGGATAATTAGACTTTATGTGTCCTTCAGCATTTACCATTTTTTTGTGTTGGGTAACTTTGAACACTTCTCTTTTAGTTCTTTATAAAATACATTGTAAATTTTGTGAACTTTAGTCATCCTACTGTATTGTAAATTATTAGAAATTTTTCCACTATATAACTTCATTTTTGTACTTGTTATCCAATCTCTTTCTACCTTCCTTTGTCTCTTCCTACTATTCTAATTCTTTTTTTTTTTTTTTTTTTTTTTTTTTGGTACTGGGGATCAAACTTGGGACCTTGCGCTTGCGAGGCAGGAGGCAGAACCACTGAGCTAAATCCCTAGTCCTTACTATTCTAATTCTCTATGTGTAGGAAACTAACTTTTAAATTGCCAATAGAAGTGAAATCATATAATAATACATATTTTTCTGTTTATTTCATTTAACATAATGCCCCCCATGTCCATTCATTTTGCCACAAATAATGAGATTTCATTCTTTTTGTGGCTTATTAATATTCCATTGATATTATTTTTGTTAATTTTTTTCATTCATTCATCCATTATTGAAGGACACTCCAATTAATATGTCTTGGCTGTTGTGAAAAGTGCTACAATAAACATGGTATATATAGATGTTGCCTTGACAGACTTATTTTATTTCTTTTGGATATATATGCAGAAGTGGAATAGCTAGATCACAGTGTACTTCTGTTTTTTTTGTTTATTTAGGGATTTCCACATTATTTTCCACCAACATTTTTCATACCAACGATGTGCAAAAGTTTTATGTTTCTCCACCCCCATCAGCATTTGTAATTGTTTGTCTTTTTGATTACAACCTTTCTTTGCAAAAGCTATCTCACAGTGGTTTTTACTTGTATTTTACTGCTGATTAGTGGTATTGAGCTTTTTTGATATACCTAGTTTCCATTTAAATACCTTCTTTTAATAGATATTTATTCAGATAATTTATCTATTTTGAAGACAGATTATTTTTCTTTTTTGGTGTTGAGTTTTTGAGTCCCTTGTACATTTTGGATTTTAGTCTCTTGTCTGATGTATAGTTTGCACATGTTTCCTTCTATTCTACAGGTTGTCTCTTCACTCTGTTGATTGTTTTCTATGCATAAGCTTCTTAGTTTGTTATAATCAAATTTATCTGCTTTTGCTGCCTGTTTTTTGAGGGGCCTTATCATGAAAATCATTACTTCTGAAGAGTTTTCTCTGCTTTGTTCTGGTAGTTTTATAGTATCAGGTCTTACATTTAAATCTTTGACTCATTTAGGGTTGGTTTTTGAATACTCTGTTCAATAAGAATCTAGTTTCTCTTTTCTAGATATCCAATTTTGCCAGAAACATTAATTAAAATAACTGTCTGTATTCATCAGCCTTCCATCTCTGGAAAAAATGTATGAGGTTTATTTGGAGTTACAATTTCAAAGGGTCCAGTCTGTAGTCAGCTAGTTCCAAGGCAGAAATATCATCACAGAAGGATGTGATGGAAGAAAGCTACCCAATCCATGACAATCAGGAAGCAGAGAGGGTAAGCAAGACTCAGAGTACAAGATATGTTGCCCAAAGGCACACTTCCAGTGATCCACATTCTCCACAACCTAATAGCACATTCAACTATGAGCTAATAAATAGACTTATCCACTAATGAATACAGTGGGCCCATGATACAGTTACCTTTGATAGTCCCACCTCTGAACAATGAGAATTTTGGGGGACATTTTATATTTAAACCATAACATCCCACTCCTGGTCCCCAAAAGGCTCATGTTCATCTCATTATGCAAAATGCCTTTATTCTATCACCAAGAATTGTCAAAGTCTTAACAGTTTCAGCATCACTCAAACATCCATTTCAAAGTCACCTCTAAGACTCATGGAAAATTCTTAGTGGTAGAAATCAAAACACATATGATGACATAGTATAAATATTCTCCTTTCAAATAGGAGGAATAGAGGACTAGAAAGGAAGGAGATCAAAGGAAGACCAAAATCCAGCAGGGCAAACTATTAAATCCTATTGCTGTATGCCCAAAACACAAAGCCTGTATTGGTGTGATATGAGCTCCACAGGACCCAGGCAGCCTTGTCCCTACAGCCTTGCTGACTGCAGCCCACAGAACTCTCTCTTGGGCTAGCTCCACTCACAGCCTGAGGCTTTCCCTGGGAAACATTCCATGAATTCTGTAGCTGTTGGATAAAATGTTTTGTAAATCTCTTTTAGGTCTATTTGATGTTGCTTGATTTTATTCCAGTTTGTTGATCCTGTTGTCTGATGTTCTGAAGGTGGAGTTCTGAAGTTACTATTACTGTATTGCAGTTGATCTTTGGCTTTATATAAGTGGATGCTCTTATTTTTGAGGTTTGGAAGTTTATATTTATATCATCTGTTTAATTCATTAGCTCTAAGATACGTTTGTTCTTATCATCTTTACCTCTTTGCTATATTTCTTATTCATATCACGTATCATCTTTCTATTTTTATGAAATTATCTCTCTGTATATCATGTATATAATTGTGTTTAAAATCACTGTTTTTTAATCACTTCAGCAATTTCTTCATTCTTCTCTTAGTGATATGTTATTAAAGAGTAATTGTGGACACGAAATGTTATCTTGCTTCTTCATGCTTGTTGTGTATATAGTATGTTCATATTTGAGCAGCTGACATATCAGTTTCCTACACCAATTGTATGGGTGGTTTTCATAGTAAAAGCCTTTCTTTTGAAGGTGTGTCCTTTACAGTGATGCTGAAAATGTTTCAGTGGCCCAGGATACGGGGGCTTGTGGCATTTGTCTCCCAGCTGACATGCAGCTTCCTTTGGTTGAGCAGATTTGCCAACACCTTCAGGTGTATGTATTTAGCTGGAGCCATGGAGTACCTATCGGTTTCTGTGAATCATGGGATCTCATAGGCCCATGCAAAGAAAGTGAAACTTGCAAGGTAGCAGAGGTGGGGTACCCTTAGCAGTTTCAAGTGGCGTGTAGGGTAGGAGAACAACCCCTTCAGTAGGTCCAAACAGCCAAAGCACAGCATACACAGAAGTGGGGGTGGCACCTATTAATATCTAAAGGGACTCTCAGGGCCTTTCATGGTACCTCTGAGGGTCAACTTCCTTTAGTGGGCTGTCTATATGCTTCCGTGGCTGCAGGTGAGAGGACAGAGCTACTGAACTAGGCATGGGGGACCAAAACCTACCAAGTTTTCCGGGAAGGGATACCTGTTTGCTTATCATGTATGTGAGGGAAGTTGGTGGGTGCACATAGATAATTTGCATAGCTGCCTAGCCAAGCTACTGGAGATGACTGTCCAAATGCTCCAGAGACCCACAGATGTGTGGCCTATGAGGATAGCACTATGCCAAAGAGCACTATGAAGAAGGAGCCATGACATAGGCTATGCCATTTCTACAGGATGATAGAAAACTTTTGCTTTACTAGCAGCACCTCAGTCTAAACTTAGGGTTTCTGAGGATGAAATATTTTGCAGCATAAATTATGTCAGGTGTTCCTGGTGTTAGAGGGGTCTGCTGGGGTGGTATGCTACTTATCCCTTTCCCCACTGAGTAAAGTCCCTCTTTATTCTGTGTTGATCTTCACCAGGACAGCAGGTGCTGTGAGCTTAGGTTTCTTATTTATGAGGCTATGGTTGTCTCTGTGTTTAGATCATCTGGGTCACAACCTCACTCTATTTTTTTTACTCTATCTCAATAACTTCAATGAAACAACTGTCATGTTTTTTGCTTTTTTCTGTGTTATGGAAAAAAGCATGGTAAACGGGGAAAAGATAGACATCTTGCTGATATCACTCCCTTTAAGATTATTTTTGATGCAAAGATTTTAAAGGGAGAATGAATTTTGGAAGCTAAAAGTTTTTATTGTTTCCAGTTAAACTGATATTTCTCTATGAACTGTATTACAGAATTTGGAAATGGGAAACGGGGAACTTATGTTACCTATTTATGTGGAAATATTTCTCTTCTAAAAGCGTTCTGTAGGACAGACACAAAACACCACTTCTTGGTTATCAGTTCCCTGTGAAAAATAAGATATAATACAATCATTGAAATATATTCTGTGATACTTTAAGTACTACAGTAATATATTTTATTAAATTTTCTTCAGTAAGTTTCCTATGAATTCCAGTACCCAATCTCTTAATGAAATAACATTGAAGAAGCATCTAACAGAAATTAAAATATCTTTTCTCTTTATTTGAATCACTAGAAAAACTTTGCTAAATCTGTTAGTTCATTTTCCTGAAGGTGAGTCAAATTTGGAGACTGCATGAATTTCCTTCTGGGATTTTAGACTTTAGATTTCTTGTAGTTATCTTTTTATTTATCCAATCATTTAAATTACAAATCTCTGTACTCTACCTTTCAGTTCCTATTCCAATAGCATATAATTTCCTATTTACTCCTGAACTCAGTGTCATAAAGCTAGAGTTAGGCACTTAAAAGCACCATAAAGAGAAAGAAAGAATGATACTCCATGTTCCTAGAAATAATAAGGATTGTTTGAATGGTTAAAATTAGCTCCAGTTGTATTCAAGGAGGAATATTAAGAGCAAATGTAAGTTGACTATACTTAGCTTTTTATGCATAATTGCTGAGTGGTAATTTAATTTTCAGTATGGGGTTAAATTTAAATTTAGGTAGAATGTAGGTAATAACATTTCTATTTTTAAGTACATTCTTAACAAACATGGTTAGAATTAAATTATTAACTAGAAAACAAATTGAGGACTGTAACATTTAGCGGCATCATTTAATAGGATGTGACATAGAAGCTATTCCAGTAATAATTTTCTTTCAGTGAGGAAGACAAAGTAATATTACTTTTCTAGAAGTTTTAATTTTCCAACCACAAACTCGTATTTTAAAAGCCCCCTAACACCATGTGTTATGACACAGTAGGCAATATTTTGTAGCTATTCTTGAAAAAAATAGCTATGCCCTATATTTTCTGGAATAAAAATGGAACATACTCCTTTATAATTTTCATTGGTTGTTGGCTTACATTTGAAATTTAGCACTGGTAACATTTAAGTTGTAAAAATTCTGTAAATATAAGCTCTATAGATAAAATGTAAAGTAGAAACACATAATCCCAGATCCCTAAGAATTTATTGCGATTTCAATTATTTCTGGTGTTTATGTCTTCAACAGTTGACGACTATAAAAATATAGGGCTCTTTGCCATTTTCTCCATAATTGAAGAAATAAGTATTTTTTTTCTTTTCACACAGTTTTTCCAACCTCTAAATCAGGAATCCAAGTGCCTAGAATTCTATTTTGACCGAGGTTCATTGCTATTGAGTGAAGATAATCATGGCAGAAATTTCTAACATTTCCACAGAGATCTCTCAGCTACAAAGTTGTTGCCATAATTGATACTACAAATATTGCCATGGATATCTCCACCTTGTACATATGGATGTACCTTAAAATCAACTGTACTTCATGACAGGGAAATCAAACGATGATTGTTATGCTTCGATCACACATATTTGTATGGTTATTGCTGGGAAAGAGAATTTACCTTCTTTGTTTTTCTCCCATGGGGCTTGAACAGTTTGATTATTTCAGCCTTAACTTGCCATTTCAGCCTGAATTTTTCTCATTCATTTTCGCAGTCACTCAGTTGTACACACTAAAATTTTAATTTTACACAAATGCAAATCCAAGCCATTAAAACTTGTGCATTCTAGTCTTTATAAACCAAAGCCTAAGTAGTAGTGAAGTATGAATTTGGCTGTATCCCTTAAGAGTTAGTGATGTGAGAGTTTAATTTAGTCACTTCTCCCTGACACTAGATCACACTTGCTATAGTTTAAATCTGAAATGTCCCCCAAAGACCCATGTGCTAAAGATTTAATTCCAGGGTTGATGCTAATGAGAGTTTGTGAGAACCCTAAGTGATGGGGCCTAGATAGAGGTGCTCTTTTCATTGGAGATGTGCCCATGAAGGGAAGAGCGTGATACCACCCCTTCCTCCTCTCTTCACTTCCTGGCTGCCATAAGATAAGCAGCTTTTCTTCACCACATGCTCCCTGCCATGATATGCTGTCTTGTCACAGCAATGTTGCCAAATGATCACAGAATGAAACCTCAGAAACTGTGAGCCAAAGTAGGCCTTTCCTTCTTTTAAGTTAATTACCACTTACAGTAATTTGTTACAGTACTAGAGGCCTGACTAACACACAACCTATGGGTAGAAAGGCCTGACCTGCTGATAATGACTGTAATATACATGGCAGAGGCTTGAGCTCTCAATGAAAAGTTTCTTTTTTTTTTTCCATTAAGTTTATTGGTACATTTTAGGTATACAATACAGTTACATTCATCACTGGGATCTTGTACCTTTACATAATCTCTCTGGGTTCTTAATTTTTCCCCACTCCCCTGCCCTCCCTTTCCCCTCCTCCACCCTTCCCTATTTACAAAGACTTTGTTTCCATGTTTTTCCTTTTCTCATATTTTTCTTTTCCCTTCTTTCCTTTCCCCTATCCCTCTCACTTCAATGGAAAGTTTCTTAAGTGTCCTAAGTTTCTAAGTGTCACACTTGTCCTGGTCAGCTCTTTAGATTTATTTTTTTGTTTGTTTTTTTGATTACCTCAGGTTTGTTTGTTTTTTTTTTCAGTAGCAGGGATCAAACTCAGAACCTTGCTGCTTGCGAGGCAGGCGCGGAGTCACTGAGCTAAATCCCTGGCCCTTTTGTTTCTTGAGACAGGATCTCACTATGTAGTTAGGCTGTCCTTGAACTCAAAGGGATCCTCCTGCTTTAGACTCCCAAGTGCTGTGATTACAGGTGTGTGGCACTATACCCAACAAATATCCATTTGTCATTAGTTTTACCCAACAAGTGGCTTTATGTTGGAGTAACACAACCCTTATGGTTAAACTCAGTTTGTGGCACACATCATGACCACAGTCCTTGTTATTGTATTTCTCCTTAAAATGAGGTTTCTCTCAGTAGACTCTGAAAGTTGTCCCCTGCAGGATTTATCAGTGTATTATGTATGTGTTTATTCGTTTGCAGACCATTTGGAAAAGCTTCTTTCCTCATCTCATCTGCTTACTTCTTTAGGAAACTTCTCACTTTTTATTTGAATTACTGTTAATCCATTCAACAAATACATAATTCATTATTCACTGTATACCAAACAAAGATTAAGCTGAGTTTTTTTAAATAGACAAAAATTTATGAACTCATATCTTTTTTCTATGATAATAGACTGATGATAGAGTAAACAGTTAAATGACAATATTTCAGCTCATAATAAGTGCTAAAGAGAAAAGTAAGAAATGCAGTTATACTAAGTTATACTAAGAGGAAGGATGTTTTCAGTTCTATGGAGGGTATTGAGAGATTGTTTGCACTTACAAGAGGCATTCTAACTAATATGTGGAGAAACATGGGAAGACATATGTCTAAGAAGGTATCAGTGTAGGCAGGGTGTAGCAAAAGTGTACGCATCAGAGGAGAAAGTGTCCTAGGTGACTATGACAAGAATAGAGCCAGATCTGAGGTCTTAACTCCATGGAACAATGAATTTTATGTTCATGTAGTGGCCTAGTAAAGACACTTATTTATAATGAAAGGAAAAAGAACAGCTGACATGATCAATCTATGCCAGATTAACATGGGACACAGCTGGGGATCAGGAGACCATGATAGAGAAAGAAGAGATGGTGGGACATCAAGCTAAAATAATGTTCTTTGCAGGGCCGGGGATTTAGCTCAGTGGTTCTGCCGCCTGCCTCACAAGCGCAAGGACCCGAGTTCAATCCCTGGTACCAAATAATAATAATAATAATAATGTTCTTTGCCATACCTAGCTGAGAATAAAATTCCTTAGTGAGAGATGATTAAAAGATAATGCAAGACTAATGTGCATTTACATTTTACAGAATTTACCCAAAATCTCTGCTTAATTACCCATGGGTATGATGTATAGCAAAGCAGCTTAAATGAATTATATAACCCTCAATTGACTTAGCATTTTATTTATAAGCTTTATCAAAGATAGAAAGTTTTAACAATAGAAAGTTAATTATAAGTGCAATCAAACTTTGCTGCTCTGGAAAACCAACTAAAATAAAATAAAACCTGGTAATATTCTCAAACGCTTTTTTAAGGACTATGTTGTATTTTGATATGCCCCATTTAGCACACTTCTTTTTATGTGGTGCCATATTCTTCATTTAATGTATATTTCAGAAGTACCTGTTATGTACAAAGCTTTAGTCTAGGTGCAAAGGATAAAGCCATGAATCAAACTGTATCCCTGCTTTCATAAAATCTATGTACTAATGGGCAAAATGTATCAGGTCCTAGGTGTTATAAAAAATAATAAAGCTATGTATGTGGATAGAGAACTTTCATAGTCCACTTCTTTAAGAAAGTATATCAATAGGAGAACATTGCAGCAGCAAATACAGTAAACCTCCAAAATTTAGAGGCTATAAAAACAATGTTTTCTCTTTTGCTCATGCTGCATGCATACTATGAGTTAGTAGTAGATTTAGCTTACTGAAATCATTCAGGGCCCCAGGCTAGAGGAACAGGCCCTATTTTAGATGTTGCTGGTCATTGCACTTAAGGAAAAAGCAAATTCTGAAGGAACTAGAATCAGCAAATGTGACATCTCTCTTCTACTTATAACTCCTTGTCCAAAATTAGTCCGATGGCCAATCTAACAGAGTAGCCTGGGAAGTTTGAAACCTAAAAATATTTATGAGATAGCCCTAGTGACTACTAAAGGAAACATGACAAATGAAGAACTGATATTTAAATCTTATTTGTCTGATTTATTTTACTTAAGATGAAGTCTTGTGAACTCAGACCTGAAGGTACTGAGGGAATAAGAGCTGAAGACAGTATTTCTAGAAAAGACAAGAAGAGGGAAGCTGAAGTATACAATTTAAGATTTTTGGTTTTCCCCATATAGTAAAATCTTCCTAAAATAAAAAATATGATTAATAAACTGTAAGAGCATGGAAAGAGAAGCTACCAATGGACAGAAATATTTGCAAATTATGTGTCTGATATGGGACATATAACCATAATATACAAAGAACACTTTCAAGTTAATGTGAAGAAACCACGTAACTTAAAATATGAAGAGAATATTTGAGACACCTCAAATAAAATAATATATGAATGGTAACTGAATAAATAAAATGACTTTAAACATACTTAATCATTCTGCAAATGCAAATTAAACTATAATGAATACCATATACAGTCACTATAATACCCATAATAAAAACAACTAGCAATATCAAGTATTGCAAGGATACAGAGAAACTACACTTTCATATATTGCTGGTCAGAATGAATGTAAAATGGAATAACTTCTTTGGCAATCAGCTTGCCAATTTCTTACAAAGTTAAGCATATATTTATCATGAAGCCCAGTAATTTCATTTTTATTTATTTGCCCCCTAAATGAAAAATATGTCCACACTAAAATTTGAACATTAATGTTCATAACATTATTCAAATTTGCCAAAAATCAGGGAAAATATCCAGCTATCTATGACATGGTAAATGGATATTAGATTTGTTCATAATATAGCTATAAAATGCAATTTTAGTCAACAGTAAAAGTGAATGAAGTACTGAAATATATTACTATATTGATGAGTGTCAATTGTTATTATAAATCAAAGAAGCTAAGAACAAAATGTATATTTGGTGGTATGATTACATTTATATTCAATTATTAGAAAAAGGGAAAATTATAGATTCACAGTGTGAGTAGAAATTGGCTAGAAATGGCCAAAACATAACATTTTTATAATATAAGAAATGTTCCAAAATTTCATAGTATTAAGGGTTTCAGTTTGGCGTATATTTATTAAAACAAATAAATATGCATATTTGGAATGGGTGGATTTTGTGACATGTAATGTATTTATGTTTTGTCGGAGTTTTTTGGTACCTGGGATCGAACTCGAGACCTTGTGCTTGCAAGGCAGGCGGCACAACCACTGAACTAAATCCCTGGCCCCTGCAACGTATGTTTTACAGTGTATTGTTTTGAGTATTAGGAAAACTAATTAATTTGCATATTTGAACATAGAGTTCAGTAGATGTCAGACATAAAATTAAGACAATGGATTAACACATCTCTATAGGAGTTTAGGGAAGAAAATATATATAGTAAACATAGATCAAGAATGGTGTGCTGGAGGTGCCGAAAATCATTCCGCTGTGGGTAATATTCAAATATAGAGCTTATAAGATTAATTAATGGATGTGGTTGGGCCACAAAACTTTGACATTTTATAGGCAAATTATATAAATAAACATCCTAACCTTATGCCTGTGCTCAACACTCTACACAGCTTTAAGTCAGTAATTATATCTTAAATTTAAGGCTTAGTGTTAATGGATTAGTTGCTCATAGGATGTGGATTATGAATATTTGGTGCTTATATATTTTATTAGTTAAACTGAAAATTTGTTTTTCATGTGATTATTTTAAAAATATTAATAAAGCTGCATTGAAATGGCCATATCAAGTTTCTTTGTTCATCCTTAAAATATATTATTTTTTAATGATGCAAAAATTTACCCCATGCATTCACAACAACTGTCCAAGTGTTTGAATAGAATTCAGCCAATGGACCAAAATTTTTTTGTTATGAGATATGTAACTTGGGTCAACCATTTGGTACAAAAATAAATCAAATATAAACTAAGCATACTTCTGTGTGCAATTTTCTTTCTCAAATTTTGAAGTATGATTTTCTATTACAATAATACATTTCATTTTTGAAGAATAATTTCAAAGTAATTTTAAGTAATTAAATATATTGAACAGTAATTTTGAAAATTGCTTGTGTGAAGGAAATAGGTGTAGCAATTTATCTTTTTATAGGTTGAGATTATAGAGCTAAACATAAAATCTTTAAATTTTCAAGAAACAAAGAATACGGAAAGAAATAAATTATAAAACTGGCTTCAAGAATGTTCACATTAGAGTTTTTGCAATTTTTCCTATCAGAAAATTGAGATGATAGAAAAGTACTTATTACTACCTAATTACTGTGTGAGAACTTTTGTTTTAAAAGCTCTTTTTCCAAGAAGATTAATTATAAACTCCACATAAAATGCTCAATTATTTTTAGGCTTATAGTTTATATGGTGAATGCTCCATAACACTTTTATGAGTATTCAAAGAATCAAGCTCATTTTCTGTCTGGGATACAGATTCCGTTACCTAAATCCAAATCACTGTTCCCATATGATGCTCCTGATTATTTTGATGTCTTATAATTATTTTATTAATTGAGAATCTCTCTAATAAGAATAGTTTCATAGAAAAAAATCAAACTACTGTCTTGCGTAACAGATAAACTTCAAAAATTCAGTGTTAGAAGCTCGTAAAAGTTTGGTTCTGATTTATTGAAATTTGAAATTAGATGTTAATGATTCTATGAGAGACTCTCTTCTAATTATTTCATGAAATCATATCTTTCCTTATCTTATGGTTTGGATTTAAAGTATCTCACAAAGTTCCTGTGCTAATGCTTTGAATGTCAGCCTGATATGTTGTTTCCAAAGTAACCGGATCATGAAGGGTCTAGCTTCAAGTGGATTAATCTGGTCATAAAATAATAATTGGGTGGAATTATTGAGAGGTGATGAAAATGGGGTGGGACCAGATGAAGAGGTCATGTCCTTGGGGATTATATCTGGTCCCTGGCTCCTTATCTGACTCCCCCTGTAACTCCTGGCTGCCATGAAATAATCAGCTTTCCTGTACACTCCCTTCTCCCATGATGTTTCTGCTTTGCCATAGGCTTAAAAGTAATGAGTCAGCTGACCATGGACTAGAACTTCTAAAACTTTAAGCCAAAATAAAAATTTTCTTAAGTTGTTATTCTCACATATTTGGATACAGCAACAAAAAGCTGGCTAAAACACATTGTATTTATGTCATCTTCAGCACATGATTTTGTTTTTGTTAGTCATATTAAAGTGATGAATGGCAAAGATTCTGGAGGCTCTTACAGGAGAAGTTTATCTTGGCTGGATTGGGAAAATGTACATGTCATTACTTTCCTGAACAGAAATCACTTATATGGTCACAAAGAGTAATAATCATTTAATCTAAAAATACAATGACATGGGGTTATTGAACAGCTGATAGTCTCAGTAACAAATATCAAGGAGCTGTATATTATTTTCAGGCATTTAATGAAAGAGTCATCGATGCTTATGCAAAGCCCACATCAGGATGTACTTCTCTCTCATTTGTTTTTACAGATTTTATTTCTTAAATATTAGCTTATGATGTATAGCCTTCATACCATAATTTTCCTTTTTATAATATATCATTTGTGTATATCCATTAAGTTGCACAACCAAAACTACTCTCTAATTTCCAAACATTTTATCATTCCTGAAGAGGTTTCTTAGAACAGCTGTTACTTCCTCTCATCTGCTACAACCTGATGGAAAACATTAATTTACTTTCTATCTCTGTGAATTGACTATTTTGGATATATTATATAAATTGAATCTTACTATGTGTATCTTTTTTGTGTGAGGCTACTTTTACTTACCGTTTGAGCCAGGTTGTAGTTCATATCATTACAGTAGTCTGCCTTTATTCTGGGTTTTACTTTTTGTGGTTTTTGTTACCTGTGATCAACTATGATCCAAAATTTTTAATAGACAATTCTAGAAATAGTTTAATAGTTTTAAATTGCACACTATTCTGAATAGTGTGAAAAAAATCTTACAGTGGTACATGAATTATCTCATTGTTCAGTATATCCAAACTGTATATATTCCCTGTCCAGTAATCTTTTAACAGCCATCTCCACTGTTAGGTCATCTGTCACAGTACTATAGTGCTTGTGTTCAAGTAACCCTCATTTTCTTTAATACTGACTCCCAAAGATAAAGAGTAGTGATGCTAACAATTTAGATATGAGAACCAGAAGCCATAAAGTAATTACTTTAAGAAAAGTGAAAGTTCAATAAGGTATTTTGAAAGAGAGACAATATTCATATAACTTTGAATACAGTATATTGTTATAATCACTCAATTTTCTTTTTAGCTGTTGTTAATCTCTGTGTTAAATTTATTGACTATATTTTATCATAGGTATGTATATATTTTGACAAGCCATTTTTTATAGTTTGGCACTATTCACAGTTTTGGGCATCTCCCACGGATCTTGTATCATATACCTTCTGGATAATAATGGACTAATAAACTTCACTTTGTGTGGTCAAATAAAATTACTTTGTATGGACGAGTCACCTTTTGTTTATGCACTCATCAATAGATGGAAAGCTGTCCCTACTTTTGACAGTTTATGACTGCTGTGTGCTCATGTTTGAACATAAATTTTCAGTTTTATTACATACATACTTAGGAGTAGAAACACTAGATCTTTTTTCCTTTTTCAGAAACTTCAAAAGAGTTTTCCACCAAAGCTGTTGCTAAATTTCTTATTCCTAGAACCAATCTTTGGAGGTTCCCATTTCTCAAAATCCTCACCAAAGTTAAATTTTTTTTTTATTAAAATCTTTTATTGGTACATTTTAGGTATACAACACAATTACATTTCTCATGGGGAATTGTACTTTTACATAATGCATCTTGGTTCTTATTTTTTCCCCATTCCTAGCCCTCC
>NW_004624731.1:44674216-44688624 GCF_000247695.1 Heterocephalus glaber
GGAAACAAAGTCTTTGTAAATAGGGAGGGATGGAGATGTTGAAGGGAGGGCAGGGGAGTGGGGAAAAGTAACCAAGAGAGATTATGTAAAGGTGTAAATTTCCAATGATGAATGTCATTATATTGTATACCTAAAATGTACCAATTATTAAAATGAGTAATTAATAATGCAAAATAGGAAGAAAAGGTCCAAAGCAATAGGGGAAGTGGGAGGGGTAGGGGAAAGGAAAGAAGGGAAAGGAAAAATTATAAGAAATGGAAAAACAGGAAACAAATTCTTTATAAATAGGGAAGGGTTGGGGGGGTGAAGGAAGGGGATGGAAGGGGGAAAAAGTAAGAACCAAGATACATCATGTACAGGTACAAGCATCCAATGATAAACTTAAATGTATTGTATACCTAAAATGTACCAATAAAAGAACTTAAGGAAAAAAACCTCTCACAATCCCACAAAGCTTTAGTGGTGAATTCTATCAGAAACTTAACTGTATAATAATACCAATGTTTAGACAAATTGTTTAATAAAATGAAATAGGAAAGAATATTTTTCAACAAATTCATGAGGTCAGTATTACACTAATTCCAAAGTTAGAAGGTAGCATGCTAAAAGATGATACATACCAGTATTCCTGAAAGCATAAATGCACAAACCCTTAGAAAAATATTTACAAGCTGAATACCTGAATGTTTTTCTTTTTTCCAGTTTTTATTTTTTATTACATTTTTTTTTTGTACCTGGGATTGAACTTACAACCTTGCTTTTGCAAGGCAGGTGCAGTGCCACTGAGCTAAATCCCTGGTCCTATTTTTTATTACTGTACATTTGCATTACATAATAATCACATTCTTTATGGGGATATAGTACATGTACATAATACATCTCAATTCTTTTACACAATAATATTTTTAAAAAGGAAACTCATCAGCTGCTCTAATTTATTTCTCAAATGCAAGTTTGGTTTAACATATGAAAATCAATTAGCATAATTTAACCCATTGATAGAATGCATGAGAAAACTATATAATCATTTCTATAAATGCAAACATGACAAAATTCAATACCCTTCATTATACAAACCTTTAACATGGCAGAAATAAAAGTGGAATTTTTCACCTGGTCAAGGCATCTATGAAAAACTCACAGTTAACCTTACCTCAATTGTAAACAACTTAATGTTTTATTTTTAAGTCAGGAACAAGGCAAAAATATCTTCTTCTGACATGTTAACGTTGTTAGCAAGGTCATTTTCAATGTTATTAGATAAGAAAAAGATATAAAAAGTTACTCTGATTGGAAATTCTTACAAGACATAATAAAGACTCTAAAGCATATCAGAAATTGAAAAGTTGATTAAAATGTATATATAATGGAAAATGATTTAGTGTAGATACAATATTTTAAATATATGAGCATATTTAGGGGAATGTTACTATGTAATTTCCTGACATCATTAAATCATTAATCGAGACTGGACAGAAAGTATATTAATTAAATAGAATAGTGAACATAAGTAAGACCCATAGCTTACATAGGCAATTCATTTTAAACAAAAGTGCCATATTAAAATCAGTGGAGAAAAGGTTGTCTTTTTAAGAAATGGAACCCAAATGTTTGACATCTATATGCAAAATAATGAACTTCAATCCTTACATGACAGAAGAATATTAACTCAAAGTAATTCATAGATTTTTTTTATCTTTTGGTACTGGGGATTGAACTTGGGATCTTGCACTTGTGAGGTAGGTGGTAAAACCACTGAGCTAAATCCCTGGCAGTAATTCATAGAATTAAATATAATAGTTAATACAAATTTCTAGAAGAAGCAGGAAAACATTTGCAATCTTGCGTAAAGGAAATATTTCTTTAAAAGGAAGTAAAAAACATCCACAATGAAAGAAAAGAAAGAGAAGCTCAGTAGGGGTTAGATCATTTGAAAGAAAATTTTAATATGGTCAATGTAAGCTTAAACATATAAGCAATTACATATCACAGTGTATCAGTGAGATTAAAATTTCTAATTTTACAAAGAAAATAAATCTATGAATATTTTAGACAATATGATTATATCCATATAGAAAATGAAAATGAATCTATAGCTATATAATTAATGTTTGTAATAGTTTTATAAGGATTTTGTATCCAAAATCAGTGTATAACACAGCTATATTTCTATGGACAACAGCAAATAGGAAATGAGATATAAAGATGTTAGTAGTATAAATTATGGCAAGCCTACAATTTATTCTTACTAAAGATCTTCAAAATCTGATAGGAAAATATATAACATGTTAGTATAATATTATTTGAGTAATTAAGTAAAAACATAATCAGCTATATACCATATTTACTGATTTGAATAATCATCTCTAAAAAGAAGCCTCAGCTTTCCCTGTACTTTCCAAGCAGCGTGTACCAATAGTCTATGTGGCTGTATATGAGAGATTTTGTACTTGTCTATAAAATTGCATAAACAAAATTTTAAAATTCATATGAAAGATAAATAGTAAGTAAATTTTTAAATGAAAATGACCCAGAGGGGTACTTTCTCTATTGGATTTCAAGATTTACTTTAATGTTACAATAATTTAGGCAATCTGGTGACTCATTCAAGAATAAACTAATAGAGACACACAATATTAATTTCATGAACAAATCCATAAATATTTAGACACTTCATGTGTTATAATGATGGTACAAGGTAGTCTTTCAACAAATGATCTATAGGAAATTGCAGCTCTATATTTAGAAAGTGAAATAATACCTATATCATATCATACATGTCATACACAAGAGCTAGTTTGTTAGATTGCAGATTTAAATAACTCCTATGAGATAATGCTGGAAAACTTTCATATCATTAGGCTGAGACAATTATTTCCTCAGTGGGTGACCAAAAAATGTTGCTGTGTGGGAGATTATATTTAAAACGTATAATTAACAAAAGACATATTAAGAGTATATTGAGTTTATATAAATATTAAGAAAAATACACAGAAAACCTATTAAAATCTGCAAAAGGCTTAAACAGGCACTTAAAAGAAGATAATTTCCAACTATAATTCATAAGGAAGTGTCCACCACAATACATAGCTAGGAAATTGGAAATTAAAATCACACTAAAATACTGATAAACACTCTCTAATAATGAGCAATATTAACAAGAACAGCAATTCCATGAGTGGGAGACAACTCTTAGTCACACTGGGAAGAGGGCAACATTTTGGAATTGTCACTGAGAGGTTAAAAATGGATCTTTAAATGTTAGGATTTTTTTCTTTTAGAGATAATCTGTGTCTTCAAACTTCCTCATGCTGACAGTGTAAACTCCCACCCTCCC
The DNA here is from genome assembly GCF_000247695.1 of Heterocephalus glaber. Next base: position 44,677,554 of record NW_004624731.1, read on the forward strand.
TCTCCTCAGCTCAGATGAACAGACAGAGAATAACACCCCAGTTAGAAAACTAGCATTATCTGTCTGGAAGGAAAAAGCGGATGCTGGATATAGGAGGTCGAGGTCTGGTTGTGGTAATTTTGACAAGAAAGCAAGGGAACTGAGAATGACTAGGAAATGTAACCAGCATGGGAATTTCCTTGTCAGTTGTCTTATTGACTCCTGTTACCTCTTTTCCCTGCAATAAAAGCCCTTATACACCTGAAGAAGATCACACAGAGATTTGAAGCTATGAGACCTCTGCATCTCTTTTGGAGTTGGTTTGGAATAAATCTTTTCCTTTTCCACCAAAGATTTTCCCTCATATTCTTGGGAAGTGACTGGTAATAGAATCCCTTTTGGAAACAGATTAGTACCATATAGTAAAAGTGGAGATTATTCACACCTGTAATTCAGCAATTTTATTATTAAATGTAGCATAATCCATACTTGGGTAACAAGTGACAAGTATGAAATAGTTGATTGCAGAATTATTTTGATAGCAACAAACTAGAAATAATCCAAATGTTCATTGTCATTGAAATCATTGCACAATTTTAGTATATTCATGTAATGAAATTCTGCGAAGCAATGGAAATAAACAATCCACTATACATAGAAACATGAATTACTTGCAAATTTAAAATTGTACAAAAGATGCTAGACACATATACAATATATGTTTGATTCCATTTATAAAAACGGAAAAAACAGGACTGGGGGTGGAGCTCAGTGATAGAATGTGAATTTAGCATGTACTGTGTTCTATTCCCAACACCCTCAAAAGCAAAAACAGAAGGGACAAACAAACTCAAAATTAGGTATAATAGAGGAGTAGTGTTTTGAATAAATAGAAATGTATATTTAGTGGTAACCACATGTGTAAAACACAAAATGATTATCATTAAAATCAGAGTAGTTGTGTCCTTTGGAGAAAAATGAGTTGTGTTTTGAAGGGTCACAAGATAGACTCATGAATTATTGAGGCTTTTTCATTTCTTTGCCAGAGTGACAGTTATACTATTTAGGTAATTCTTTTGGCTGTATTTCTATATTGTGTACATTTTGTCTGTGTGGTATTTACAACAAAATGAGCTAACATATGCTATATTACATATACTTTGACAATTTAGATGCCAGTATTTTATTAAAGTCAGAAAATATAAATTATAATACTTTCAGGATAAGTGAAAATAGACAAAATGAATATTTGAAGACACATGATTAATGTGAAACACAACTGTTAATGTAAGTTTAGAGATAGAGATGAAGAATTTTCATTATTAAAGATAAACCATGGTGGGCTGGGGATTTAGCTCAGTGGTTCGGACATCTGCCTCCCAAGCCCAAGGACCTGAGTTTGATCCTCAGTACCAAAAAAAAATAAAGATAAACCATGGTTTCATATTAAAGTGATCGTGCATACCATAGTATAGAACGCAAATTTCAAGGCCACTGAAGCTAAAGTTATGCCTTTAATATCTTTTCCTTTTAGAAAGTTTTTACTTTCCACCCATTGGTAGAGGCTGTATTTCTTCAGAACTCACTCACCAAATACCAGCCTGACTGTGCCTGGGCACACAGACACACACAGAAACACACACACACACACACACACACACACACATTCCCCAAGTTCTAGTTAGCACAGAACTTTTTGTCAAAAGCCTTGAATTCTTCAAAAATATGTCATTTCCACAAATTAGGTTAGTTGGTTACAGATGCTTAATGATCAAAGTTCTAGAAACTCTTTCTTAGATGATTGTTTTATGATTTAGACATTATCAATCATAAAACAAGGAAATAATTATAATTATGAAAGCTGGAATTGTGCTAAAATCAAGAAATATTTGGATATCAAATTATGCTATTTAATAAGTTAAACTTAAATATTTTCTATTATTTATTACAAAGAAAGTTTGTGTTCATGCCCAGTGCTATTTGTGAACCTTATCCACTAGGCTTAATTTCCCCGATCTTAGATGAGACAATGCCGAGCTAATTTTAGCCAGAAGTAGGCCTGAAGCAAGGTTAATAAATGACAGAGATTTGAAAGATATATAACCATGGAATAAGAATGGAGAGCAAATCATCTGGGAAAGAAGAATAGAATATGTTACTGGAAGAATATTACAAGAGTTATGGCCAAAAATGAGGACTAGAATATATGAGAGCCAGTGATTGTGGCATTAAAACATTTACTGTATAACATTTTTAGATGAGATGAAGAACTTTAGTAGTAATGCATTACACTGAGTCACTGACTCATTTGAAGAGCTTTTATTGCCTTTATTTCTAGATAGCTTAAAATTCATTTTTATCATAGACATTTCTCTAACTTTATTCCTGTACATTTTGACATATGATAGTATGGACACTAAGAAAGTCATTTTGATTTGAAAGTCATAACTCTAGTTCTTGCTTTTCTAATTTGAAGAGTCATACTGTAATCCCATTTTTATTGTACAGCAGGACATCAAAATTAATTCCATACAGATGGAAGTGCTATGAAGTTCTTAGGCATCAAATACAGCAGAACATGAATTTCATTTTATACTAAGTTGCTACACAAAAAACCTGGTTATCTTGTAAGTATTGATGAATTCCTATGGACTAAATGCCCTTGCAGTTAATTACATATGCAAATGACAGTTTGTCTTACAAAGCCAAGCAAATGGAATTTTGTTTAATTGAGAACTACACTCTACTAAATATGCCATTATGATTAGTGGAAAGTTACTTTAAGAATCTAGCACTATGGGGAAAGGGTTTCTTGAGCTTCTTGTTGTCTTGGATATGCTTCCATGTTGTGAAGATAAATTTGATCCTCTTATCTTTGCAATAAATGATTTCCATGAAGTTGTAGAGTTTATCGCCTCTTTCTATAATGCAGTTTTTCAAATTTTGCAATCTGGAATATGACAGTAGATTTTAAGGACTTACTTAGCCTTCCTGTATCTTTTGGGGACTCAATGTGGGAACTGCCAAGGTAGACAATCCACCCTGTTTTCAATTCATTAAGGGTGGAAAGGTAGAAACATACTTCATTCTACTCTCAGGTCTTTGTAACTTGAGTGTTCGACTCTGGCCCTGTATACACAGAGACAGACAAATGAGATAGAGCCTGCTCTTATTCCTGGTACCCCAATCTAAGAATGACAAAAAAAATAAACTATCCTGGTGGAAAGAGGTCCAACTTCTTCACTAGGTCAGAAGTTTAAAGGAACCTAATTGGACACAGACCTTAAAGTGAGCCTTTGCTGAAGCAAAAATCGGTCATTATTTTTTGTATTTATAATAAATGAGGAAATAAAGAATTCATGAAGGAATATGAAAAGCTTAAATTAAGAAAAGAACTTCTGAGAGTTGTTGTTTTCATTCCTATAGCATTTCTGCACCATGGAATATAAAAGTACAATTTACAAATGTTGCCATATCTTTGTTTGGAATATTATACATAGACATCTATGCTTTCCATTGGCCTCCCAAAAGACTTATTCTTCAATTTCCAAAATTATGGAAAGCTAGGCATTTGGCAATTGGATTGTTATGAACTATGAAATATAAAAGAGTGTTTTCTAAAACTAGGATATATGAAAATATCTGTGAGAAGCTATGCCCCTTTAATAGTTTTAGAGAAATGATTTTAGATTTCAAAGTCATGATAGGAAAAAGCTAGAAACAAGTAGAAATGTTTGCTGTACTTGTGTCTTTGCAATAGAATCTATTACATCTGATGACTTTCACCAGATGAATTCCACCTTACACACTGGAATACGATTGGATGGGACCTGGGGAGTTTGTGTGCAAGTTAGATAGGAAAACTGTCTTTCATTGGTTTGTTTCCATTTGCAAGACTTCTTAAATAAATTGGTTCTTTTTTTAAAAAAAGCAATTTTAATTCACTTAGAAAGATTTAAAAATTTCTATTAGGACATTTAATTTGTATGCTGGTAAGCATAGTGAGGATCAAAAGTGGAAAGCAGTCCTGAAATAACTTTCAACAGGTGAGAGTCACTCCTCACACTGGAATCAGGAAGACCTATAATTTATTCAGTCTCTGCTATGTTCATGATTCTCAGTTATGCTCTGCCCTCTCCTCTTCTGAATTTTGTCACCCAATTGTCAGGTATAATATATCTAAACCTACTTCCTGTTCTCCTCTACCTTCCTAGGTAACCAATCTTTACACCACATTCCATAAAAAAAGAGCATAGTAGAGTTTCATCTGATATTATGACATAATCTTTAATGAAGAGTCTGTCACATTATTAGAAAAAGGCAGTGCTGATTTTCAATATTAATGAATGTTTAGAATTTATAACAATAAGTTTCCAACTTGAGAACACTGGTAGACGTGAACAAATCACGAAAGTAGCTTACATGTCTGCTGGACATTGTCACAGTTGTGCTGCTGTGCACCTACTGCACAGTGTGATAGGCCATGATGTCTGGAAGCAAGAGGAAAAGCTTTGCAATATATATTTGTATCAAAGGTACATAAGACTCACTTAGTCAGACTTAACAAATGAATGAATCCCATGTACAAATATTCTTCCAGAGAGGAACTCATTTATTTGTAAGTAAAGGACTATGTACTTTAGTTGGGGGAACTTAAGACACATTTTTTAAATATAGTCTTTCAATGATAACATATGATTGGGTTGGTATTTATAAATATAGCACATGTGTTCAGAATATTTATGTAATATTGCTAATTACTAAATCATCATATTGAAATGTTGAATAAATGAGAAAAATTATTTGAAAAATTTTTCCATCCCATTCCTTTTTTGGCCTGTTCTAGTGATTGAATCCAGGGCCTCTCACATACTAGGCAAGCTCTCTACCACTGAGCTATACTCCCAGCCCCTCGTCTTCCTTCTTGTTGAGACAAAATCAAATTTGGTGATGAAAGGAAAATGTTCCTTTATATCTCTGCTAAGTAGGATGGAAAAGTGAGACTTTGTCAACTTAGGTTTTCATGCTTATTTACTTAAATAAAACAATTCTTCTAGATATTTAGATATTACACAGACATAATTAGTTACTGGCTTTCTTATAATAGCAATTCCCCACTAAGCCTATGATATAACTATTGACACTGGAGGTCTAAGCAAAACTCAGAATAACACTATAATTCCATGGTCAACAGGATGATTTACTCATGTATAATTACTTATTGGTTATAACAAGTTACTACTAAAATAATTTTAATGTTGGAATCACAAGGAATATATCTGAGTACTTCAATAGAATCTCTAATTAAAACCTAACATATTCTGTGTAAAAGGAATAATCTTTATTATGATATTTTATAGGTTCTGCAATCTATCCTTTTCAAAGTTAAGGATATATGGTCAGGAGTACATTATTAAGTGTTGTCTTTAGTTATCTTATAGTACTGAGAAACAATCTACTTTGCTGCATTAACTATTTTATTTGCAACACTAATAAGGTTCAGTGAGAATTGAGGCAGTGGGTAATATTAGTAAGAATGTCACTTTACACACGGACTAATAAAACTTTAATTCTGTCTTCATTGTTTCTGTTGATGTTCTCTGGGATGAATGTCCTGGTGTTTAGGATTCAGTTTGCTATCTGCAAAGTTTAGTTGATCATCTCTACTTCACAGAGCTCTATCTACTTGTGAGAACCTATCTGATTCATAAAATACAAATGTTTAATTCATAAATCTAATACAAATCGAGATTTCAAGATAAAATCAATAAAGAACACACAGTTAGTATTAACACCAATTTATAATAATTTTATCATAATGTGGATGACTCAATTTCATTTTTAATAACATACAGATACAATGACTCCACTAATGATTTGATAACTCATTCACATTTTTCATTTGCATCATGGCATTTTCCAAATATTCTTCTTCTATTTTATTTACCCACAGTACATAAAAATATAAAGGAAAACAGAAACTTTACTTTGAAATTTTGCTGTACTTAAGGATGAAAAATGAGGAACTATAATTTCTTTTCTTGGTGAACTACCAAAGACAAGAGTTGTCACATTGGCTCTTGATATGTTAGAAAAATGAAACAAAATTTTTAATACCTTCTGATTTTGACAAAAAATGATTTGTTAGAAAAATATAAGAATATTTTTTCATAAGTTTGAAGGTAATGACCTTATTCTATGTGTATATCTGATTCCAAAAGTACGTTTGCAACTTATAAATTAAAATCAGCCAGATATCCAAGATTATCTGTTATCCTAGTAGGTTATCAATTATAACAAAGCCTTCTAAATTTCTTTTGTTAGTAGTGAAGTAAATGGGATAATATGTCCATGAGATAAATTATTTGAAAAAAACTAATTTCTGAATTCTGTAGCTTAAAACTGAGAAGTAGATGGTGTTTTAAATCTTCTCTTTCTCTGATCATACATATGTTTACACTCACCCCTCACCCACCCATGCACAGGTGTGATTTAGTCTTAAAATGTTCAGTGCATGAAAATTTGGAGGATGTCTTAAATGTTATTGGACAATTAATTGAATAATTTATTACCTTATAGGTCCCTATATTAAAGTTTAAGTACATTGTTTTCTTGGAATTTTATTTGCTCTATTCTAAGGAAGACTCAGCACTAAATTAAATGGCGCTACAACCCCATAATAGTTTAACTCATTTCCTAGGAAAATCGGGCCAAAGCTTAGTTCTAACCAACCTCCGTTACATGCTCCTCAAGAGAGATGACAGAATTACTTTACAAGCCTCTTTTTTCTTTTCTTTTTTTTTTCCTTTTTTGGTACCTGGAATCGAACTCAGGTCCTTGCGCTTGTGCAGCAGGCGGCAAAACCACCGAACTAAATCCCCGGCCCGACAAGCCTCTTCAAGGTTATTATTTTCCAATAATTTTCCCATTTTCATTCGTTCAAAATTTCAATATGATGAATTTACTGATTAGCATTATTACATAAACTTTTGTGTTACCTGGGCCTCAGTATAATATGTCTTCTTCCAGCTTTCTCTTTCCACAGTCTGAATGCTTTGGAAGTGAACACATGAGGCAACAACAAACAAGTCTGAAGAGTTAAGCTTTGAAGAAAGCGGGAGCTTGTTCTGTGTTCATTATCTACCAGCTGGGTTGCTGGCCTAGTACCTTTTTATTTAAGCACCCCCAAATAATTTTATGACAATGTTTTATCTAGACCTTTCTTCCATGCATTAAAGTCATAGAATCATGTGTGAATAGTCATTAATGTAAAAGACAGATTTGGGAAGAACGTTATAGTCAGTATTCAAACATACCTCTGGTAGGAGGGGAATGTTAGGCAAATTTCATTTTTTGAATTGTCTTTACTTGGAATTCATATACTTGAAAGTGAGGTGGTTCAGAGGTGATCTTTACTGTAGAATATATGCTATCTAAACACAAAACTCTTCTTGGTTATGTCTTTGAAGTGAAAAAGTTGTGGTTACTGAAAGTAAATAAACACTAAGGGTGTCACCACTGTCTGTGACTGTTACATGAGTAACTGGCGTGTGTACATTGTCTGTGTGTGTGTAATGTGTTTGTGAGAGATAGAATGAAACAGTGTAAGGTGAGCAAGTTTCTTCTAAATAGTTTTTCAACATCCAGGTATTATCATAAATAAAGGTCATACTTCATTGAGATTTGTTAATAATCTATTGTCATTTTTCTATACCAGGACATAATCATAAATATCTTATTCATTAATCATTTTGTCTTCTTAGGTTCCTTTTGGACATGATAACTTCTCAGACTTTTCTTACTTTTGAAGACTTCGCTTTTTAAATAATGCATTATATTTAACTCAGCATATCTACTACATTATCATTTCAGTACCTAATCGATATGGAGATTATCATTGAGAGAATTTATATTTTTATACTGTTTTGAAAATATGTTAGTGTATTTTAAACTTGTAGCATGTCAGTTTGAATTATAACCATTTTTCTTTGAATGATATTGTTTTTGAGGAAGATTGGTCATATTTTCTTTCTTTTTTAGAAACACTATTAATTAGGATTTGTCTGTTTTTTTCAGGAGTATATGGGAAATATGATTTAAGGAGAAAAATCACTGCCCTAAGAAAAATCCCATATTCATTGTCTGGCCCCTACATTTTGGTCACAAAACCACAGATCATTTTATAGGCTCTATAGTTTTACCCTTTCCAGAATACTATATTAATAGAATCTTACAAATATAGTCTTTTAAGACCGTTTTCTTTATGTCAGCAATATGCTTTTAAAATGTATCCAATGAGGCATGGCATAATAGGTCATTTCTTCTTATCACCATATAGTATCCTATTGTATACGTGTACAGCAGTTATCACTTGTAGAAGGCCATCTTTCACTGCTTCCAGTTTGGGGAAACTATGAATAAACTTGTTATAAGCATTTATATGCAAGTTTTTTTACACTAGTAGCGTAGATCTTAAGTGCACATTAGTATTTAAATCTTCCATGTATTTTCATTTGATAAGAAAATCCCAGTGATTCACTAATGGCTTCCAAAGCATTCCAGGATTACTTTAGTATCTAATTAAACATTGTGAAGTTGCAATTACTATAATTGGGTAAAGAAGGATATTTGCTTTGATCAATAATAGAGAAATAGGATACATTAGAATAATTTAGGGTATGCCAACTATATCTGAAAATTGAATTGATGTTACTAAATACTCTTAACAAATAATTCTGTTTTAATAAAATGAAAGATTTAATATGATTTCCATTACCAATGAAATTTAAATATATATAATTTAGAATAGTTTTTGCTGACAATTCTCAATCATGAGAAAGTGTCCAAACACCTTTATGTCTCAATCATTTTTATTAGTTAAACATGTTAACAAAAACTTTTGGTTTTCACATATGGCATATAATATTCCAAATGCTAAAATAAAAATACTATTCTTGCCTTACAGATTTTAGGTAAAGTGACACAAACATCAACAGTTAATTGACAATGTGGCAATGATTGTAATAAAGATGTGGGATATGTTATTGGAGTATGTAGAAAGAACTTGTCCTAGGAAGAAACTTCAAACAATGTTAGTATTATGTAGAAGTGTGTCAGCCAAGAAAACAAAAAAAAGGAGATGAGAGAGAGTGTACCTAGAGCATTCTAGACAGAAGAAACCGTATTTTGAAATAAAATGACCTATTTGCACATTAACTATTTATTTGATGTGACTGTATCTCAGTTTGATACAACAAAAAGTGGACTGAGAGAAGACAAAGAGGACCATATACATGTTGTCTAGGAATTAATTTTATATTATCTTGAAGAAAATTGCCTTTGAAAAATAAAAATATCTGTTTTTAAAATATGGGATGCTTAACCATTTATAATTTTGTGATATTCTGTAAGAAATAAATTGAACTGTAATAGATCATATTCTCCATTGGAAATCATGTGTTCTATTCCTTATTATGATTATATATTTGTTTTCTTATGCTTTGTTCTGTCTTGCCTCATTTTCCTTTATGTGACTTGCATAATTCTTGATATCTCTCTGTTCAAGCTGTATCCAAGGTAATTTTTATGCGGAAAGAACACACTTTTAAAAAATATACATAATGCGTCGCTGTTTCAGGGAGCACCATCTCAGTAAAGGACATAGTTTGTGGCTAGAGTCCCCAAACTGTATCCATCCATGGATCACACCCAGAAGGCTACCACATTCTTGAAATACTTAACAATATATGTGACTCCTCTCTGTTAATTTTGGATCATTTGCCCTCAATCATAACGAAGAAGCCATTTTATCTTTCATACTGTAGGTTTGGATATATGAAACCCTGTGACTTTCTTATTTTATGAGGCAAAGGAGTAGGAATTGCAGGAAAACCAGCCGTCAAATAAATGATTCACTGGTATGTGTTGTTTCAGCAGACTGAAACCAACCTCCCTCTGTTTATTCACACCCTTAGCTTGCTGTTTCCCAGGAGAAGGAGTGGCTGCCTCCTTGCTGAGAAGAACATTCTCTGGGCTTGGCCTGAGGTTGAATAGTGGTGAGAGGAGCTGTTTTATAAACTGTTTGCTTTGTTAGTTAAAAAGTGCATAGCAAACAAAGAACATAAGTTATAAAGTATGCAACTTTTATACAACTGTTAATCATAAAAAAGGAGGAAAGGAGAAGAGGACAGAAGGGCAACTAACAATGAAGTCACTGGGGTTTGGAAACGATCACTGTATTATAAACACATTTACATCTGACAAAATATGCTTTGGTAAGAAGATTTTCTGTTTTGTGCAGAGATAAATGGTTTTCATCTGTGAGTTATGTGTATTAAATATGACTTCTGGAACTGCTGAGTTCTACTTTGTGAACAATTTAAGTTACACAAGTTTTATACATAAGAAAAAGAAATAATAAAACATGTCCCACCAATCCAGCCCCTAAAAAGTATGTGTAGCAACTGAGAACCTAAATAATCTAAGTTTAAAAAGTAAATTTCTTCTCTCTCGGGAAATTATTATTATTAATATTTGAAACTATGTAGCCTCCTCCATGGATATTATTATAACTTATTTCCAGGGTGCTTGTGGAACAGATGCTTGCACTACACAAGGAAGAAACCAACTGGCAGTAAAGATTAAGTTTATACTTTAGGACACCAGACCACCAGACCACAGTACTGAGTCCCGCTGCTCCCGGCCCAGAGGTAGGGGCTTCTGAGCCCGCATCCCACTGCTCCTGGTCCAGAGGAAGGGGCTTCCCGGCCACCATAACTCCCGCTGCTCACAGCCCACAGGAAAGGGCTTTTGGGCCACCATCCCTACCGCTGTTCCCGGCCCCTGTCCCATCTCTCCCAGCTCAGAGGAGGTAATCTGTGCAGGTGCTAACAGCCCCCCACCCCAGTTGAAATGAGAAAATACATAAGTAAGTCTCAAAACCAGACTTCCATATCACCTACAGCAACCCCAAAGGGAAATGAGATGGAACACTCTGATAATCAACCACCTGGACCCAATGAACTGGCAACAAAAGGGAATCTGGAAAAAATGAAATCAGAAATAATTTCTCAGATAACAGGAGAAATTGTGC
>NW_004624731.1:44696786-44730098 GCF_000247695.1 Heterocephalus glaber
TGCTATTAACATCCTGTTTTTTTACTGGTGTGAATAAATGGAGCCTGTGAGGATATCAATGCATTTAGTCACTTTCAAGGAAAATGATACTAGACTTTATATCATTTTTACTATTAAATTTTGTGTAAATTTTGTGTCATCTAAATTGTTTTATAATGGTAAATTTATGTTTTGTTCTGCTCCATCTTGTGACAGAAAATAAATGAAAAGATTTACATCTGAAATTTTCCATTTATGTTTTCCATATATCTTTGTGTGTGTGTGTGTGTGTGTGTGTGTGTGTGTGTGTTACAAGAGCGATCTATTTGATGATTTGGAAACCAAAATGACCATGGGTCATAAAAATATCTTTTATTATTTATGTTATGCCCTTCCTCACTCCTTTGTGCTCCTTCAGCACACATGCAGGCACAGTTGAGGGAAAATTTCGGAAATATCACCACTATCACATCAATCGCAATGACAGACAGATCACACAATCTACAGTCTACAAACTTATCTTGTGGTCTGTGCCTTAAAAATTGCTACTTTTATATGTGCTCTAACATATTAAAAATAACCTAATGTTTCTCCATTGAAGCATATGACAGAACATGTGCATTATCCAGTTTGTACAATTATGGGCAACTTTTCTTTAACAATAACTTGGAAACATGTATTTATAGGTATGTAGCCCCAGACATAAATCTATGTATCCATTTAACCTGGTCAGAAGGGAGAAACCACACAGTAATTTAGATTTAAGTGGACTACATCTTCATTTTTAAACTATGATAAAAGTGTTTACAGGATATAAGAAATGTGCATATGGTGCCCTAGCACTGTGAGAAAATACATAAGGAAGAACAGACGGGGAAACCTTTCCTGGGGCTGGGTTTCAGACCTTGCTGGAAGAGTTGCAATGTACTCATTTAATAGAAAAGTGAACAGCAAGTTCAGGCCAAAACTTGTCTGTTGTGCTTTGGTAAACTGAAAAAGGAGGGGGGGGGAGAAGGAGGGAGGGAGAGAGAGAGAGAGAGGGAGGGAGGAAGAGAGAGAGAAAAAAGAGAAAGAAAGAAGAGAGGAAGAAAGAAAAGAAACTTATGGAGAACTGGGCAAGGCGATCAGCAGTGGTGGCATGAGAATTCAATGGGTGAGGGCCCTAAGCAAAGGTATGAAGTCAGGGTCAGCAGCAACAGCAGAAGATGAATAATAAGATCCAGCTCTACCCAAGAAAGCTATCAGGAGTCTCCAAAAGAATCCAATTTACTAGTGCAGTCAGGAAACTATTACCTTAGGGGTTTCTCTGTGTGGAGGTCCTTGGAAGGTCATTCTCATGTTAGAGAGTGTTGAGGGCCTAAATGTTCTGAGGGCTGGGCGTGGAGGGCTCTGTGGATATTCCCATTTTCTGGGCAGCCACAAACTGCAAGGATGATCCCTTTTTTCTAATACGTGACTCCAGTGGCCTCTACCAATAAAGATTGATGTCATCATCAATATAAAAGAGAATTGCTTAAAGGAATTGTGCCTACAAGGACACAGCATGTATTTTGACCTGAGAATTAAAACAGAGAGACAATATATTGATAACTTTCATATAAAACTGTACCTTAAAATCTGTATTTTTTTACTATAAAAAAACCACAGTCTTATATTGTACAGTGCACCCTTTTCAATTATGTGTTCTGACCAGGTCTTTTCCCAAGCATGACTTTATAAGATCATAAGTCAGTCATTTGGAAACTACTGTGTTGATTTATGGAGTCATGTGTCACAAATTTTGACTTATTTCATGGTACAGTATCAAAAAACTTCATTAATATCATTACTGATCAAACCTGTAGGTAAGATTTCAGAAGCTGCCAAGCTCATGGTGGTCAATATATGTTTTACAAAATTTCAGTTTTATTAGCAGTAAATACTTGTTTTCCTTGGTATGGTAGGCTTAGTTCACTTTCAAAACTATGTCTTTTTGGTCATCTCTTTGTCATTCTGTCCTTCTTTTGAGTAAAAGTTGACACTCATGAGAGAAATCAACCACTTTAACTTATAACTCCGTGAATATTCTACTTAGGTATACAGCAGTGAGGCATTATGTGTAATAACTATTTTCATGACAGAATATTTTCAAATATGTACTCAAAGATTAGGATTTAAATAATAATTTTTCTGCTTTATCAAAGACATTATAATGAAACTGGCTCTTTTTAAAAGGGTATGGCAAGGAGAAACACAATGACTATCAGTAAGTCTATTTCCGTGATCATGATAATTTCAAGCACTTTTACTTGTCATTGGTTTTGCACCCTCTGTAAACACAGTATTTTCATAAAAATGTTTTGAAATAATCAACTTATTAATGGAGTCTCAGGGAACCCAAAAGCTATTATAAGAAATTGTATTTAGACTACATACCTCTAACTCAAAATCTAAAACTAAATCTAAATAACTAAAGCAAAAATGCTCCATTGATCAGAGTTTTAGTATCCTTCAAAGTTTAGTTGCTTAGAAAAGCATTCTACTTTCTGGATAGATTTTCTTTCTTAACACTTTATAACACATTGTTTATAATCAAAACTTAAAAATTTAAAAGATATTCATAGTTATAAAAATCTTGTTTTATTTTTTTTCATTAAGTTTATTGGTACATTTTAGGTATACATTATGATCACATTCATCATTGGGAATTTGTACCTGTACATGATTTATTTTGGTTCTTGTTTTTTCCCCATCTCTTTTCTTCTCTTCCACCCCTCTACCCCTCCCTATTTACAAAAACTTTGTTTCCATTTTTCCTTCTTTTCTCATAATTCCTTCCCTTCTCCCCCCCGCCCACTTCTCCCTCCCCTTTGGATAATGTAAAATGGGAAGAAAAACTTTGTTTTTAGGAAAATGTTTTTCCTGCCTGCTTTATATAATTTCACAGTTTTGAACATTTTCTAATTAAAAATGAATCTACAGGAAAAAAATTTTGCCAGTCCCTTCTTCATTATTAAGTTTTCTGATGCAGCAGTAAAATATATCTGATATGTCAACATACACTTTCACCTGAAGATTTATTATGTATCTCTCATTAACATGTTTAGAATAGTTGTCAATTAGAGCTCTTTAAAAATAGGTTTTATTTTAATGATTAAGTTATGATTATAACTGATTAAAATATTCTAATTTAAATATACCCAACACTAAACATATAACTTCTGTTCATAGTTTCAATAATCTAATTATTTGTAATAGTTTTAGGTGATGAAGTGTTGTTGATATTATATATAAAAATATCAATTGTAACTCTAGTCCTGTTACTAACACCTAATTTTAATGTGTTCATAACATTTTCTGCTTGCTCTGAGATATGAAGTAATTCATTCAGCCTTATGTCATAAAAACTAGAGTAACACATGACTCTTTAATGAATTTGTTTCTGAACCTGATTTTATTATTTAAAAATAGTGTTGAATTTTATATTTTATAAGTATAAAAATTCCTAAATTTGCTGACCAGCCAGAAAATATATGAAAAAATGTTCAGTATTACCAGCCATTAGAGAAATGCATATTAATACAACATTGAGATTTCATCTTACTCCATAAAGAGTGGGGTATCACCAAGACATTAAATAATAACAAATGCCTGTGGAAGAGACCCTTCTACATTGTTGTTGGGAATGTAAACAAGTACAATCACTATAAAGATCAACGTGGAGATGCCTCAAAAAACTAATGGAAAGTAGGAAGATTTTTTTCAAATGTGAAGGGAGTATAAAAGATGAAGGGAGGGGGAGGAAGGAAAGGAAAGGGAATGAACAAAAGAGATTGAAGAAAATGGAAATAGAGTTTTTGCAAATGGGAAGGGGAACAAGAATTGGATGGAGCAGGGAGAGATGGAGGAAAAGGGGAACGCATTATTTGTGTTATGTATATGTACAAACATCTCCATCTCCATGGTAAATGTAATCATTATGTACTGTAAACATGTACTAATTAAAAAAGAGAAAAAAATCCTCTAAAATTAGGGATTTTATTTGCCTAGCTATTCCCTTTCTAGATATCTTTCAAAAAACATTAAAGACATCATATTCCAGTGATTAGGATACTTATCCATATAGCAGCACATTTCATAATAGCTAAATATTGGAAGCAGCCTATATGTCCATAAATAGATGAGTGGATAAAAAACCCCACAGCTTTGACACACAATGGAGTACCACTTTGCCATTAAGAAGGATAAACTTGAGTCTTTTAAGGAAAATAGATGCACATTGAGATCATAATGTTAAATGAAAAATATCAGACACACAAGATTAAATGTCACATAGTTTTCTTATATGAAGAAGCCAAAATGTAAAGAGCAAAATAAAAGATTACACAATAGCAAGTAAAAAGATACATCTTTTTTAAAATGGGAAGGAGATCAACAGCTGGAGGATGGAGGAGGGAGAGGAGGGAAAGGGAATGAAAAAAGAGTTGGGATGTGTTATGTGCATTCACCAACTCCCCACAAAGGATGTAATTATTATAAACTCAAACACATACTAATAAAACATTTAAACACTGAAAAAAGAGAAAATATTATTTTCAACTCCATTATAAAATTTTGGGTACACTTGAGTTCTGCTGCAAAATTTTACAAATATTATTACATCTGAGTCATCAAATGGAAGAAATTTTAGTTCTTCAGGATGACTGGTATCAGTTTTGTTGTTGCTAATTGTGCTTTGGTCTATTCTTTGCTTATATCCATTAAAACTCTAAAATAGAAATATATGTATGTAAGGGAGAGGAAGAGAGGGAGGGAGAGAGAGAGAGATAGAGAGAATCTGAAGAATGGATTGGAGCACTAATCCTCAACTCTTTTCAATTACTGCTGCCCTTTTCCAAGTGCAGTCTGAGGATGGCGCTCTCAACAGGCTGCCCCCGCCTCCATCTGTCTCCTCCACTGGTCTGTGGAGACTCTACAATTTGAAAGGGTTAGAACATTTGGTCTCAATGCCTGTAAGTAACCAGAATTGTGAGAGAAATAAATAGCCTAAAATCTCACCATTACTGAGTCAAATCTATTTATACTCTACTTTTACCAAAAAAGATTGGAAGCCAGACCTCAAAGTGGCTTCTTTCTGAGGAGCTAATTCCCAGAACTGGAGGAACAAACATCTCCGTGGTCAGAGATGAAGGGTTGAGTACTCTGCTCAGGCTATTCAATGGGAACAATTTTGGCAAGAACAATTTAGGGGAAAACATAATAAAAGTTGAAACACATATGCCAGTTTTATAACCATGGAATAGAATGGATTAGTGAGAATTTCTTTAAAATTATTTTAAAATGGAATAATGTCAAGTCACAAGGACAGGTTCTTACTCCAGAATGTATTAGAATTATGTTATGTTTCTCATGCATTTAGTACAGGAAAAGTGTTAAATTGAAATGTTCAATACATTTGCCCTGAATTATTATTTTGGCTTTTTCACAAATTTGGGCAAGATATTTAATTTCAGGTCATCTTATGATATCTTTTATGAAATCTTTTGATGTTTCAAAAAATTTCAAAAGTTGGGTGTAAGGAATAACATAGTCTTTTCAGATTTTAATTTGATCATTTCAGAATTATTTTTTCTTTCAATTTTCAGAAGCCTCCTCTCATTCATAGTTGCAACAGAGTGATGTTTGATATCTTTGTCACTGCTTCTAACTGTGATACTGGTAAAAATACACTCCAAAGTAAGTTATCAGTGTATATTAAAGAAAAAGAAAATCCCTTGCATTGGAAAATGTAGTTTACTTATAATTGACTTTTTCGTGCTGCAACATATATTCTAATTTTTTATGATGGAAAAGAGATATGTACATAGGAAAATGGACTGGCCTTAAGCACAGGGAGGATCCATCATAGCATTAGTGGTTCTTTCCTAGGATGGGGGCTTTATAAATTCATTAAAACTTTGGCTAAACAATAGCCTTCTATAGAATATATTAAAGACAAAACTACTAAACTCTATAGTAACTTAACTTATTAGAGTGTCTAGCAAGTTCCTCAAGGTGTCCCTGTGTATATATACTGCAGTTTTAATATAGAATTGATATATACCTGAAGTCAGGTCTTGGCTATAAATGGTCACCAGAAGTTTGAGGAGGCATATTATGCATATCAACATAGAGGAGGCTTGTATCAAGGGAAATTTGTCACTGTGTTCTATTGTTTGTACTTTCTCTAGTTTTTGTGTATGTTTCTTTATCATAACTGTCACTATGTCTACTCTATATATGTAAGAGCTTCTAATTTACTATCATTACTAGGATTCCTTAATTTACTATCCTCTTTCTAGTCTTGCTTCCCTCCAATATAATACTTCCTTCATCCCTTTTCCAGAATGTTCTATGTAAAATACAGATGATACGCTGTTCTGGAAAATCTGTACATTTTTATGCAAAAGAGAACACTCAGGCTTCAGTCGAACCCCATTTTTTGTCTTGCCATTCTTTCCCAAGAGTGCCAGCTATCTTGAATTTCCTGAAACAAAGCCTTTTGCTTGCTGCTTTTGTAACTTTGCATGTGATACCATGGCTAAATTACTCTTTCCATCCTTTTATTTTTCTCCTTGTGAACTCTTTTTGTTTGGGGATACACTGGAGATACTGGAGATTGAACCCAAGACTTTTGTAGTGAGCTACATTGCCAATACCTCTCCTTATTTTTATTTTTTATTTTTAGATAGGGTCTTCTGAAGTCTCTAAGTTGCCCAGGATGGGCTCCAATTTGTGATCCTCTTGCCTGAGCCCCTCAGAGTTCTGGAATTAACTCTTGTAATCACAGATAAAATATATTCTACTAAATGAGGAATCCTTGGTTCCCCAAAGCACAATAATTGAACACCTTCATCCCACTTTTAATGTAACTTTATTAGTTTATTGCAATCCTTTTTTTTATAAATATTGGATTAACATCCACTCTTTGATGAAATATTTGTCTTAATATTTTCAATTATTTGTATTATGTGAACATAGAGTAAAAACTCAATAAATGTCTTCCTCATTAAAGTGATTGGGCTCTGAAACTTGTCTTTTTCTAACTTTTAACAATAAAGAATTGTATAATTCTTTGTCTAATGCTGAGAAATATTTTATTAGAAATTCAAATTTCTCAGACTGTCATTTACTTTAATCTCCTAATATTTAATATATGAATAAAATTCAGATTTGGAAAATATTCACATTACTAAAGTTGGCAATTAGGCAATTGGTAAATTAGTTCACTCTATACTGTACACTTGATTCCTTGGGAAGGAAACTCTAAAGTTGGTATTTTTATGCAGAATATGTATTGGAGAGTGTTCTTGGAACAATTTCTGAGGTGAATGGGAGAAGTAGGATTATGTACAGGGAGAGGTGAATTTTGATGTACTTACAAAAAAATTGAATGCTAGAGCTTGTGTGAACAGACATTTTTTTTAAATTTTTTATCATTTTAGGTATACAATACGTCAAACAGACATATTTTTAAATGGTAGCAGGAAACCAAACTACATAGACCATTTCCCAGGAGGTGTTCCAGAAAAGGGGTGTAATCTTTTACTCTAAGGGCAGTTTCTGGAGAGATCTGCATGGTCACCTTTTAACAGCTTAACCTCCCTGCAAGTAGAGCAATGGACGCCTCCATTAAGGAAGGCAGATCTGGTAGTATACAGCAACAAATTCCATTGTTTTTAGAAATCCTTTAAGTAATCACTGTTCTGACAAGTCATTTACCTAAGCTTCTGCTTCTGATGACTTTGATGATTTTGCAGGAAGGTATAGGGGACATCTGTAGTTCTGTTCATTCTTATAATGCAATTCTGTTTTTTTAAAAGTATATGTTCACCTCTTTTGTGTTGTAGTCACTGTCTTTTATCTTATTTTTATGAGCAGCAACTTCACAGAAATAATTGAAAAAGGTAATCATTTAGAACCGCACTGAAACAGATAGCTCACAAATAAGTACAATTAAGCTATTGCATTTATTTACAGGGCCACTGTTAAGATAATTAGAGAAAATAATATTGTGTTTAGACAAACAGTGGGAGGAAGAGCTTGAGCTTGTAGAACAAATTAAGCTGCAGGAATATGGTTTACTGAAAAATATGACTTATCAACATATGTTTTCATTTAACTGCACTGACTAAAGCAATTTCACTGATAGTGACTCCTGGCTCTTTATATCCATCACTATTTTGTTGTCACTGCAGAATTTTTAATAAACAGATTTTGTTCCATGATGACTTTAGAAAAACATCATATGGAAGCCAATGAGAACAATTACTGAGGTGAAAAAGATCATTCTAGAATGACTAAAATTATGGGTTTTGTAATGTAATTTATTGTAAATGGGACATTGGGGATCTCAGAAGTTTTTCATGTGAAGGATCAAATTGGTAGCCAGAGAGACATTAAAGGAAAATTTTCTTATATGAATACTCCCCTTTCAGAAGACGCAGGAATAAGACTAAAGGCAAATTTTATGTCTTAGGAGCTGGACTTTTTAATGATTCATTATATTTATTTTGCTCTGGGCATTGATTGTTCTACTTACCCCTTCCTTTTCACTGGAGATGCCCCTGCAAAAGCCCTGGACTGTCAGCATTGAACTGGGATTGGGGGTCCTAAGGGATCTCAGTAGAATTAAGATACATGGTGCCTCTAACGTATTCCAAATGCAAGTTGGTTATTTTCTTAATGTCATAACTTTCCACCATGACCACACTTTGTGTGTTTATATATTTACATACTAACTATATCTATGTTCCTCTCACCTATATTGCCTTATGACCTGTTTCAACACTCTCGTGTACAAAAATTTACATATATAAATATATATAATAAATATAAATTTATTAATATATAAATATAATGAGTATATATTTGATATAATATAATAAATATATTTGATTTAAACATAAAATATAGAAGTGATACATTAAAAATAAGAGGTTCCAAAGGAAAAACATATCCTCCCAAAAGAAGAAAAATGGAAAAATTTTGTGACACCTAAAAATAGCAAAATGCCTTAATTTCTCCCCTCTCATTTGATTCCCCAAATCTTCATTTGTAACTGATGCTACAACCCAACTCTCTGTCAGTCTTTCCCAATCCAGTTTCATCTGTCTCTCCTATCTTTTCTAACTTCTCCCTCCTAATTGTCAGTTCTGTCTTGTTCTTATGTACACACATCATAAAATTCAACTTTTTTTATGCAACTTTCTCTATCAGTATAATAATAGGCAAAGATACCCAAAACCCATATTCCACTGAAAAGAAGTGCATAGGATAAGCTTTAAATCATACCATTATTTTAACCCTGGGGACACATTATTTTGCTTATCATTAGCATATTATAGTTGTACACTTTTTAGATAACTCAGGATAAAAGCCAATAAGAGTACCATATTTTCAAAATATCTGCTTGAGAGGGTAGTGTATGATGACATCTAATTGCTTATGTACAGTAGAATATTGCAGTATTACATTTCCAGAAGGCACCTATGCTAAAGAGGATTTCTTTTTTAAGTTTTTTTTATTAGTACATGTTAGTAGTACATGCAGTTTACAATCATCCTGGGGAGTGGGTACATGTACATAATACAGCTTGATTCTTTTTTATTAATCCCCTTCCCTTTTGGCTCTCCCCCTCCTCCTCTAAAACTCCTTTCCTAATTTTCATTCTTGTTGGCATTATTAATCTTATCTTATATTTATGACATATAATGTTTATACTGGTTGAGGTTATTAGGTTTCTGTAAATGGCATAGTTTTAATCTACTTAGTTCTCCTTCCCCTCCTTCATTCCTCTCACCCTTGGTCTTCAAGACCATTTTCCATTTGCTAAAGAGGATTACTAAAATCAGGTCTTGATTGTTTCATTTATGTTGAAGAGATTGGTCACAGTGACTTTCCAAATGCAAAAATGGTAGTGCTCTCCACAGTTAATTCTACCTCTTCTAGAAATGACTGATGTGTGTGTGTGTGTGTGTGTGTGTGTCCATTGTCTATAAATTTACAATGGACTCCCATATGTTTTCCTTATTTTGTTGATTATGTTGAAATAATTTATTGCCATTATTGTGTCCTTGACTGATTCAATCTTTTTCTCTGCTTACATATGTCTTGTTTGTCTCTTCTTTTGTCATGAAAATTATGACTTTATCTTTCATTTAATTCATATCTCAGTGGTCTTTTACCTGTTACCCTTTTACAAAGAGTCAATAAGACTCCAGAAAAATAAGGGGGACTTTGATAAATGCAGGCTGCAGTAAATGAGCAAAGGTACTTAATTCCTTTTTATTAAATTTAGAATTTTTTGTTATACTTCAGAACCCCAAATAAAATAATATAACTAACATATAAGTTAGAAAATGGGTAGGGGGAAAAACTCTAATTAAAACATGTAATTTGACAGAATTATATGACAGGTAGAAATGTTGAATAAAGAGCTTGGCAGACAATAAAGCACACATACTGGATTTCTTAATCAGAAATGTTGCTGATAACTTCATCATAAAAGAATAGGAATCTACCTGCATCATGAAAGAATAAAGTTTACATAACATCTTTCTTTCTTTTGTGTTATGGGGGATTGAGACTCATACATTCTTGTCAATCTACCACTAGACTATATTTGCAGCCATTTTTAATCTTATTTTGCTTTGAGACAGAGTCTCACTAAGTTACCCAGTCTGGGCCCAAACTGTGGTCCTCCTGATTCAGCTTCTCATGTAGGTAGGATTTACAAACATGTGCCTCCATAACTGGCACATATTTATTTCTAACATATCAAATACTGTGGCATCAGGCAGATGGGTGAGGTACGAAGGCTCACTTACAGTCTAATACCACTGATGTAGTCATCTATACGAATCAAATATATATTCATGATTCCTGCTATGAGAACTGTGTCTAGTTGCATGATGGGAATTTTGGAATGATGTACATATTTTAAGTTATTTTTGTATCTTAAAAAGTTTTAGTACTCAAACTCCTTTAAAATTTTACACCTCCTTGTAGCTAGGAAATATATTTCAAGGAATATCTGTTTCTACCCATGCCATTCCTTTAGCTCTCTGACATTAATTCTGCCTTCTTTCCATGGTGCTTTTCTATGAGATAGGATCAAAAGTCTTTCCCCTTATACCTCCTGGCATCTGAAAGAAACTTCTTCCTTTTCTCTGCTTCACTGATGCTATCTCTTCTTCTTTTCATATATTTCTTGAAAGTCTCTTCTCTTTTGCCTAAAGCTCTCTTAATTTTCTTCTCCCTTTGTGGTTATTTAAGTGTGTAATTGTGTTGTTTAACTTTACAAATCATTTTGGGATTCTGTGTATGTATGACAGAGTGTGAATACTGTACTCCTTAAATTTGGTCTGTGAGTTCAATAGAAAGTTTTGTTTAAACAGCAGTTGTAGTATGTTGGGTTCTTTTCATATCTTTGCTGTTTACAACTTAAATCAAAATCATACCAAAAACAGAAAAATTGTTCTTCCTTGATCAAATTAAGTTTCTCTGTTTTGTAACGGATTCTGTATCAAACATATTAACTGTGTGCCTCCCTATTTTAATGAATTCTCCTAGGCACTAAAAGATTCATTTATTTAGATATTGGTTACTTTTGTATTACCTCAATAGTCAAGATAACATTTTATTCACTAGGATAAAAAAGCCTGGTGAGAATTATAAGGTTTCAAACTTATGAGCCATATGAAACCTATAGTAAAATAATGAATATTCTTTCTTATTTTGCAATTTGGCTTATAGTAGTCTGTTACAGAAACTGTTACAGAATCTGTTTCCTCTGGATTCCTAACCAACAGAATCTCAATTTTGTTGAGAAAGCAAGATGACCAGCTGCTCTCTCTGTTCTCTGCAGTTAGGTGACACAAGAAGTGACTCTGGCCAATAAGATAAAACCAGAAATTTCCTAGAAGTGGTGTTTTGGAAAACATTTTAAAGCAGACAAGGCATTTAGCTTCTGCTTCTTGCAATTTGTGCTTATTTTTCTCCCTTCTTGATCTTTCCTATTATTCCTACAGAGAAAGAAAAAACATCAGTTACAAATCCAGCAACTATGCTATGAGCCTGAGGAAAATAGTCACACAGTAAGGAAAGTAGTGATGAAAAAGAAAAATAATCTGAGTCACATTATGTTTCACTGTAAGAAAGGTAGAGAGTTGGAAAAAGAAAGGAAGAAATCTATGTCACAACCGTGACACTCTGGGTCTGTCATACCAATTTGGAACTACTTATGCTGAAAACTTCTTGATACATGAGAAATATAAGCCTTTACTGTTTTTTTAAGCTGACAATTAGCTTTCAGTTACATATATCTCTATGCAAAACCTAATTCTCAAAATCAGAGTGGGTTCTAGGCTCTAATAGGGCAGCATAGGAGACAGATGATATTGGCTCACTGAAGAGACTGCTCTGATCCTTCCTCTTCAATTTACTCAACCTATGGAGTCTGTGTTGAGTGTTCTTACAATGTTTCAGTGCCACTACTACTTACTTCCATGATAGGTTTTATTATGCAGATTTATAGTTGCTTGTTCAACTTGCCTCACTTCCTAGATTGGGTTACCTGGGAAACAAACACTGAGCAGGAAATTGGCTCAGAAGCAGTACACTGGAATATGCCCTGCAGATCAACGCTGGTGGAGGCAATGAGAAAGGACATTTGATCTATAATCCAGTCACAAAGGCCACAGCCAGGTTTCTGCTGTTGGGGTAGAGATTCACAAAGGACCCCTTTGAGACCCATTATATCATACACTTTTATGTTCACACCTACCCCAATACCATCAACTTTGAGGTTTGGGCTTTTTTCAAGGAGAAAACCTGAATTTTTCAAGGGGGTTTTATTTGGCTGAGACAATTTTCAAAGAGATTCTTAGCTGCTAACTGTCAGCTACCAAAGGTCTAGAACCTGGGTGAAGGAATGGCATAGATCTGAGAATGGAATGACTACTGTATGGAGACACTATTCCCTAACCCGTTTTACAGAAGTGCCTGCTGTCCTGCTGCTGGGAATGCTGTTGGTATACAATCTTCCTCTGGTGGCTCAGAGATGCCTCAGCTGAAAAGAGCAGAACTGACCAAGTTTACACCACGCAGATGGCCTCATGCACTAACTGAACATAACAGGGTACAAGAGCCTGTCTATTTTGATTCAAAGTCTGAGAATTCTGATGGGAGATTTCATCTCCTGTTGTTGACTGAAGCTTTTGAGACCTTTGTCCCAGATTACATTTTTGTTCCTTCTTTCTTTCATGAATGTTGACTCCAAGAGCACTCTTTAATAAATGTCCTCCCCATAAACTCTCAGAATATGGTCTGTTGAGCAAAATTGGCAAAGTCAACTGGCTTTCAAGCAGAAAATAATTTTTTGTACAAATTTTTTGAACTCCACATTGGTAGCCCAAAAGTAGCCAAAGTGAGAGCACATTTACTTTAAAGCATTTACCACAGTCTAATATTTCTTGTGGTTAGATCTTTTTCTTCATACAATAGTTCTGAAAACAGTATCTCCGGAGTTCTGCTTGACTCCTTTTATTGGACAAATTTACAAGAGAAACATTAATGGGGAAGAATTGTGGCCCCATTGCTTGCAACTGGTTTTTAGCTTGCAATTGAGCCTTATATTTCCCTCCTCTACAAGCCATTTTAACCTATCACTCCCCAAAATAACTTCTGGTGCTCTAGAAGACTTACTTGGTGGGTAATCCAGACCCATGGAATACTGACAAACTGTTTTTCATAAATAAACACATAAATATTTTAATTTCTAGCACTTGCCAACTTCTGTCATTTAATTACAGTCATCATGGCTAATTTCTCCCCCCTCCCTCCTGTCCTCCCTCCCTCCCTCTTTCCTTCTTTTCTTTTTCTTTCCTTTCCTTTTCTTTTCTTCTTTTCTTTTCTTTTCTTTTCTTCTCTTGTATTTTGTGGCACAGGGTATTGAACCCAAGGCCTTTGAATTGAGCTACATCCCCACCCCAACCCCTTTAATATTGAGACAGGATCTCCCTGAGTTGTCCAGGTTGGGCTTGAACTGGGGATCTTCTTGTCTCAACATCCCAGAGTGCTGGGTTTACAAGCATGTACCAGCACACCCAGTTTATCATGGCTAATTTCAAACTATAGTAACACTGAACATAGCATTCAGAACAGATACATAGAAATAGTTGTCAGCTTGAAAGTTAATATCAACTGGCCCTAATACACCCTGATCCATAACCCCATCCCTGCAAGTTCTGGATGCTTGGTAACTATGCTTTGCTTTGAACATAGCTATTTCACTTGGCTATTTGCATACTTCCAGAAATAGGAAATAAAATTTCACAAAACATCTCAATGGGCCAGAAAGTAGCACAAATATTCCTCTTGGCTTTCATTTCAGCAACACCCTCTCTCCTACTAATTACCAGAGTAAATTACCATTGACACGTTCCATTCTTTGACTTCTGATCTCATAATGTAAAAAGATCAATAGACTGGATGATAGCTATAACTGAATGTTTGATGAAATTCGTGCTCATTGCCTGGTGGAAGTATTTTGCTAATTCATTTGCTAAACAGGTCTCTTAATTGGCAGAATGCAGAGTTGCAGAAAACCTGTAAAATCAATGGGACTGTTAATGAGCACAGGCATTCCTCTTACCTTTTATTTCCTGAAGTCATATATTCTTCCTTTTGGAAACAACATTGCATAATAATTATTGATTCGATTTAGGAGATACACTACTTCCTGCAGGATGGTGTTCATTCTTTTTGTTTGTTTGTTTTTTTGATACATGTTAGAAATACTAAATGGTGATATTCATTTTGAGGAATCGGTGCATAAAACATATCTTGATCATTTTCTTTCACTTCACCTTTCCCCCAACCCCCTTCCCCACTTCCATGTGTCAACCTTTTAGTTTCTTAGTAGCTAAAGATGTTCAAAATATTTTCATATATTGATTAGCTGTTTGTAGTTCTTTTGAAAAGTGGTTATTCAGTTCATTTGCTCATTTTTAATTGGTTTATTTGTTTGGGGGGCTTAATGGATTTTTGGATTTTTTAATAAACTTTTAATTTTTAATAATACATAATGATTATATTCATTGTAGGGAATTAGTACATGAGAATAACACATCTCAATTCTTTTTCTCCCCTTCCCTCCACCTCTCTCTTATGTTGCAAGCAGGAGATTCATTAATTTATCCTGTAAGTCTTTATAAAGTTAATTATCATATATACATATTAACAACCAAACTAATAGCCCAAAAACATAGAAAAAAATTATACTAAATCAAGATATACTTTTAGATACATTGTCCATACTGGGTTGCAATAACTTTTTTTCTCTCCATATTTTCCTATTATCTTTATTTTATGCAGATTCCTCTAAAATTAAAAATAGAAATTTCATTTGACCCAGCTAGTCCCTTTCTAGGTATCTTCCCAAAAGAGCTAAAAAGACCTCATACCACAGTGATATATGAATACCTACGTTTATACCAGCACAATTCACAATAGCTAAACCTTGGAAACAGCCTGTATGTCCATCAAGAGATGAGTGGATATAGAAAATATGGTGTTTATACACAATGGAGTACTACTCTGCCACAAAGAAGGAGAAACTTAAGTGATTTGTTGGAAAATGGATGCACTTTGAGACCATAATGTTAATTGAACAAAATCAGACACACAAGCTTAAATGTCACATAGTTTCTCTTATGTGAAAAACTCAGTAGATAAATAAGCTGGTTAATATCTGTGAGTTCTTTGTACATTCTAGATATTGATAATCAGAACTGTATCTAGCAGACATTTTTCCATTAATTTGGTTCTTATTTCTGATTTTTTCCTTGCTGTGCAGTAGCTTTTTAATTTGCTGTAGTCCTATGGTGTAATTATTGATATTATTTCTTGTGCTATTGAGTCCTGTTCAGGAACTCTTTACTTATACCTATGGCTTCAAGTGTTTTCCCCATATTATCTGTTATCCCAAAATTTTGAAAGTTTTTTGTTTTATATCTAGGTATTTCATCCATTTTATTTGATTTTAATGAAGTGTGAGAGAAAGAACTATTTTCAATCTTATGGGTGTGGACATCCAGTTTCCCCCACACTGTGTGTTACAGAGGTTGTCTCTTCTCTAGTGCATGTTTTTGGCTCTCTGTAAAAATCAGATAGCTGCCAATCTGTCTTTTAATTAGAGAGTTAAGATTGTTTATATTATGTGTTATAATTGAAAGATATGTACTAATTCCCATCATTTCGTTGTCCTTCCAATGTTTGATATATTTATGTTTCTCATTTATTCAACTGTTCTGTTAGTGAGATTTATTCTTTCCCTTGGCCTCATACCGGTTATTGTCCTCATCATCTCTGCTTAGGATTGCTTTTTCTATTTTCTGCAATGCTGGCTTGGTGATCATGAATTTCTTTAGTTTATCCTTATCATACAAGTTCTTTATTTCTCTCTCAGTTTTACAAGATACAGTAATCTGTGTTGGGAATTATGTTCTTTCAAGATTTGAAAAATTTCATCCCAAATCTGCCTTCTCTTTAAGGTTTCTGTTGAGAAATCTGTTGTTATTCTGATAGATTTGAACTTAAAGTGATTTGGTGCTTCTCTCTAAAGGCTTTTAATATCCTTTCTCTGTTATGAATTTCTGGCATTTTGACAATGATGTTTTGTGGAGATTTTTTTTTCTGGCCATGTCTATTTAGAGTTCAAAATATTTCTCTCACATGGGAATCCATCTCATTCCTCAGGTGTAGGAAATTTTCTTCAATAATTTCTATGAAGAGGTTTTTTGAAATGTCTTCATGCAATACTCTGACACACTATTTTAGACTAATGATTTTTAGATTTTTAAAATTTTTTTCTAGGAGCTGTTGGATAATCTTTTCACTGTTTGGCTTTCCTTTTCATTAATACTGACTCTCCTGGTATTTCATCTTGTCTTCAAGTTCTGATGTCCTTTCTTCTAATTAATCTTCCCTACTCTGGAAACTTTAAAAACTCATTTCACTCATGGAGGCTTTTTATTTTCAGGATTTCTTTATGGTTTTCTGTATCTTTACACAAGTGGTCTTTCATATTAGGTATTGTCTTCATTAACTAATTCAGCTGTTTATTTGTATCTGCTTTGAGTTCATTGATCAATTTAGAAATTAATCCCTTCATCTGATTGTCTCTTCTTTGATCTTATTGATTATTTAAACTATCAGTTTGTTAAATTCTTTTTTTTTTTTTGTAGCAGGGATCTAACTTGGGTTCTTGTGCTTGAGCAGCAGGCAAGGAAACCAGCTTGTTAAATTCTTTGTCTGGAATTCCATCTACTTCAGTATCTGTGGGATTGGCTTTAAGGGGCTCATGAATTTTTGGAAGGCTCATGTTGCCTTGTTTTGTCATAATTCATATGCTTTTGTACTTGTAGATCATTTGGAATGGAAAGCTCTACCACTAATATGCTAAGATATCTTTAGTAAGAGGCTTTTCCCCTGTGATGTCCACTTGGCTCTGAATGTGAACCATATGAAAGCACTCACTCCACTCCTTGTAAATACTAGGTTCAATTCCTAACACTGCCTTGCAAGGAGAGAATGATTATCAGTAAGTGAACAGCTAAAGAACCATCCTTATATCAATGCGTAATCAAACATGTTTTAAATGTTTTGTACCATTACACTAACCTGACAAGATAAAAGATTAATAATAATGCGTGAAAGTTTAGGAGAAAAAAAAAGAACAAGAAAGAAAAAATGAAAAAGTTCATTAAGCTGTAGTGGTAATATTTATTTACTGTACAAGACTGAGAATGAGAGGGGAACTTCAACTGTGTTAGGGGAAGAAAATAAAGAGTAGAGAAGGGCAAATTAACAGAAAAGGAGAGAAGCTATAAGAAGGTTGAATTCAATTAATAAACAAGCAAAAACACTCCATTAGGAGGCCCCAGAAAAAATCCTTGTTAGGAGAACATGCCAAAGTTGTAAGACACTACAGAAGCAAATGCAATAACTAAAACTTGTACAGTAACATCCACATATATGCATGTTCACTCCCACAAAGAAAGCAACCAAGGGAAAATGGTTTTAATGATTATATTTATCATTAGAAGAAAAGTGAAAAGGAGGGGAGATTTATTTATGGCATAAGAAGAGAAA
Organism: Heterocephalus glaber; assembly: GCF_000247695.1. The sequence goes on from NW_004624731.1 coordinate 44,714,940, forward strand.
GAAAGAAGAAACAAGAATGCAATATAAGTGGAAAGTAATTACTTCTCAGCCTTTTGGCTAAGAGCAAGTGTATAAATAGAAAATGAGAAGAGATACAGAGAGATTGAATCTAATGAATGAAGTAACAGGAAAAACATACATTTCCCAAAACCTGTGATACTGCTTGATGTGAGAACATGACATAAAATAGTAAAACATTTTAGAAGCAAAATTAATAACTAGCATTTGTAAATATATAAACACATACATCCCTGGAACATACAAAAAGAAAGAAGAAACACACACACACACACACACACACACACACAGATTCAATATTCCTCTTTATGGCAGTATTTATCCTGGATTTAATTCTTGGATGCTGCCGAATAAAGTGGCTACCATAATAATCTTTCTCTTCTTCAGTCCAAAGTTCTCCTCTGCCCCTGCCCAAGTAGGAGAGGTCATTTAGAGCAGGGAAGAGGCCTAACACTGTCCCTCTGTGTTTGTGCATGAGTACTAGGCTCGCTAATGGTATAACTAGTTCCCACCTCCCAAGTTGATCTCTTCCACACATTGGAATGAGGGGACTGGAAAATCCAGGATGTTCCTTGAATCTGTCACTTATATAGTCCATGGGCCGGTCTGGAGTATGGGCCAAAGCCTCCTCACTTTCCAGGTACACTTTTGGAGGCATGCTGACCTCCAAATAGTCCAGTCTCTACTGTATTTACTCTGAATGCTTCCGAGCAGATGGGAAGGGAGTGGACTCATGGGATTTGGGTATTAAGAGACACAGGTACCCAGACTTCTGCTGGCCCCTGCAGGGCACTTATAAATTCACCCACTTCCTACCACAAAGCTTCATGTGGCTGAACTTATTGCCTGTTGCTATATTCAAATCCTAACAGCTTCTCACTATCCTTTTACCCAGTTGAAATTTTTCCAGTATTGTTCAGTTTTCCAGGAGCTGGGGTTTATCTTTTTCTCCTTGCCTTGTGATTTTAGTCTTATCATGTCACATTTGCCTTCCTCCTGAGCCCAAACTAATAGGACAGGTATCACCTCCTTTCCTGTATAGCATGGTGGCAGTTACAGCTTGGAGGTATAGAAAATGAAGGGATTTTCTGAATTTACTCAGAGGGAGCTGAGACAGCTTCCCACTCTAATTCTGCCCAAGTCCATTTCCTGAGTGTTCTACTAAAGCAAGGGGGTGGAAGTTTTGTGATGACTTCCTAATCTGACCCTGTTTATATCTAGAGAGAAAAGATGGGACTTATCATTCTTGTCTCTGTTCACTTGGCTGTATTCAGATTTCCAATCTGCCCAGGCTTTGTCTCTCTGGTAGCAGAGTCAGTGCCCACAAAAGTGAGTTATTTCTTTAACTGCTGTGTGTGAAGGGAAGATCCCACTCCTCCACAGACTGCCAGTTCATTCAGTGCTGGAGTGTGTTACTACAGGTAATTTACTCATCTTTCTGAATACCAACATTTCAGGGTTTCATGCCATTGCTAGCTCTCTTGATATGCAAGACCACTATTTCCTATGGTAGCCTAGTCTCCTCACAAAAGCCATGTATCCATTGTTTCACATGAATATTTAGGAGCAACTCACTTCCAACCAAGTGGAGTTCCATTGTTAAAGGGTATCATCCCTAAGCTTGTTTCTCCTTGTACTTTCAGAAGGCAAATCCGTCTTTCCAGTACAATCTGGGGCTTTGAGTATAATAATACACAATCTTGGGAGCTCTATGCTGCCTCATCAGAGCCAGTAGATTAACATTGCTAAGATAGAGCTTTTTACATCTGAAATTCTTGTAAAGAAGTCTTAGGTGGCACCTCATGACTTTCAGTCATTTGGCTTCAGGAAATCAGTTTCATTATGCTACCAGTATGATCCTCTGACTTCCAAAATTGCTTTTGGTTAATAATTCAACAGGTTAATGTTTTCAGTGTCTTTCCCAAATCAACAACATCACTCAAGAGCCTGCCAGGTTCCCATTCCCTTTATAATTAATATTTTATACATCATCTTAAAAACTTGGCATACTATACCTGCCAGTACAGTCCCTCCCCCGCCTATCCCACACCAGTTTACTACTTATGAAAATTCTGACATTTATACTCCTATGGAATTTCAGGAGTGACTAGTGCTGTGGTAATACTAGAGACAACATCTTCAGTTGGCTTTAAAACACATTTCAGCTTTCGATTTCTCAAAACACTCCTAACATCAAGGTTCTTTGCTTGCATTCCTCGCAAAATAGACCCTGAGGTGGAGCCTTTTGTGCAAGATGTTTATTAGAGAAGCCCATTGGAGAATTAGGGAAGTGCAAAGGAAGGGGTTGCAATGCAGAGCAGTTACAACTTAAGCTTCACCCAAAGTGGCTCTTAGGGCTCTGGACCTGTGATAATGCTTCAGTTATTTTCCTTGAGACAATGGACTCAGAATTCTATTTATTCACAGCAAACAGCCACTGGTTGTGGACTGCCTCTGGAGAAGGATAGGACCTTGGGCACACACGTCTTTAGGTTCTCAAAGAGAACAGTTGTTAGTCACTCACCACAATATTCTTTACACTGGGACTGGACTCTGAACTTCTCTTATGTCAGAAAACATAACTTCCTCAGCTGCATACTCAGTACCTAGGAAAGTATTTGGCTTTTAGCAGGAGATCAACATCTTCTTGCTGAATAAATATAATACTAAGATTTATTAACAGAGTAGTGTAACTGTTAGTTAAACTTTAAAGAAAGTATTTACAATTTTTATGTAGGTAAAAGAAAATAGATTCTTCTCTTTCAGCATAGGTTTATTGTTACAAATCCAATTTTCTTTATTCATTGTCTCAACTCATACTTTTTGAGTGCTTTAACATGTGCTAGGCATTTCAAACACATTAAAGTAAATGATTTCTCTTAATGGAAGAAATATTTTAACCTCATTTTGTTAAGGAAAACAGCTAGCTCTCTTTTTCTTTTCTATCATCTGTTATGAAAAGGATCATGAAAATTGATGTTATCTTATGCCCTTTAAGCCTCCACTAACCATTATAATGATACTCTCCCTTGTTCTTCAATGGCTAACATTTTTTGTATAGGGGAAAATCATGATAATTTTAGTAGTAACCACTCCCACCTCTGTGCTTAGAGCTTTTGTTGTATTGGAGGTTGAATGGAGAGGAGAAACAGAAACAACTATCTAAAATAGACAGCAAATTATTTAAATTAAGAATTTTTCATTGTAGTCCTCTGTTGTAGCATGTACTGATAGAAGTATAAAAGCAATATCTTTTATCTGAGGAATGAATTTTCTTTTATGTAACTTTTATTCTACAAGCTACAGCTAAACTTTTATGAATATCGATAATGACAGCAACTATAGATATTTGTTCATTTGTATCTGTTGCAGTAAACAGTGGCACATCATTGTCCAAATGGACAGCTCTAGAAACTGTATGACCACTTTCATCAATCACTTCTGTGTTCATAATAGACTTATCACCCAGACTACTTAGGTTGAAAAAATGTTCAATATCCAGCTTCTCAAATGAAAATGTAAACATTTTTTGGAAAAGTGCTTTTGTTTTCAGGACAGACTATTGCTTTAACAAACAGTCAGAAATCTTTGTAGTAGATTTGCTATTTTAAATTCAATGAAAAATAAGCAAAGCCATTCTGTCTCAATAATCCTTTCTCACCATTTGTTCCTATCTTTCTAAAACATGTTTTACTCACTGGAATCCTTAATTCAATTAAAGACATATATTATAGGAGACCCCAATGTGATGGGAAGCAAAATGATTGCCTTTTGGCCAAGTTGGCCTACATATGTGTTCATAGAACCACCTGAGGCAGGATGTTGGCCAGGAGTGGGGAGAAACTGAGGTCAGTGCTATTATCCTTCTCCTTGCTAATCTTATCCTGGAGAGGCTATTGTAAGTGAAAGTTTTAATTTTGGGTCCTTTAATAATTTAAATTACTATTATATTTCTGGGAGGCTGTATGACACCTAAGAGCTAAAATGTGAAATTTATGTTATTAACACAAGCACTGCTGCTTTAGAGAAGGCTAGGGTTTTGTTTTTCCTAAATAAATAAATAACTGAAGTAGTTAAATGTCCGATGAGTCCACTTTTTTTTATCTATGTTACCCCTGGCTTTGCTGTCCCTTTCTTTGGTTTTATTTGATATTCTCTTTTAGCCTGAAAATAACAATCAAAATAGCCCCACCATGAGTTTTAAAATACTTTTACCCTTGCTGACTGCGTAAGTTGTTGTTAATCTAGATCAGTGATTTTTTTCATTTCATTGTGTATGAGATTCACCTAGGGATTTTGTTAAAATGAAGCTTTTTGTTCAGGAGATCTAAGTCAGAGCCTAAAACTGCATTTTTCACAGGGTTCCCAGATACTGCGCAGTTGCTGATATGTGGAATATATTTTAGTAATAAAAGTGCAGTTGCTATGACCTTCCACTGATAAACTATAGTATAGAAGTCTAAATAACTTACCTGTGAGAATTTGATCCATTGATAAAAACATCTTATTCAAGCCTACTGAAGAAGTAAAAGTAGGAAGATTGTCTCAGAAGATAGGACATAAAATGTTTGAGTAGATGAGTTATTTGGAAGGAAAGCATGATGAAAAATCATTGCAAGAGAAAACAAATATTCAAGAATAGCAAAAATTCCAACTCTTGATCCCCTTCACATTTGGAAAAACCCTATTTCCATTTTTTCTTTGACTCTCTTTTTTAATTTATTTTATTTTATTTTATTTTTTGTTACCAGGAATTGAACTCTTGTCCTTGCACTTGCAGGGCAGGCAGTGGAACCACTGAGCTAAATCCCCAGCCTTCTGACTCTCTTTTTTAAAATCCTTTCTCCCCTCCTTTCCTCTCATATCTCTTTTTCTCTGAACCATTTGAAAGAGGTCTCCTTACTTCCTATTATCTATCTTTTATTTTTCTCTGTATTTATATTTTGGGTTTCTCATGTTAGAGAAACTGTGTGATATTTAAACTTGTCTGTCTGATTTATTGCATGTAATATTATGGGCTGGAGGTGTGTCCATTTTCCTACAAATCATTCAAGTTTATCACTTTATGGCAGAGTAATGCTCCATTGTGTATAAATATGACATTTTCTTTATCCATTCAAGAATATACAGGCTGTTTCGAAGATTTAGCTATTATTAATTATACTTCTGTAAACACAGGTATGGAAATATCACTGTGGTATGATGTCTTTACCTCTTTTGGAAAGATTCCTAGAAGGGGAATCACTTGGTGAAGTGGAATTTCTACTTTTAATTTTTTGAAGAATCTTTATACCGATCTCCATAGTGGTTGTACTAGTTTACATTCCCACCAACAGTGTAGAAGGGTTCCAGAGTGATGGGAGGGGAAGGGAACAAAAATGAAGTAATATGTGTTATGTACATTTACAAACTTCTTGTGGTAAATGTAATCATTATATATTGCAAACATTTACTTTAAAAAATAAAACAACAATTTGAATTTCAAAAAAAATAACAAAGTTTCTATCACCTTTCCTTACATGAGCTCAGTCTTGAAACTGACTTCAGTTCTTGGAAATGGCAATTGGTATCATTTTACTATTCTTTTTGAAGTGCTTAATGATAGCTAGAAGTATATGATAGTATATGGGGCTGTTAAACAGGAAGGTTTAGAGAAAAGCTTTATGTTCTGCACTTAAAAAAGAGGTAGTTGTTTGGACCAAACTAGAGAAGTTTTATTCAAACCCTGCTACAAATACACTCTTCCTTGGGGGCATCATTTCAGTGGTATCATTTTCTAATTTTAGATACAGAAGTGTTATATTCGATATTCCCAAAAATCCTTTCCAACTTTAGTATCCTGAAATATTATTGTTCCAGTTAGTGTAGTATATGGAGCCATTTAACAGTCCTGTTGCTGAACTCTCAGGACCTCTTCTTCATCTGTTTGATTCAACTTGTTGCCTGTCTACACTTGCATATAGCAGATCGTGATTAGATTTCCCTCTTTCTGATCTCTTTTTAAATTTCAAAGCTACATTTGAATTTTTCAGTAAATAACCAATTCTATTTCTTCAACTTTTTCCTTCCAGCATCACCCACTTAATGAGTCTCAAATTGCTTATTCTATCATCAGCTAGATGTTAGCACTTAAGGTCATCTTTAATTCAAACTTGCAAGTTTATTCTTGAACTGCTAGAAAAAATGATGGACCACAAGTCATCTAAATAGTTTCTTATAATTAAAAATTCAGTAACATGAACATTTTATGTTTGAATAAATGCAAGAAAAATAGTGATAATAGTAATACTCTTACTTAAATTAAAACTATAGTTATAACTGAAAATTTCTAAGCTCTATTACAAATGCAAAAATCAACAAACCTTGAAAAATTATGATTTCATGTCTAAAATAATAGAAATTTAACATACAGTTCCCTTTATAAAAATAAAGGTGTTATAAAGTATACTTTAAGTTCTTTCAATATTAGCTTCTAAAAGAGCAAACTAGAACATAATTTGAGATTGAACTATCTGATGAGTGCTAATTTATCCATATTATTTCCTTATTTTGCAGTATCTACAGAACCAATTTTTTGGCAAGAATATGCCTTTGGCAGAAGCACTAAAGGAACCATATGTGAAGCATTCATTGAATTTCTTACACAAACTGCCATACACAGTCTTTTTCCAGGCCCAATTACAGTGAGTGAATCAAAGAACAAAAAATAAGTCAAATTATTGCTTGACATTTTTGAGGACAGAGATACAGGATACAATACAGTACACCAAGTGCTGCCAACCTTAGAAATAGCATGTGACAACTTTCAACTTTTTTGGTGCAGTCAGTTGGTTGTGACTATGGTGGGGAAGTGTGCTTTTAAGTGTGCCATAAGTCATGAATCATAAATACTGCATTTCACTGTAGTTATGTGTTCAAGCCACTTCAGACTGTAGACGTTTAAGAAATGTCATCATAGAAGATGAAACTTGGGTCTATGATTATGATCCTATGATGAAGGATGATGGAATTGTAGAAGCCGTGTCTATACCCAGAAACACTATGGTGAACTCCAAGTACTAAAAAGACTTATTATTAGAGCATTTAGAAATGATGTGCGTAGAAAATGTCCTGACAAATAGTTTCATTTTCCAATATGACAACTGTGTCTCTCATTGTTTTTTATATGGCACTTTCTATCAAATTAAAAAACAACAACAACAGTGTGTCCTCATTCACCTTATTCATTGGATCTGGCACTGTGCAACTTCTGGCTCTTCTCCAAAGTAAAAATGTCCATGAAAAGCAAATATTTTGAATTCATTTGGGTTACCAAAGCATCCACGACAGCACAACTCAAGACATTCAAGAAAGAGTACTTCCAGAACTGGTTCAGAAAGGGTAAGAAGGATGGGACAATTTTGTTCAAAGATAAGGGACTATGTTGTAGATTAATGACAATATATCTTTTTCTGTGATCAATTTTTTAATTAAAACATTCAACATACTTGTCAATTACATTTCATATTTAGGAATTAGTTACTTATATTTTTTATAAAGCCAAAGGACAGGAAGAAGTAAAAAGAGCTGGAGAAAATTGAGGGAACAAGAAAAAGCTGTTGGTATGCAGACATGGTCACTTTCACTCATTCTCATATTGGTTTCCAGTGATGGCAAACCTTTCAGAGATTTTAATGATACAACCTCCTGTGTTGCATGTGGGATAGGATCACCACCACTGCAAGGCCTCACAACTGTAGCCAAAGTGGGAGAGATGGACTATGGCAGATTCTGTCTAACATACCTAACCTTGATTACTGAATGATACAAAAGTTAGAGGCCCTGAGCTTGTCTAAGCTTAAAAGAGCCCCTCATTCTGGCAGCTCTCTTGGAGTTCTTGTGACCCTTGGAATGGAATGTAGACCGTGGTGGACAGATTGCTCATAGCCTGAGTATCATGAGACTAATTAGATTCTGGTGCAGCCAGAGTGCTCAGAGTAGGCCTAGAACAGTAAAAGGTGAGAAAGTCAGAAAGTGACTGACTTTAAATTCTGAATGAGAAAAAGAGAGTTTTCTATAGGCAACCAGATTAAGTTTCTGTATTAGACATAATGGAGACTGAAAATAGTACAAAAGAAATAAAGTGAAATTTCAGTATGGTCAAGTCTGTGGCCAATTACCTGTGTATACTCTACAAGGACACACAGCAACATGAGAAACAACAAGGGTAAGAGCTCAATATTTTGCCCATTACTGGTTTGTTTGACATCCTTTGGCATCACTTCAAAGAGTTAACTTGATAGAAATGTGTCCAATCATCTGGACATTTCCAAGCTGAAGATAAATTACACCAGCCTTGTCCAATTGGACCTTTGCTGGTATGCCAGTGCCAGAAGAGGGATCACACTACATCTGCTTCTATGGCACATTTCCTTCTACTTTCTCACAGAAGAAAACAGTTAAACATTTGGTACACAGAATGTTGTGGTTAGTGACATTGAGGCAAAAAGCTACTAAGGGAAAATTCTAAACATGCGACACTAGAGCCCCTACAGCTAACATAATGCTATGCTTTACATTTGATCATCTTCCCACTAAACATGATTGCAGCCATGCCATGATCCATGGGGCCAATACTGGACTATATGGATGTTTGCCAAAGATTCCTAGAAGACTACCTATCCATATATGCAAAGAATAAGAATGGCTCTGCAAAAGGGGTTGGGGCCAAAAAGTTATCTTTAAGTTTTAAAATCTCTATTTCATCTTACCAAGGGATATAAGTCTTTGTTTGGCATGGCCTTTAAAATTGCTGAGGAGAGGTCTGATCTTGTCTTTCTAGGATGAGAATATTTGTCAGTTGAAATTTCAGGTACATATTGAACTGTCTTTGATATGTCCAAAATGTTAATACGTTTTCTTAAAGCAATAGTTTCTTGAAACTAGTTTAGGCTACACTTCTGAATGATAACCATGTTGAATTTACTGAATAAATAATCAAGTTTGATTACAAATAACAGCCTGAAAGTAGCACAAGAAGTTGAGTTGTTCTCAGTTTTTCATCATTTTACATTGTCAATTGACAGCTTTGATGTGATGAGGCTGAAGGGAATATCTGTCGTCCATACACTCTCCTTTGCCTGATTGTCTTTAGTATCTCCAGTAAATGGCTTTCTGTATGTCAATGTTCAGAACAATTACAGAAATGATAAGACTTTCATTCAACAACTGTTCTTAATCCACATTTCAGTACAGCTGTATTATATAATTGTAACTCATTATTGCCACTTGTTAGTTACTAAATTATCATTGTTGGAGATTTGCTATCTTTCAAATTGTTCTCACAGAAATGGTTGCTTTAACTGTTATTGCTTTCAAGAAGGGACATCTTGTGTCAGTCCTGTGCTCTCCTGGCCATCTCTGCCTTATTACCTGCTACACCAACTCGGCAGTTGGACCTTACCTTAGTGATGGATACTACAAATCATTCTGTTAAGTTATACTCAAAGTGAAATTAGGAAGTCATTCCTGAGTGCTTCCTTCTCACTCTTCCTAAATCGATTGGCTTCTAAGTCTTACTTCCTACATATTTCTTAAATCTTTGTATTTCCTATATCTTACCTTAATTCAGTTTTCCATCAATCCTCAGTTGGAATTTTATAGTATTTTGACCAATTCTGAGTGTCAATAAAATAATCTTTCTATAAGCATATACAATAGCGTTACTCCTCTTGTCTTAGTATATTGTACTTCTAAAAACACAAAGAAAAACAAAAAATTGAGTCTGAATAATCTGTAAAGAAGACAAATTTAGTCCTAATCATTCTGCAGACTTTGAGTCTAAAATCAAGGTGCCATCAGTTGTGTCGTCTAAGGAAGGCCTGTTTCTCATCACTGGCACCATGTCCCACATAGCAAAAAGCAAGGAAGATAAAAGGGAGGTGAATGCTGTGTTCTCCTAAAGAGGAAGGGCAGATGGGAGCCAACACACTCCTTCAAGTTCTTTTAGATAGGCTTTAACCCATTTATGAGAATGAAGCTTTTATGGGTCAATCACTTCTCAAAAGGCCCTCCTTCCTAATATCACCACAACTGGGAATCAGTTTCAACAAGAACTTTGGAGGGAATGCACGTCCAAACCAAACTACTTGGAATAATTTAAAGTTCCCCATTGCTTCTTTGTTTATAATGCATCCTTCTGGACCTTTAAATCCTAGCGATCTTAAATTCCTTGATGGTCCCTTGCTCTCTCATACTTTCTTGGCTTTGTATGTTATAGTCATTGTGCAAAATGTATACCTCAAATTTACACTGTTGGCAAATTCCTACATGATTTAGATTTTATCTCAATTTATCTCTTTTTTTTTTGGTACCGGGGATCGAACTCCGGTCCTTGACCTTGCGCAGCAGGCGTGTCTAGGTCATTGCAGCGATAGTTCCCAGAGCTCCTATGGTCCCTTCCCCGTGTCCCTAGTACTTACATCCTATGTGACCTCAATTTATCTCTTATGAGTAGCCTTCTCTAAATTCCCTAGCAAAATTAAGTTGCTTCATTCTCTGTGCTGCCATTACCATCCCCACCAAAATGAGGATTATATTTATTATTGACTTGTTTCCTTTCTAGGAACATTTCCAGGTTGTACATGAAAAAATAAAAACTGATAATTGGAGAAGTCATACAACTTGTTCAAGGCTACCTAATTTGTCAGTAAATAACATTGGAACACAGATGACCAGACATTAAAATATCATGTATTTAACTCACTAGTGATGACAAAGTGCTGTCATTTATAAATGAAATCACTGATTATATAATGCCACTTGAACCGGGGATTTAGCTCAGTGGTTCCAGTGCCTGCCTCACAAGCACAAGGTCCCGAGTTCGATTCCTGGTACCAAAAAAATTTAAATAAATAAATAAATGCCACTTGATCTCCTCTGTAAAGGACAGATAGAGTAACTCTTTTTCAATTTATGTCAATAAGAAATGAGATTTTGCATTGAAAACAACTTTCTACAGAGAACAGAAATCACTTATTTATACAGGGTATTTCTCAAAGCTTCCTCAAATCCTCCTCTTTCTAAACAAAAAAACCTTGGGCTCTGTGTGTTTGACCATTCCATGTCTTCTGTGTTGATACTCTACTAATTACCTAAAAATTTTCCTCTCTCCTGTAGACTTCTTTGCTTTCAACTTTAACTCAAGGACCATTCTGACCTTTATTTCCATTAATCTTACTCAAACCATTGGACCAATTAAGTATAAGTATAAGAAGTATTTAGGGAACATAAAGTATCAGTTAGCTAGACTTACATGATAATAGGAAACTTAAACAAAAAACTTGAAGTTTCAGAACCATGTTTCCCTTGTGGAATGACAGGCTGTGGGGCTGTGAAAAGAACACACTGTCCAGAACTTGTCTCAATCACAAAGATTAGATAAATTTCTCCCTAAATTAAGCTGGTCCTGGTTAGAAATGACATTTTCATCCTGAAAATTTACCACTAGTGTACAGCATGAAAACACAACCTCTTTTTCTAATATTTTATTTTTGGAAAATTCAGCTTATTTGAGTGGTTTCCCTTCTGAAGTTTGCTAGAAATTTACCTCTACATCAGAGTGAAGAGGAAACGAATGACCATAGTGTTGTTCCAAAGTGCCTAAACAGCTCTTGAATTATCTCAATTCTTTTCCCTTCACTTCATTTTGCCTTATTGACTTAAGTTTATCTACTACGATCTTCTCTTCCATTAAAATCTCAAAACTGATAGAAAATTAATCATATACCATCTTCTTGGATTTCTTGTAAGGTTCAGCACCATGTACAGTCTAATAATTTTCAGTGGAAAAGACTATTTATTAATCTTCTGACTGAAAAATTTCACTTCATTTGGTCATTAAATAGTTTTAAGATAAAAATGCAAAAGTCTATGGAAATAGGGAAGGGTGGAGGGGGTGAAGGGCGCACAGGTAATGGGGAAAAAATAAAAACCAAGATACATTATGTACATGTGTACAAGCACCCAATGATAAATGTAAACATATTGTATACCTGAAATGTACCAATAAAAGAATTTAAGCAAAAAAATCCAAAACATAAAAATGCAAAGAGATAGAATATTATCACAAATCTAGTACTATGAAAATTACAACATAACTTCTTCCCAAACCTTGAAGAATGAGCAAAATCTTGTAGTTAAAACTTCTGGAACTACTCATCATGATTTGAGAAAACACATTTAAAAACAATAATGATGATATTCTAATAATTTCTTAAGAATTCATATGGAAAAAATGTAATATATTATGTGTAATCCTCTTTAAGATATAAATTAGAAATATAAGCATAAGTCATTGTTGCTGGGTCAAGTGGAGTTTAGGGTCATTGTTTTGTTTGATTTTAAGTCATTTGGGGCTGAAATATGGAGATGCATAGATAAGATGTAGAAGGAGAAAGAGCTAGAATGCAGTTATATAAGCTAGCCCCTTCTCCCATGGGCTACTTGAAATTGATTAAAATGTTCCATGCAATCTTTGGTCTAACCATTACACTGAAACATTAACCTCTCTCTGGGAGATCTAGACGGAGCCAAAGTGGCCACATTTCATGATGAATACATTGACAAGGTAAAGGACATGTCATGACAGAATGGCGTTTCACTTTCAGTGACAGGTTTGGTTGAGAAATCAGACTGCCACTGAAAGATTAGTACTATTGGTATCAGAGGACTACACAATACTTTATTTGCGTGCAACAACTCCCTTTCTAATCAACTAAACATCAAAAATTTATATTTTGTTTGCAACTGTATTTTTCTGTTTCTAGAACGAGAAAGTATTTCAGTCTTCTTTAATTAATCCTCTTACAGTCATCCTTCAACTCTGTTTTAAAATCACATCTGCAAAGATTTCTACCATGGATCTCATCGATCTTGTTGCCTTCATTTAGTAAAGTATAGGCTTTTGAAGGTTTTGATTCTGTTGTTTCTGAAGAATGTTTGCATCCAAAGAATATGTATATAAATCTTATATATAAATGCATGCATTCAAATAACTTTAATGTATTCTTCTAATAAAATCTTCAACAAGTTACTTCATATGTGATTTTTACCTAAGTAATCTGCACAAGTCCTCTTCAAGTAAATATTCTATATTCACTGAAATGCTACTTAATCTAACATGGAATTGTCTAAACTTTTCTTCTTTGTTTTGTTTAACCTTCAATAACTGCTCAATTTAAACAACTTCTCAAACACCTTATGCAATGCTATTGGAAGCAGATCTTTTGCTTTCGTTTGGATCATTCCTGTTAAAATGTGTTAGAACTAGCCATTGTTGCACAGGGATGAAAGGCGTGTTTTTCTCCTTTTTATTTTGTTTTTGTCATTAGTCAGAGCTAAACTTTATTTTTATATTGTAATTCACAAGCTATACTGTTTTAAGTTTAACCATGACCCATATGTGCATACATAAAACCTTCTATTTTATTAAAAAAAGCTTCTTCTGAAATTTATTCTTTTTGATTGCTATTATAAAGTGCCAGTAATGAAGCTTCTAATGAGAAGAGACTAGGAGAAACAGAGAAAGGAGGGACCTGAAAATAAGAATGATATATACATTAAACATTCCTTCTTAATGCTGGTGACTACTAGATGAGAAACTCCACTATTAAATTTGTCAGATACTGATTCAGTCTGTTCACTTACTTATGAATAGCTAGTGTTCTGCAAAGGAAATACCCAGAAAGTATTGGTTAGTATAATCCAGTTAAAATGAGGCATATTACCTTCATTTAGCCCATGTGATGAGCATTTATTCTACCTACCTTGTAGAGAAACATGTTATTCTACTACTTTCAGACATTAATCTAATATGTTCAGCCCATTTCAGAGCTTACCTGTCCAGATATTGAATGAAAAGTTGACCTTTATGTTAATGTAAGCATCCACTTCAACAGAGTGAGATGGCTTTATGGTTATAGACATTCCAGGTGGGAGGAGTTGCTTTAGTTTCTTTGATTGCTCAGCTGATAACCTAAGCAGTCAAATGTCATGTGAATGAAAGCATGCACAGGTTAGAAGTTCCACACTGGAGATCCTCAGGTACTTGATGTGACCTTTAAGATCTAACAGGATTATAGGTTCAAGAAAGTTAGGAACCATATCCTTAATAGGCAACAAAATAATACTTTCAGCATTTAGTTCAGTATGTACAAAGTTGAAAAAATAAAGAAAAAGATTACTGTAATCTATTTCTTTGAGTGATTTTCTTATACAATTAAAGTCCTAAATATTCTTTTATCTAATTTAATGTCTGAAACAATTTCATATGTTTAATTTTATTATTCTTATAGAGAGATACAACTGGCTTACAGACATTGAACAGTTCTCTAATATCACATTGGAAGTGTCAGATAAAAGTTTAAACCCATTTCTAGTTAACTCCAAAGGTCAGATTTTTCCACCAGTTTTCTATACTTTCCTTCGACATTTATTGCTAACTCTTGAATTTGACCAAAGGCCGTGAGCTTCTCTTTTCTTCCCACCTTCTCTTCCTTTTTTTACCACTCAATTTCCTGTTGATGTATATAGATGTGTTCATTTATTTTATTGGTTTTACATGATTCTAGTATAGCATACCATAGGTTACTTTCAGAGTTTACTGTTAAATATTTTAATTGCTTATATTTTCTTATGCTAATAAGAATTAATGCTTTTTTTAACCATCATGTACACATTTTATTATTTATTGTATAAGAGTTTCACAAGAATATAAACCTGAGAAATTTCTGATCTTAAATATATATACCAGCTAGTTATAACCACATCACTCTCTAAAGGGACTAGAGAAAATTACACTTGAACTAGTGGTGCATGAGAGTTAGCATTTTTATAGTGTCAATATTGGAAATAATCAGATATTGGTAATTTCACCAATCTAGTGAATGCTAAACAGCATTTTCTTTCTTTCTCTTTCTTTCTTTCTTTCTTTCTTTCTTTCTTTCTTTCTTTCTTTCTTTCTTTCTTTCTCTTTCTTTCTTTCTCTTTCTTTCTTTCTTTCTTTCTTTCTTTCTTTCTTTCCTTCCTTCCTTCCTTCCCTCTTTCTTTCTTTCTTTCTTTCTTTCTTTCTTTCTTTCTTTCTTTCTTTCTTTCTTTCTTTCT
>NW_004624731.1:44730198-44742182 GCF_000247695.1 Heterocephalus glaber
TCCTTCCCTCTTTCTTTCTTTCTTTCTTTCTTTCTTTCTTTCTTTCTTTCTTTCTTTCTTTCTTTCTTTCTTTCTTTCTTTCTTTCTTTCTTTCCGTATACTGATAGCTCATAGCTGATCTTTATTTTGGTATATTTTATGTTAAGATGATTTTATTACTACTCATGATCATCATTATAATTATCATAATAATTTTAGCATGTAGCATAATGCACAATGCATCGCATTATGTAGCATCTTATATACTAAGGATCTCAAAATACTTAGCAAATGTAATTTGCTCTCACAGCACCTGTGAGGTAGGTGTTTTTTTACAGCCATTTTATAAGTGAGCATATTGAAGTACAGTACATTTGAGTGGCCTGCTCATATAGTCCAATAAGTTTGGCAGCATTGATAGGATCTGAATCCAGTCTTCCTCACCCTTCCTTCCCAGGAACTTTAGTCACAGGTCACCCAGAGCCCCTCATACAGCTATGTTTCTAAAGGTGCTTGGATGTTTCAGATGTTAAACAATATTCCATCTATCAACAGGAGGACCAAATTTTTTCAGAAATACTGGTACTCCGGAACGATTTTCTCACATGCTTTGCAAATGTGTGTGAGGGGCATATTATACTATCACTAAGCTTATGTTAATTATAATATATATATATATATATAACTTTATATTCTCTTAATATGATTTATTGTTCTCTGGTCTTCTGCCAATTTGTTTACTTATGGAGACAGGTGCCTGCCGGATCCAGAAACTGAAATTACACTTAGCGTTATATGGAGGGAAGCAAGTGAGATTACTACCTTTGGCAAAATCTCCTTGGAGGCACCATGTAATGTAATGTTTTAAGCAGCATTTTCTGATTTTGTAACTTTATATTTCCATATGAGTAGGCATACTTCCATAAGTTTACTGATCACTAAAGTTTCCTCTTTCCTTAATTGTAAATCTGTTCCTTTTTATTTCTTCATGTTTAAAATGTAAATTTTATTCTTTATATGTTCTTAATATTAATTATTTGTCTCATATATTATTGAAGTATTTTCTTCCATCCTGTGTTTTGCAACTTCAGGTGTTTAGAGTATCTTCTATTGTTTAGAGATATATGTGTATGGTGGTCAATTTTTCCTTTATTTTTTGATCTATGCCTTTTATGTTTAAAAATCTCCTTTTACCCTGAAGTTCTAAATAATGGTTAATCTTGTTGTGTATTTTTAAAATAATATACATTCCCTTTTTGAACTTTTGTACAAATAGAAATCATTTTTGAATTTTCAGTGAGGTAATATCTATTTTTTTTATATACAGATACCCTTTTGTCTTTTCCAATTTTGTAATTAAAATGAGCACCGAGGCTCTAAAATCATTACATCTCTTGTCTCCTTCCCTCTACTGTATCTCTTTTTTCCAAATTCCACTGGGGAACATGAGACTCAGACCCACACGTCAAGAAACTGGTTCTCCAGGATCATGGCAATTCTAAAACAAATCTATTTTCTTATTTTAACCACAGGCAAAAACCTATATGCCTTGCTGAGAAGATATTGGGTCTGCAATCTGTGACATAATTCACAATAGATCGTAAGCAAAGTCCTTTTTTCTATCTAAAAATCAACTTCCTAATTCTTAAATGTGGCAGTTGAAAAAACTTTATTATTTGTTCCTATAAAATATTGGTATAGCAAGTTCATATATCTGAAGGAACTAAAATCTTTTCTCTATATAATCATCACATAGCGAAAACTTTCCACAGCCACACACATGACTTTATAAACCCTTTAAAGCTGATTTGCTATAATACTAAAAATCTCTTTTCCAATACCCTCTACTTTTTCTGAGCATTTTTATCTTTATAGTAGAGAAATAGTTCTTAAGCTATGGTTGGAAGAAAAACACCTGGAGTCCTTATTAAATTTTTTATTGCCTGGGCTTCCCCCACTCAGAAAAAATTTAAACTATAGGGTTAAATTTAAACTAAATTTAACCTGATAATTATTATGAATAGAAAAAAAATTTAAAATATTTATTTACATAACAATGATATTTTGCAGAGACATTAATTTGTGAAACAATGCAAGCAATTATAAGTTCCAACATACTATTTAATTAAGTGCAATATGGTACAAAACTGTGGAATCATTTTACATGGTAGTGAATCTGATTATTTGCCTTTAGTTATTGCACAAAAAATTATAAAGACCAGAGCACAAGACATATGGACTCCAAATGACAAATTAGCCTACACAATGAAAAATTAGAGCAGCACACTATTTTTTCAAATGTACTCTTTATTGCATCTTGAAAAAAGTTAAAAATATAAGAATATTGAGCTGATTTGTAGAACTAATCTTTCTCTTTTCCTCAATGTGATTCATGGTTTATGAATTCTCAGTTTTGAACAATGTGTTCTCTCTTTTCTCTGCCTTAACACTACTGTAGTACAAATTGTATGTTCCCCCTTTCTTGTGTTTTTTCTTTTTATTCTCTTATTGTACCAAGAAAGCATTTCCTCATGATTTTCTTTTTTAAAAGGCTTATATTTTCTTTTGTCACCACAAATAAATGTTTGCACAACAATCACAAGCATACTTCTGGGTCACCCCTTTAAAACAGCACTTTTTATATGCTAAAATTTCATACTCATACCTTTGTGTTTTATAAAATACTTTGCATAACCCTGAAGTTTTTCTTATTAAAATACGTTAAGCACTGTTTAGTTTATTTTACAAGGAATAGTAAAAGAAAATGATCCTTTTCCAAAATCTAATGTGGCATATTAGAGAAGAGACATTGGGAAGAAACACACTTAGCTTCCTCTTCATCAGTTTTCTGTCTTGGCATTTAAATTAGGGCTCAAGATGTCATCTTCTCCAGAGATGTGAGTAGCTTATATTGTGGAGTAATCAAGCATCAGAAGAAACAGAACACACTTTAGGTCCCAAGTGCTTTTGAGGTCACCAGAAGTGTTGAGTATGCTCAGGGACAGAGACAAGCTAAAGAGCAAAGTTGCAGTAGAATGGGGAAACAATAAGTAAGAGGTAAATTTTTATTCATATCTGATGTGAAAATAAATGCCTTCTTTTCAAATATTACTTTTTTCACACACCTCATCATTTGTTCTAACAGCAAATTGTCTGCTCTGTTTACTCATCTGGCTCTCTCTGGTGAATGTAATGATGCATGAAATGGTATTATGATTCCTGATCCTTAATCCTAATTCCAGAATCATCAGTGGCTCTTCTTTTATTGCATTTTGTTTAAAATTACCCCTAAAGCAATGCATAAGAGAAAACCTGATTGGAAAAGGAAATAGACTCTGTAGAGTTGTATGAAGCACTTCTCTGTAGATTGGACTGGCCTTCCTTGCTACCACTGATCCCTCACCAAAAACTTGCCAGGTGTTTAGAGGCTCCTTGTCTTGTGTTCTGCTTCACAGAAGGCTGTCTATTCAGCTCTTCCTTCTGCTCAGTCAGACATATCAAGAGACAATGGCCTAACAGATGCTGATATTCAGCCTGGATCAGCCTATGTTGATTTTATGCTTATTACTCTGAGCTAGTCACAGCCAGCTGCTTGCTGTTTGCCTTGACTGAGCAGTAGAAACACACATAACTGCAATGGCCTCTTGTGTATATATACACCCAGGTGCTGGCTGCCATAACAACAATTTCTTCCATAGATTGAAAAATATTTTTGTATTAGTTATATATTTAAATTTCTCTTTCTTTAGGTCTTAGGACTAGCACACTGAGGAAAGAGTCAGCACCTAGTTTATAAGACAGGTATATTAAAAAGAGTCTCAGTGTTCGACTTTGCCCTAACTGGAAAAATAATCTAAAGCACAGCTTTGTTGGCTTATCAGTTTACTCCTAATAAAGCAACGAGAAGCCACTACAGATTCTTAAAGACCCATAAGCAAGCTGCCTTTTAGGCAGAGCAGATGAAATGTTTCCTGAGCTTCCAGGTGTCATGCTGTTTAGTGCTTCAATATTCACAACTTACTCCTTTATTGGTCCCAGGAGTGAAGTGTTTTGAACTGGCCAGTGAGCACCGCAGGCTTGCTGTGACCTGCCCCGCTTCAGAGCTAGAAAGCTGTCTGAAGCCTTCAGGCACTATCCTATCTAACATTGAAGAGAAATTGGAAGTCCTAGTCAGGGTTGCTCTTAGCTCTTTGGTCTAGATGATGTTCTTGTGATGATTTATGACATGCCTTAAATAGTGCATTTTAAAATTTAAGGTTTTGAAGTAGCCTACCTGCCCTATAATGTCATCTTTTCCTGTTGTCTCCATCTTCCACTAGCATTTTTTCCTATTTACTCCCTCCTATGAACTTCTTTTCCAACCTAGCTTCTACCCCTTTATACTGAATACAAAATCATATTTTCTGGGGCTGGGAATTTAGCTCAGTGGTTCCGCCACCTGCCTCGCAAGCATAAGGTCTCGAGTTCAATCCCCAGTACCAAAAAAAAAAAAGAGAGAAACAAAATCATATTTTCTAAAGTGGGTAGATTTGGTTATTCTATTCACACACATATTCCCAAAGAATCACATACAAAAGAAACCAAGGAGGCCGAGCATAATGACTTATTTATTAGACCTGCTCCTTGATTGTTATTTGATATAACCTACATGCATGTAATATTTAATTTCAGTGCTGGGTTAGGAAAATGCTTAGATAGAGATGATTGGAGTTCTGAAAATTTTCTTGGTTTACATTTTAATGGATGATTTGGATAATTTGATATGCCTGTCAAATTTATGAATATTCTTGAATACAAAGGATAACAAATATATTTAATATCAGAATCAAGATTTGAGCCATATGTGTTGCACATATTTGTAATCTTAGCTACTCTGAAGGTTGATGAAAAAGGATCTCAAGTTGGAGGCCAGTCTCGGCCACTTAGTAAGACCCTGTACCAAAAGTAAGAAATTAAAAAGTCTTGGGATGTAGCTCAATACAGAGGCCCTGGGTTTAAGTACTCAAAAGAGAGAGAAAAAAAAAAAAGAAGGAAAGGTAAAGAATCAAGATTTGAGACAAAACCAATGGAGTAGAATCATACACTAAATCACTAATTCATAATTGACAAACACAAACCTGAAAATGCTCACTTTGGATTCAGAACGATTGATGGTTTAATTTAACATTGGTATGATCTAGATTAAGAAGAATTTAGGTAAAGAAAATGCTAAGAGTAGTACCTTTTCCAATTTATTAGTCTAGGTAGATATTTCTCATAGTCCTAGCACTCTGCCCCAAGTAGTTAGGACATAATTTTACCTCTTGCTCAACAGAATGACTAGTAATTGATTAAGGTTGGCACTGGAGTTAAAATAATGATCTCCAGGTTTTGGACTTAGGGACATGGTGCTGTCTTCACTAGGAATAGTAAAATGAATTATGTGACTTTAGTAAAATTTTTTCTTCTCTATAGTGTTTGATTATTATTTCCTCACTGGTAAAAGTAGAATTTGTTCTATTTGATTCCTAAAAGCTCCTTAAGGCTCTAATATTATATATTTATCTGATATTTGTAAAGCAAAAAAAATAAAAATATAGTGCAGTAGATTTAAGTCAATGAATAAAATCTTACTGTAGATAAGATATCAAATATGAAATGTGACAAATGTATATGTGATAAATATGTAATACAATATATGTAATGTTGTATTATAATATATGTAATATTGTCTCCTGAATATCACATTTAGAAAATTATATTCATGACTTGGAATTATATAGAGGAGGAAAAGACTTGGGGAAAGGGATTCATGAAGAATTGAGTGCATTTAACACAAGAAAAGATTGGGCAAGAACACTGCTTTATTTTTATAAATGACTATTAGGAAAAAGGGGCACTAGATTTCTTCCTTTCAATATAAACAGGACTAAAGTACCAGATAGGCAGATTTGAGTCAATAAATGGAAAAGTTTTCTGTCATAAAAACTAGGCAGCAAAGGATTGGGCTATCTTTTGAGCTTACAAAGTATGTTCTTAATAATGACTAAAGACTTTGGAGGATCAACTGGAAGTCAACACTTTCCTCAGTGCTTTATTAACTTAATAAATGTCCCTGTTGATCCAGTAAGGTAGGTCCAAGTATGATATTCAGTTTTCAAATGAGAAAATGACAGATCAGAGAAATTGAGTAGTATGTTCAATATTGTAAAAATAGCTTTAATAAGTTGTCCAAGGTTGGACAATGTACAAAGGCAGGACTAGCCACAATGCCTCAAATGAGAGGCTGTTTTGCTAACCTCTGTTACACACTGCTCATGATAAAAGGAAGTGTCAGCTGGATATACATTTTCCAGGGACACCAAAGAAGAAAGTGAAAAACTGTAAAGTCAGTATCTAAGGTCCCTTCCCACTTGGTAAATAATGCTGAATTGAAACTGATCATATTCTACCCTTTTGAATCTATATGCAGAAATTTGAAAGATTTTCAAAATGTTTAATTTTCTGTTGAGTGTTATTAGCAAAATGATAGGATAGGACATTCTGATTCTCATGCTTGTATAAAAAACATCCATTTGAACAATATGTGTAAAACATTTGCATAATAGTAAGGAATCCAGGTGAGAGATTCAACTATATTAGTAGAGAAAAGAAATAAGGAGAGATCCACTGAAAAGGATAAGATGAAGTTCCATTTTATTCAAGTCACCTCTTCCCTGTGTCCAGGCAGCATAGCATGGAAAGACATACAGTACCTTCTGTGTGGAAGAGGGAACCAAGCCAGTCCCTGTGAACCCTAACACCATGCCAGAATTCAGATGCCAGATTTCAGGGGGGTCCCAGGGCCAGGCTACCCTCTGTAACCCCAGGCTCCAGGCCAGCTTGCATGCCGCAGGCTAGGGCAGACTCAGGTTTAGGTCTGTTCCAGTTCACATAATGGATTGATAGGTTTCTATCACAGTGAAAAAACACCTGAGGTAATCAGCTTGTAAGAAGGAAAAATTTATTTTGGCCCATAATCTCAGAGATTTTAGTCTATGGTTGCTTGGCCCTGTAGTGGCCCATTATTACACCATGGCAGAAATGCAAGTCTGAGGAGATCTGTTTATCAAACGGCAGTAGAAAGCAAAAACAAGAGAAAGAAAGGGCCAGTTTCCTATATCTCAAGGACACACTCCAAGTAGCCTGACCTGCTTCCTCTAAGGTTCCCTTTCTAAAGGTTTCCCACATGTCAGTTGTGTTATAGGATATTGAACAAGCCTTATGAGTTGGTAAGATGACACTTTACACTGAAAAATCCAGGGTCCAGACACATCCAAGAATACCTTCATGTCAGGTTGGCTTCCATGACCCTAGCATTGAGCAGTCCTAAGGATCAAGCCTACCACACAGCCAACCTCCAGGCCAGCGCTTACAAACTCATGACCAAACCTATCCCCATGAACCAGGTACCAGGACCAAATAAGCATGAAATCAGCCCTTATAAACTCAGGGTCAAGGATTACCCCAGCAAAAGGTGAATTACCATTGACTTGGGACTCAGGGTAAACTTCTCTGATATAATCAAAATGAGCATATAGATGCAAACATTCTCAACAAAATACTAGTGAACTGAATTCCATAGTACATTAAAAAGATCGTGTACTTTGATCAATTGCATTTATTCCTGGGACTGAACATCTTTCAACGTGTATAAATCAAGAAATATGCTATACATCAGCAAAACGAAAGATAAAAATCATATGGCCATTTAACAGAAGTTCAAGAAGCACTTGACAAATTCAGCATCATTTTATGATAAAATTTTTAACAATTTAAATAAGGAAGGAATATACTCCAACCTAGTATATGCTATGTATGAGAAAACATAACAAACTTCATACTCAATGGTGAAAAACTGAAAACTATTACTCTAAGATCAGGAGAAAGACAGGATGGCCACTTTCACCAGTTCTACCCATTGTGGTATTGTAAATCCTAGCTGAAGGAATTGGGCAAGATAATAGCAATGCAAGCCTGCAGAGTGTCTGCAGATGATTAATCCTTTATCTAATAAAGGTAGCAAAACTTAAAGATTCCATCAAAAACTACTAGCCCTAGTAAAGAAATTAAGTAATAAAACACAAAATCTGTAAAATCACATTAATTTTTTGCATTAAACAAAGATTCGTTGTTTCTATACTCTGAAATTACAGTCTATGCCTGTTAGATACTAAAAAACAATATCATTTGCAACAACATCAATGATAAAATAAAATAGAGATAAGTTTAACAAAGATGGTGAAAGATCTGTATATGAAAAATTTAATGTTGATGAAAGAAACTCAAGAAGAAAAGGTAAATGGGAATATGTCCCAAATTCTAAAATCATGAATTTTAAAAATATCATCATTAAAATCGACATACTATTCAAACTGATCTGTAGATTCATTAAAATCCCTATAAAATGTTAATAACATATTTCACAGGGACAGAAAAAAAACAGAAAAATTGCAAACCACCCCTAAAATTCATGGAGAGTCACAAAAGACCCCAAATAACCAAAGCAATCTGACTAAAGAAAAAAAAACTGGAGGCACCACAGTACCTAGTGTCAAATATATTAAAAAGCTATAGCAATCAGAACACATTATATTGGCATCAAACTCAGACATACACTTACATAACAGTATAAAGAGCCAAGAAATAAATCTACTTATTTATAATCAATTGATATTTCACAAAGTTGCCCAAAGATCTTAATGTGAATAAGACAAACTTTTCAGTAAATAGTACTGGAAACACTAGCTCTTCACATACAAAAAACTAAAATTTTTTACCGTTACTTTGTACCATACACAAAAAAGTATTAAAACACTTAAATGTAAGACTTGAAACTGTAAATTTAATAAAAATAAACATAGAGAAAGTCATTTTGTCATTGGTTGGGACAATTATTTTGTTGGCCATGTTCCTGAAAAGCACAGGCCACAAAAGCAAAAATAGACAAATACTATTTCATAAATTAACAAGTCTTTAGTAGCAAATAATCAACAGATTGAAGATATGGCTTAAAAGTGATAAATAATATTTGCAAAATACACATCTAAAAAGGAGTTCTTATCTAAAATGTATAAGTAACTCAAACAACTCACAGCAAGAAAATAAATAATCATATTAAGAAATGAGCAAAAGACTTGAATTAGACAGTTCTTTAAAAAGGATACAAAAATGGCCAACAGGTCTATGCTCACCATTGCTAATTATCAGGGAAATTAAAAACTAACTAAAAGTAACCAACTAACTAAAATTAGATATCACCTCACACCTGTTAGGATGGCTACTTTCTAAAGCAAACACACAAAAATAATGTCAGCCAGGATGTGAAGAAAGAGGAACACATACAATATTGGTGGGTATGGACATTCCTCAAAGAACTAAACATAGGACTATAATATGAGCCAGCAATTTCAAATTTTATTTCTGGGTACATATCTAAAAGAAATTAAATCAGAAAAAAAAAGAAATTAAATCAGGACCTCAAAGAAATATGTACACTCTTATGTTCATTGCAACGTTATTCACAATACACAAGATATAAAATTAACCTGTGTCCTTTGGAAACAAATAAAGAAAAAGTAAATATATATATGAACTGGGCCGGGGATTTAGCTCAGGGGTTCTACCACCTGCCTCCCAAGCACAGGGTCCCGAGTTTGATGCCCAGCACCAAAAAATACATAAATAAAATTATATATATATATATATACACACACACACATATGAAGTGAACATTACTCAGTGTTAAGAAAGAAATCTTGTCACCTGCAGTAACACTGAAGAACCTGGAGGACATTATGTTAAGTGATATAAGCCAGACACAGAAAGCTTTATATGTGAATTCTAAAAAAGTAAGTCTCATAGAATGAGAAATAATAGAATTAGAAATGCCAGGAGCTGGGGGAGGGAGCAATGGGAAATATTAGACAAAGATTACCAAGTTCAACTGGGTACAACAAAACAATTCTACAGATATGATATTCAGAATAGTGACTCTACAAATATATAACTTTTACTTTAATTTTTTAATTTTACTTACTTCAACACAAATAGAAAATAATTTGATATAATATGTATACATATATATACACACATATATATGCACATATATACACATTTATATAAGCATATGTACATACATATAGATAATATATATATATATATATACACACACACTCTTCAGGAAAAGAAAAACTTGTATAAATACTTTAATACTAAATGTATTGAGACACCATAAAATTAATCCAAGTTACCTTTGACCTCTACAATTACAAGAGGTTCTCAAAGTAGATGCCATTAGCTTCCGGCCAAACTGTTGCTTGGGTAACCTTGGTCATTGAGATTGTTGCACATGCATTTTCAGTTTCTTCTCTAAGAGCCAGAAGTGTAGTAGGTTTTCTGCAATATATGACATCCTCTAGGTCCCTCATATGAGGGTTGTTGAAAAAGCATCATACTATTTCTCTTTTCTTGAAGAGTGTGTATATGTATTCTCTCTCTCTCTCTCTCTCTCTCTCTCTCTCTCTCTCTCTCTGACTCTTTTTATTTACTTTCCTGATATTCTAATTTAGTATGGAACAATTGCTGAAAAAACTAAAAAATGTCTAAATAGTAGTAGTACTGATGTACTGAGGTAAAGGTAAAAAAGTATATAACTTTTACATACCATTTTCTTTCCTTTGATGATTTTGCTAACCTTTCCCAAGAACTTCAAGCTAAGGAAATTACTAAGTACAGATGTAAATGAGAAACAAAAGCAGTATTTAAAAAGAGATTCATTGTCTCTTTGAGGAAATTTAACATATATATCAAATTCCTCAAAAAATAAGTTCACCTATATAACTGTATAGCATCTATACTGTTCACTGTAATGTTAATTAAAACTTATCCTTACTTTTCAATAGGTAAGGTGTTTATATTCAATAGCTGAACTTTCTATGAACAGCCAATAAAACTCATAAGAAAACAAACTAATGAAGGTTTGAAGAATTTATACAAAATAAAAGGCCTGGGCCTCCTGTTTCTCCATGAAAGACGTACAGCTCTTCACTCTGGATTCATGGCCTTTTGTAAGTTCCTTTGACCTGTCAGGGACATTTTTGATCAGGCAATTCAAGGCTCAAAACAGCTGCCTGGAGAGATTCTAGCTTTTGTAGAAGCTCTGTCCAAGGAAAACAGTATTATATTTACTGGTTTTCTATTTTAAATTTTTCAGAATTATATGTATTTTATTCACTTTTGAATTTCTTCTGTCATTTAAAATAAATTAATAGCTCAATGATATTAAGTAAGGTCATTATAGCTACAATTCAATAAGTAAGCCGGAGAATGATAGAGATTTAGATTCTGTAATCAGATTGTGGATGTCACTACTGGTGCTATAATTCTTTCTCACAACCCTTTTATCCCTCCCGGATAATCAATCAGCCTCGATGACCTCTGTGGATGAAGCTTAGGCCCAGCACAACATTCATCACGCTGTTTCATCTGTTGCTACGGAGAGAGGCTGGAGTAGCTCTTTGGCACCTTTCCAATAGAATTGAGGCCCGTGTTATGTTATTTTTGAAAAAAGATTCCTCTTGCTTAGCAGCTGCTTCTTAGTCTTGGTTTGTTCTGTAATTTTCTAATTTATCATAGGCATATATACACACATATATATATGTATATGTCACATACTCATCCAATTCTCTGTTGCTTGCAAATTAAAATGTATTATTTATTATTGTTATTAGGTACATCTTACCAGTGTTTACTCTCCTAGCAATTGATCGATAAAAGGTGAAGGATGTGTGGTTTCTCCTTAGTCAAAGCAACATAAAGCTTGTTAATTTATAAGTTTTGATGATCACATTGGCCTGGAAGATTGCTGAGAGAAATGAGTGGTAAAGGCAATATAAAAGAATGCTAAGTGGAAGTAGCATCATTTATATTGATTTTTAAACAAATGAGTATATTACTAGAAAAATAACTAAAATGATTGAGTTTTC
>NW_004624731.1:44755777-44805650 GCF_000247695.1 Heterocephalus glaber
TTTTGTAGGGTTTTTATCATAAATGTGTGTTGGATTTTGTCAAATCCTTTTTCTGCACCTATTGTGGTGATCATATGGTTTTTGTCCTTGGCTCTATTGATATAGTGTATTACATTTATTGATTTGTGTATGTTGATCCATCCCTTCATCCCTGGGATAAATCCCATTTGGTCCGAGTGTGTGATCTTCTTGATGATCTTCTGCATTCTATTTGCCAGTATCTTATTAAGGATTTTTGCGCCTATGTTCATTAGTGAGATTGGCCTATAGTTCTCTTTTGTTTTGGTTGTGTCTTTCTCTGCTTTGGGGATCAAGGTGATGCTTGCTTCCAGGAGTGATTTCATGAATATTGCTTCCCTTTCAGTTTCACTGAAGATTTTTGCAGTAGTGGCAGTAGTTCCTCTCTAAATGTCTTGTAGAATTCAGCAGTAAAGCCATCAGGACCCAGGCTTTTCTTAGTTGGTAAGTTTTAACTACATTTTCAATTTAATTGATTGATAATGGGTTGTTTAGAATTTTTAGGTCTTCTTCCTTCAACTTTGATAATTCACACGTGTCTAGGAATCTGTCCATTTCTTCTGTGTTTTCCATCTTATTGGCAAATAGATTCTTGAAGTAGCTATTGATGATCTTCTGGATTTCTGCTGGGCCCATTGTAATTTCATCCTTTTCATTCCTAATTGCATGGATTTGGGCCTTTTCTTTCCTTTTTCTGATAAGGTTGGCTAAGGGTTTGTCAATTTTGGTTGTTCTTTTGAAGAACCAACTCTTAGCTTCATTGATTTTTTTGTATCCTTCTCTTACTCTCCATTGCATTGTTTTCTGCTCTGATCTCTATAATTTACTCCCCTGTATGAGCTTTGTGTTTGTCCTGCTCTTCTTTTTCTAGAAGCTTGAGGTTCAGCATCAGGTTGTTTAATTGAGCTCACTCTGTTTTCCTAATATGAATATTCATTGCTATGATTTCCCTCATAAGACGGCTTTCATTGTGTCCTATAGATTCCAATATGTTGTATTGTCATTGTCATTTGATTGTATGAACTGTGTGATTTCTTCTTTAATTTCCTCCATTTAATTTCTTACATTGGTTATGCAGAAGTATATTGTTGTTCAGTTTCCATGTGTTTAGGAAATTCTTGTGGTGTCCTTTGCTATTGATCTCCAATTTCATCACACTATTGTCTGATTAATATACAGAGGATAACTTCAATTTCTTTGCACTTATTTAAATGTGTTCTATGAGTGAGTATATGGTCTATATTGGAAAATGACCTGTGTGCAGCTGAAAAGAATGTATATTTTGATTTTGCAGGGTGGAACACTCTTTCAACATCTGTTAAGTTCATTTGTTCAAGAGTTTGATTGAGTTCTAGTATTTTATTACTTATTTTTTGTCTAGTTGATCTATCTATTTGTGACAATGGGGTATTGAGGTCCCCCACTACTATCGTATTAGTCAATATATGACTTTTCATGTCCTTTAGTATTTGTTTTATATAGTTGGGTGCACTAGTGTTTGGTGCATAGATATTAATGATTGTCATCTCTTCCTCTTGGATTGTTCCCTTTACAAGGATGTAGCATCCTCCTTTGTCTCTCTTAATCACTGTTGGTTTAAAATACACTTGATCTGCAAAGAGGATAGCTACTCCTGCTGTTTTTCAGGTTCCTGTTGCATGGAGTATTGCTTCCCACCCTTTAACTTTCATCTATGAGTTTCTTTTTGAATTAAGTGTGTTTCTTGTATGCAAGCATGTTGTTGGATCTTGCTTCTTGACCCATTCTGCCAGTCTATTTCTTTTGATTGGTAAATTGAGACCATTAACATTGATGGTTAGAACTGATACCTATTGACTTATCATTGTTATGACATTTTCTTTTTGTTGGATTCTCCCCCTTTACAATTAATTTCTTGTCATGCCCAATGGATTCATTCTGCTGTGCTTCCTGGGGTTGTGATCCTCATTGTCTGTTCCTAGGATATTACCTAGAATTTTTTGGAGTGCTAGTTTGATATTCATGAAGTTCCTAAGGCGCTCTTATTTCTCCACCAATTTTGAAAGATAGCTTTGCAGGGTACATCAGTCTGTGTTGGAGGCTGTTTTCCTTGAAGACTTGGAATATGTCACTCCAATCTCTTCTTGCCTTGTGGGTTTGTGTTGCGATGTCTGCTGTGATTCTGATGGGCTTTCCTTTGTATGTGATCTGTTTCTTTTCTCTAACTGCTTGTAGGATTTTGTTCTTCTATTGGGTCTCTGAAATCTTAACTATTATATGCCTATGTGTAGATATTTTTTGATCAAGGCTAATTGGAGTCCTATATGCCTCACTTATCAGTTTGTCAAGTTCTTTTCCTCTGCTTGGGAAGTTTTCTGCCATCACTTCTGTGAACATTTGTTTATGTCATCTGCATTCTCTCCTGTTTCTTCATTGACTTCGATCAGTCTTATGTTATTCTTCTTTGCATCGTCTAGCAGCTGCTGCATTGATTTCTCGTCATCCCTTACTATTTTAAAGAAAATTTTATTTTCCTGATTATTAATTGCAGTCTTATCTTCTGTATCTGAAATTCTGTCCTCACATTGGCTCATTCTACTGTGCAAACTTTCAATGGAATTTTTAATCACCTGGAAATCATATCTTGCCTTATGGGCACAATCTCTGCTGTTATCTGAGAAATTATTTCTGATTTCATTTTTTCCAGATCCTCTTTCCTTGCCAGTTTAGGGAGTCCGGATGTTTGAGTATAAGATTGTTCCATCTCATTTCCCATTGGGGTTGCTTTAGGTGATCTGGAAGCCTGGTTTTGTGACTTGTTTAAGTCTTCTCATTTCAATGGGTGGGTGGGTGGGATGTGTGCTGCTGGCGTCTCCTCAGTGTTGTGAGTGGTGGTACAGTGGCCCGGAATGTTCACCTGCTCTGCAATAGGGGCAACTCTGCTCCTTGGGTGCTGGGTACAGTAGTACAGAGGCCATGAAGGTTCACCTCCTCTGCTGCCACTACACAGTTCTTAACACAATCACAAGTTTTAACTCAATAAAATGGAGTGAATGAAGAAATGAGTGAATTTTTTACTTTTAAATCGATCTAAACATAAAAATTCGTGTTATTCTTCAAAGAGTTATTTTTAAGTTCATAATTCTGAAAAAAGATTTACTTTTGCCCTGATTAAGGTTTCTATATTTTAAATTTTAGTGTTCATTATCTTTTAGATAAGAAGTTTCTTTTCCAAACATACACTTCACCAAAGATTCTGTTTTACTCAGCTAGTTCCTGCATAGTTATAGATTTTTTTTCCTCTTAATGCATACGTGCTTCATTTTCTTACTTGCTCTTCTCCATATTTCAAAAACCTGATCTCTACTATTATATCTTTCTTTGTTACAGTTTCTCAACCTTACTCCATTTTAGATTCATCTCTTTTTTCTTGCCATCACAACCCTGAAAAAAATGGCATCACACATACACACACACACACTTATTTTTGGTCAGTCAATGCTCTATATTTAAGATATGGCATGTGAATTTAGCTTACTTCCAGTTCAAAGCTCAAACTACTTGTTTGCCTCCATTAAATAGCTTAAAATTTCTTTATCTCAGTTACTCATACTTAAGTTGGAGATAATAGGTTCTACATCACTGAATTTTTGAAAGGACTATAAGAGTTAATTTGGGAGAGGTGCTTAGATTAGAACTTAGCATACACTATATTGCTCAAGAAGAGATAGCTAGCTGTGATGTGTTTGTACTGAACTTTCATTAAATTATCTATTCAATGACTGGAAATCATTGTCAATTGTACAGTCTTTCTCACAAAATTTGTGCTAGTGAAAAAATTTCACTAACATTAGTTAAAGCTATATTATTTTCAATTCAAATTCTTTTTGTTTGTTTGTTTGGTTTTTTTAAAACAGGGTCTCACTTTGTAGTTCAGGCTGCCCCTGACTCACAATGTAGCACAGGCTGGCCCCAAACTCTTGCCGATCCTCCTGCCTCAGCCTCTCAAGTGCTGAGATTACAGGCAAGTGCCACTACAACCAGTTCCAACTGAAATTCATAGTGTTTTCATCTTTTATTCTAACTCAGAAGACATTTCTCCATCTACTGTAGACTTACTATAACAGTTCTCTCAGTGGCTTTTTTAATACTCATGGATTCTCATACTACCCAGTCATCACCTTGCCAGAACCTAATCTAGCACCCTGATCTTGGACCACGAAAAGTAAATTTCTGCTATTTTTAAGTCAATAATTGTGTGGTAGAGGAGCCAAACTAACCAACATAACTTTTAACATTAATAGCACAGTTAGTTAGCCTTTCTTGCTGCTTTTTTCTTCAAAAACCATTTGTTGGAAATGATCCATGTCCTAGGCTGTATGATCAGGTTTGTATGAATATTTATTTAAATGGGACAATGTCACTCAATAATTTCTTGTCTATGTAATGAAGTATATGATTAATTTTACTGTAACACAAGAGGAAGATGACCATTCATTAAAAGAGATATCAGTAAAATTATTTTGTGTCCTTGATGCACTAAAACTTAGGCCCTCATCAAGAGTTTTCTTTAGGAGCTACAGTAAATGTATGTCCTTTTCCTTTGGCAGTAATTACAACATGATGAAGGTATATTTTCTCTAACTATGTTAATCACCTTTGGTTGCTCAATATTTAGAGATGAAGGACACCTTTGGGAATCTACCTACTTGAATACTTTAAAAGCAATGTGGATATCTCTGCATTTATTTATTTTTGTGTGTTTCAATATGTGTGCGTATAGGAAGCATATATTTACAGTTTAACTCTAGTCAGGGGTGAATTTATGGGAAAGAACACTGGCTAGAGATTAAGGCTATTACATTTTTAATCTGAACTCTGGAGATCAGTAGCTGAACTAGAAAATATCTTAATTAGTCTGGTCTTCAATGTACTCATCAAAATAAATTGGTGCCATTCTGGAACACTTCCCTCCTTTGTTTATATTTCTATCTGATGACCTTATTCAATTATTCGACTTTGAATAATATATTTGCACAGACAACTCTTAAGTGTGCAATTGAACACAAAATTTTCTTTCATTAAACCTAGTTCTGTATTTTTTATTCATCTTTTATTACCACCAATACACTTCTGTTAGAATCTCAACCTTTTCATTTCTAGAATTCAAACTGTTAAATACCCTTATGTCTTCTTTACCCTGGCCAATGGGAATTCCAGACTGTGTGAAGCAAATGTATTTCTACCCCAAACCTGATCCATTCTTTAATTCGGAAAACTATTACTTTATCTTTTGTGGATTTTCTCTCACAGCAAGAGGCGACTCTATGATTTCAGTTTTATACATCAGAGCTATCCTTGGCTCATTACATTTCTTATAACTTATACTTGATGTGACAGCACATACTCTTCATCTACTATTAATATAAGTACAGAATCTGGCCATTTCATACCCCTTGTTAAAATCCTAGACCAAGCTGTCATTGTCTCTCTCTAGAAGTCCTACAATAATATTATATTTCGTTTCTTAATTCACCTCTCACACTCCCTGGAAAAAATTGACTACACAAAAAAACTTTAAATTCTTTTTAAAAGTAGGTATGATAATGTCATTCAGCTGCATTTAGAATTTAGCATCACTCAGAATTAAACCCTGAGTCTTTGCCACAGCTTACAAGATTGTAAATGATCTGAGCTTGACTGCCTCTCCAATTTATCTCCAACCAATCTTGTCATTTGCCACTTATCCTGGTCTCTTTGCTGTCCTTCATGTATACCAGTTATACTCCGTGCCCAGTCAAAGGTATTTACCTTCCCTGTTTCTTCTAGCATATTTCTCCTCAGTTATTATCTGGTTCCTTCTAATCTTCCCTCAGGTATATCTTTACATACTTCATCAGTGAGAAGGTTTGAATACTTTAAATCTTTAATACCCTATATTCTATAGCTCCTTATTCTCCTCTACTTTCTTTATAATATTTTTACATACACACATATGGACATTTATTATGTGTACACACACACACATTTTTCTTAAACTATCTCTATACTGATATCAATGCTTTATGAGTAAAAGGATATTATCTATTTTTCTCCTGCTATGGAATGAATACAATAACACTAAGCTTTGATAGACAGTTTCAGTATTAAAAAATCAGAAATGTGTTCATGAAAAGATGGAGAAGGAATAATAGAGAATATCATTATACCTATTTAATTCCATATGTAATTTGTAATAAAATGGATAATAAAGCTGGGCTCATGATACCAGGCCTGTAATCACAGAACTCTGAGTGTCTGAAGCAACACAATTGCAAGTTTGATGCAGGCAAGGGTAACTTAGAGACTTGTCTCAAAATAATGGGTAAAAAGTGGGTTGGCGATGTACCTCAGTGGAAAGGCCTTCAGTTCAATCCTTAGTAGGATAAAAAGACGAACAATGAAATATTGTGGCACAATATTCATAGACAAAAATGCATAGAAGGACACAGAGCAAAAAAGTACATTAATATTTTGTTTCTTTCAACCCTTATGAAAGCAATAGGCATAGTAGAAATGCCCTGTGTTGAAGTATAAAATGATTTTAAAGATCTGAAATTTTCCTCTACTCTAGATGATAACCAAGACAATCTTCATAAAGGAAAGCAATAAGTAGTACAATGAAGATAATTTTCATAAATTTAAGAGAAGTTAGCAAATATTTTTAGGATAGGTGTGTGTGCATAGAGTGAGATATGGTCATACTTAGCCCCTTCAACATATCAAATCTCCAAGAAGACACTTTTAAATAATGAGCAGTATTAAGACTTATATTTATATTACTCCAAATAATTTTCAAGAATCATTTATATTTATTATGGTATTTTATTTCCAAAATTTTAATTATATCATCAGTTCTCATAGGTGTCACTGGTTCTACTGAAACAGCTCAGGGGGACTTTGCATGTGTGTGTGTGTGTGTGTGTATGTGTGTGTGTACATGAGTCCATTAACGAGAGACAAGAAAAACTTGAAAGTGGCTATGAGAGAGATGATGTTAAAAAGTAGATCGTTCTAACTGTATTAGGCTGAGCTAATCCTATAGAAGGATAAAAGAACACTTAATTAGAATTGTTTTTGAAGACATTTTTAGAGAGCTAAGAGGATGAGAAATCTATGAGAAATTCATATTAGAGTCTATCATGGTTGGCACTTTATAAAACTTAAGAATTCTGAGGGATCATTTATAACTCAAGTAAATTACTGTGTAGCATAGTTGAGGCATCTAATCAGAAATACCCAGGATACTAAACACTCATGTTAGTGGATTGAAGAAGATTCTGATGAACAACACAACCTACTCTTACTGCTTAGGAAAGTAGTACTATAATCATTACATATTGGTTGCAAAATAGTTGAATATATGAGGTAAATTCATTTTAGTCAGTTTTTGCCAATGATAACTAAAAAGCTGAAACTTGTTGAGTATTTACTGTATGCCAGACACTGTACTAACAATATTTTACAATATTCTTCTCTAATTGTAATAACCGTAATACTAGCTATTACTTTCACCATTCAAAGTAAAATTTGTAGACATTAAGTAGCCTACCCTAGGTCACAGAAAAGCTTTGTTATAGATTCAAGTTCAAACAAATGTCACCAAAAGGATTTTTCCTTTGAAAGTACACACAGGCTCTTTCCTATGCCACCCAATTGCAAATATGGTAGAACTTGCAGAGATAGGAGTGAGAAATGAAGAAGAATGTGGATAAGAGACACTAATTAGGCTATTTAACAGAAATTAGAATAAGGAAGAGTGTAGATTTTGATACACTACAAAGACTTATGTTACAGCCTATAGAGGGTGAAAGAAGCCTTCTCAGGTACAAAGAAAATTGATTTATCAATAGCCACAGAAAGTACTTAAATTAGAAATACGCAGTATAATCTGATCTCTGGAGGACTGAATACTTTCCAGAGCAAGTCATTCATTGGATTTGTACTTGAGGCACTACTACAGAAAGATGTTAGATATTATGAATTATTTTAAACAAATGATTGAAGGCAAATGTGGCAGAAGAATAAAGTGTCAAAGCCATGGAAAAATAAATAAATAAATACAAATATTGAGACATTAAAAACAAAGGAGTAATTGAAGATTCCCAAATCCTAATAAAGTTCTACTCTCATATTCCAATTTGAAATGAAGGAGAGGAACAGCACTATATCATGAAAAGGAAATCTCTACACAGAGGTACGTGCTGAGCTCAAAGACACAGAAACTTCCTGCAGGAGAAAGGGTAGATCTCAACTGCAAAGTCTTTTTATTACACATTTGAGTTTGTGAATTGAGCCCAGTTCTCTCTTTTTTTTATCATCAACAGAGATAAATTGGAGTGAGATTATAGAAAATAGTTATATTCTAAATGTTTACAATTGAAGTGAAATTTTCATTTTGTGAATTTATATTCATATTTATTTATGGAACTAATAATTAATGAAAAATACATTTATTAAAAGTAGAATATATCTTTCCTACTCTGGGTATAAATAAATTATAAATAAAATTACACTGGCTAAATCTTTTTAAAGGTAAGTATGATGTTGACATATTGTCATTGATTCTTTTTTTAGCTTCTCATGAGTCATAATGATGGGTTAATAAGTGAAAGAATATATAAACCTGTTTTTTCAGAACCAAGGTGGATACAGTTAGGGATTGTAAAGGAGAAAGTGAGTAAATGTTACAACCTCCCCCCAAAAATAAAAACAACTAGATCTTTACAATCACTTCCATAGGTTGAAATATAGGTTGCCAATGGCTTCATTCCCTTTTCATTCTCTGTGGACTCTAAACTCGTGATGTATATGTGGCCAGATGACAGAGACTCTGACATTCCAAAGCTGAACCTCCACTGGTGGAGATTATAGGGCAAATGCTAAAATTGCTGTAGGTTCAATTCTAGGATGGTCATGCTCTTTACATATATGAAAAAGTGACAAGAGACAGAAGGGACTTGGGGAGTGATCTCCTACTGCCACACTATATTAGTCTGTCAAAGGCTGTCATAACAAAATGTCAAAATCTGGGTGGCTTAAACAACAGAAATTTCTTTTCTTACAGCTCTAGAGGCTACAATTCTAACATCAGGGTGTCAGCAGGTTTGATTTCTCCTGAGGCCTCCCTCCTTAGGTTGCCAATGACTCCATCTCTTTTCACATAATCTTTCCACTGGTGCACCCCTGGTGTTTCTCTGTGTGTACAAATTTTCTCTTCTCATGAGAATAACAGCCAGATGGATTAAAGTCACTGGAATGGTCCCATTTTAACCTAATCATATCTTTAAAGGCTCTTTCTGTGAATAAGGTCACGTTTTGAAGTATTAAAGCTTGGAGTTTCAACATGAGAATTTTGGAGGGACAAAAATTAGCCTATAACACACATCCAATTACAGAAGCTGCTTTACTTATAAATTAGAATGCTATGTGGCACAAAGCAAATAAAACAGAAGTAGCTGCACACAGATTACATTAAAGTTCTAAAATTTATTTGGGCAGTGAAGACATGTGCAGCTCCTGTGGACTGGATAGGATCTATTATAAGGTGATTTGGGTTCCAATAAGAGTACCTGTGGGATAGGAAGGATTGGCACACCAGAAAGCTTAAGGTAAAATCTGAGATTTCTAGGAACTGGGTAAAAAGTTGAAAGGGACTAACCTGGAATAGAGCTATATTTCTCAGCCTTGCAAGAGATAAATTATTAGCAAAACAAAATTTAAAATACTCATAAGAAAAAAATCCATTTATACTATAAACTCAAATAACACAAAATTACTAGAAAATGAGAAACCTTTCTACTGGCCCTTACTGCTTATTCCCAAAGAATCAGAAGCTGTTGTTGGTAACTGTAGTAAAACTGGGAAAAAGAGAAGGAGCTCCAGTTCCAAACCCATTCCCATTATATGTCTGTAGTCTCCAAAAGGCTGGAAATTATGGAGAGGAGTATATTTAATATTTATTCAAGTGATTGGTATTTTGAACTGGTCATTCGGCTTTGTAAATGTGTTATGTAAAGTGACAATAGGACAAGTAATGTTCAGGTAAATAACAACCAGCTAAACCCTAAAAGAAAAAGCCTTGATATACAGCCCTTTGCCCTTTTCTGTGGTGTAAATTTTTCACCACACTCAGCTCAGTTTCTATCCATGAACATAATCATTGAACACAGAGATGAGAAGAGATGAGTCTCCTTAGCATACAACCTGGCCCCCACATGTCACCTCATGGGTTTACTACAACCAAGAACAGAGGCAGATTTCCTGAGACTGATGCAGTACAATCTCAGGAACTCTCAATGTCACAAACTTCGGATCAGCATGAGCAAAGTAGACACAACGTCATTAAATTTGTAAATTTTGCAAAAATTCTTGAACCACAGACTGTATATCTGTTTCTTTCCACTCTGACTTTCCGCAATGACAATTCCCTTCTGGTCCATGGGCTACCAGGTTGCTGTGGGAACTTGTAGGATTCAGCCGGAAGTTGATCATTTTATTTGGGTTCTATGGAATACATTCATGTCTTCACTTATTCCAGTGCATAATCAACATGTTGCTAGCTCTCCAGGTGTATAAATGCTACCTAACTATCCCACTGCTGCCCAGAGCACAGGCTTATCTGGCACCATCCTATAAAGATATGTCATGTGTCACACCATGAGTTGAGTTTCCATGCTGTTCTTGGCTCCAACATTGTGCAGGTAGTGAAAAAGAAAGCAGGATTTGCAACATGAAGACTAAGAAAGTAATCTGTGAAAAATACTCTCACATCACTCATTATAATGAAAACTTAGCCAACATTTGCCTAAATTTGAAGTGAATTTTAAAATTTAACACATTGAAGGAATTTCCTCCCTCAAAAACTAAACCTTTTTAAAAATTTTGCTAAATCATTATTAAAAATTATTGATATTTCAATGAAAAATATGACATTACAAAGTTATGGATATGACAAGGTAATTAAAAAGTAAATTTACCCAAAAATGTAAAATGAAGGCTATTTTAGGCAGGAAGGTAATTGATAAAATTGTGGTGGGCTTCTTGTGATATTTGGGATATTTGCACATTTTAGGGTTTTGTAGGGCTGCAGATATATAGTTCAGTGGTAGACCACTTACCTGCCAGGCATGAGGTCTTTGGTTTGATCCTCATAACTACTCAAACAAATAAAGTATGTTTTGATGATTTTTTTTTCTTCTAAATAAATAAACATTTTAAGTGTACTTTTTTTTCTGTGTTCATTTCCCTAAAGAAGATACCTCCCTTCTGCCCTAGCAATCCTAATTCCGGACATATATCCAAAGGAAAGTAAACCAGTATGTTAAAGAAATACCCACAATCTTATATTCATTACATTATTTACAATAGTCAATATCTAGATTCAATCTAAATATCCTCTGAGAGTAAATGGATGAAAGAGCCATGCACTGCTTATTTCAGTTAGCAATTACTGCAGTTTCCTTGCTCTGTGGGATGTATAAAAGTTGAAATTTCAGAAACAGAGAACAGAATGGTGGTTGCCAGTGGCTGGATATGAAATAGGGTGGTTGGCATATAAGATGTTCGTCAAAAGGCATGATGCTTCATTTGAAAAGGTTGAATAATTCTGGAAATACGTTATACACAATTATGACTATAGTTCTTAAAATACATTTAATACTTGAAATTTGATAACAGAATAAATCTTAAATGTTCTTACCACAAAATATAAGTATGTGAGATTATGGATATATTAATTAGATTGATTTAAGGACTTCTCCATTATATACATATATCAAAACACTACATTACAAAATATAAATATGTACAATAAATAGATAATATTGGTTCAAAAAAGGTACTCCAAACTGTATAAGCTTCTGCTCATGTACAACCAATATATTTGTTGCCTAATAAAAATATTATGAGCTTTTCAGGTTTAATACAGAAACAATGATTATTATCTACTAAGTTTTTGAAATTATTTCTACTAATGTGGGAAACTAAAGTAATTTGGCTTGATTATATTATAAATCAAACTTGTACAATATACTGCTATTATTAATTTGTTGCTACTTTTTAAAAAATTTTTTTTGATGAAAGATTTGAGTATGATCACTTAGGCCTATAGTATAGAGTTTTACTTTTGGTAAAACATGCGCTTCTTTTGCAACTAAATTTAATAAAAAATATATCTAGTCCTTACTGAAACTACCGAAAATGAGTTATCTCTGTTCTTCTTTCCAGAAATAGTCAATGTATATTTAATAATTTTGGGATACATAATAGAGATATGTGCCACTTAATATAAAATTGAGGGTATCCTTAGAATCTGTTCAGTGAACTCTTTTATGTTTAGTCAATTATTTCTTATACTTGGACACAGTTCAGATGATCACCAAAGAACTTCAGTCATAAAGGAAAAGAAAGAAAGAGAGAAACAAAAAGGAAATGGTTGCCTCTTACTCAAGGAGAGCTCCGTTTGTTGAAATGCAAGAATTCAGAGAAATAGTAGTAGTCCTCATTTATTAGAGAGAGTGCATACATTTGCCAAACCTTTTTAATACCACCTGAAAGAGCTTTTCTTCTTAAATACATTCTTGGAAGAGAAAATGTGCTTTTAACATTAGTTTTTCTTTCATAGTTTTGACAAAATTAAAGGTAATAATGAAAAAATCTTTATCTCAAAATTATGTTGGAGTGATAAAATTTGTTTGCAAATCATATTTGCTTATAAATGTATTAGGTTAGGAGAGAAAGCTTAGAGATTGTGTATAATTCGGTTGGATTTATGACTGTTATTTATTACCAAATCGCTTAGCCTCCAAGCTTTCTTTTTAATACCTGGAAATAAGTTGAATGGTAAGTACCATACTAAGCTATCATCAAGTCTAAATGACATGAAATATGCAAAGCATTGGGAGTGGTTGATGTGTAGTAAGCTCTTAATATTCTCAATTGTTTTTTAAATAAAATTTTATAGGAAACATTTTCATGACCATAATATTATATAAAAGATTATATGCTTCGAGGGATGCATAAAAACAGATAATTTTGCATAAAATTTTAAAAAACTATTCATTCTTTTCTTTTTAAATCTTTTCTTTTAATAATTATTCCCCCTACCTGCGTTGACCTGTTAAAGACTCACTCTAAATTGCCTTAAATTTCTATTGTAAGAAAGTTTGTCTGTGGCAGAGAGGACTGGTCAAACTCAAATCTTTATTTGGAAGAAACAGTAACTTAGTTGTGAACTTGAATCATGTGAAATACACATACAGAGAAAAGATAGGACCGAAGATTATCTTTACTTTTGAGGCAAGGGTTGACGATAGAGTGTCTCCATTTTTTTTTTTTTCCTGACCACTGCTATTCTGTGACATGCTTAGAAACTAATGGATGTTTAGATGTGAATTGGACGCTGGGCTGAATGAAAGAAGAGACAGAGGAAAAACAGAGGGACATATTAAAAATTTAGCATTTTAAATGGAAAAAATGGAACTTCATTTACTGTAAGAAAAGAACCAAGAATCTGTAAAGTGATCCTTAAAGTATCAGATTCTCTTTCTGATTTTCTCATAATATATAAATGAATCTTCTTATATATAAAGCACCATTGAAAAATAAAGTCACTTCAAATATAATTGCAAAGATTACTATTTAATTTATGCTTTTGGTAAATATAAGAAATATATAAAAATAGAATTTAGAGCTATTTCCAGTATTAAAAATGAGTTCACGTTTTCTACATGAATTTTTATTTTTATAAAGTGATCAAGGCTCAACCTTGCTTTTTAGTTGTAATTTTAACCCCATTTTAATATTATGGTTAGTTAAAATTATTTTTATTGCCATTTAGATAGTTCTCTCTTCCACTTACTGTAGAATTTGGCCATGGTACAATGGATTAAAGAAAAAAATATGCAATGTTTATAACACAAGGTCATTCACCAATTAGAGAAGGTGAAACTCCAGGCTATGTATGTGGTTCATTATGTCCTTTTTAAACTAGAACACTGATGGACTGAATGTCTACGGTTTATTTCCTTTACAGTTCATAAGTTGCTATTTCTGCATCCACTCAAGTCTAGATTAGTATCCCATGTTCTGAATAAGATAATTACAGAATGTTGATCTGCCAGTGAATAATTAGTGTTGAAAGGCTTTTCAGATTTCAGAGAATCTTGAAAATGTACCTTTAAAATTAAGTTGAATGTTTTCAGACCCTTAAAAATGTGGACTCTCATGTCTTGAGTATTAGTAAGATAAAGTTAAATGCTAGCTATGAAAAAGGGCAGATCAAATTATAAATACCCAAGTTTGCAACAGAATCATATTTTAGAGGAATTTGTTTAAAGGAGAAACTATTTTATATTTCTAAAGAAACATCACACTTTTAAAAGGGAAGCACTAGCTACAAGCAAACTTTTTATTTAAAAATCATAACAAGGTTACTGTGTTTCTTTCTAAATTTCAATTAAAGATCTCAGCCGAACGGCAAAGGCACTAAGCACCCAATATGCGTACTTCAAAGAGTTTCTAGCTCTGCTAGCTGAGGCCAAGCACTTTAAGAGACATTGTTTATTGGCTTTAAGAGAGATTGTTCATGGCTCCTCCATCAGATTACTTTTCAGTCGAAATAAATCTGAAAGGAGAACTAGGGAGAAAAGAGTCTATGGCTCTCAAGGCATACAGAACAGAGCAGGGAAGATTTCAGGAGACACTGAATCAGCCTGTTTGCTGACTTGCCCCTGTGTTAGTCAAGCAGAGGACAAGGACTAGCAGAGATGAACCTTCACTTAAACTCATTGGATACCAAAGGAGTCCTGAATCAAACACTATGGATGACAGCTGGACTCTGTTTTCTCAGTTTCCTTCCCTGGGAGGATGTTCACTAACTCACGATACCTTGTTAAGAAGTGTCGAAATGGAATTCTTTCACATAAGGAAATGCAGTGGAAAGGCCTCTTTTCATCTCTCAGAAGAAGCCAACTGTGTTCTAGTCAAAAGCTAGAACTTACATGGCTGCCACACATGGTCATTCTTCTTTTGTGTGAAAGTCCTGAAGTGTTCCACTAGTTGAAAAAATGTGACTTTGAATTTGTGGGCTAAATGGCACCATGTTGGTGTTAGCCAAAAAAGCAGAAGTATCATCAAAGAGATTGTTGTCTCATTCAATCAAAGGAATAATTTCTTTCAGTATTAGATCACTGTGCCCTCTCCCCATCTCAACCCTGAAGAGGCTTGACCTAGTTAAAAAAGAAAGAGGAAGAGATAGCTAAGAGCTATAATAAATGCTTCCTTTCTCCAATTAAAGGACTAAGACGATAGCCTGAGCTTGATTAGAGAAAGAAGGAAAATTTTGGTTGAGTTTAAATTTGGAATTCAGAAATAAACAGGATATTTCCAGTAGGACTATTCCTTATAATTTACAGGGAAATAAAGTTATCAAATTGAGTCAGACTATCTTTAATGAAATTCTTACCTCATAGAAAGCATTCATCATAGCATACTTGAGGGTATACATCAAATTTTTAGAAAATAATTACTGATTTTAAATCAATAAATGTTAATTAATTGGGTAAACTAAAATTTTAAGACATGTACTAAGCAGCAGAGTGTTTCTTTTAAAAGGGCTATACCTTACATTAACAAAATGAACTTTATTGCCAAAATATGACACCTGCTTTTTGGCTTTTTATTTGTGTGTTTAATCTTTTGCAAAATGTCTCTTAATACTTTTAGAGAAAAGAATTTTTAGATCACAGAAGAAAATCTAGTCTATGGCAAATATTTCCCAGAAGAAAACTTTGTTTCCTACTTGTTAGAAAAAGAATTGTAAAGTATGTATAGAGTATTCATTCCAGACTGGAGAGGGTATACTTTCTGTGCCAAGGGAGTACTACACAGTCCTAATAAAATTTTAAATTCTCAAAAAATAGATTTCAGAGTAGAAATATTGTTTTAAAAAAGAATTATTTAGGATCCTAATTAGCACTAAAGTGGATTTAGTAGTTTTATGAGGTGTAGAGTTATAAAACCTATTATGTTTCCTATCTTTAAAATATAGATTCAAGGGGCTGGGGATTTAGCTCAGTGGTTCCACTGCCTCGCAACCCCAAGGTCCTGAGTTTGATCCCAGGTACTCCCCCCCAAAAAAGATTCGTTCAGGAAAAAGGAAAATAAAATAAAAACAATAATAGTAAATCAAAAGGAATATTATAAATTAAGTATATAACTCTTTCTTTTTTGCTTTATGATTTAGGCTCCTATTAAAATATTAAAAGGTGTCCACAAAAACCATGGCTCAAACAAGAAAAATTAACCTTACTGTTTATGTGCATGGCTTTAATTACCATGAGACCAGAGTTTGATGAATGTTTAAGCTCCTTCTATTTTATGTAATTCCAATTTCAAAATATAACTTTCATTTCTTCATCTAAATGGCATCACATTTACATTTCAAGCTAGAAAAAGGGATGAAAAGATGTGGTTGGGCTCCAGTTTCCTCTCTGGTATTACAAGAAAAAGCTTATAAAACTAAAA
Organism: Heterocephalus glaber; assembly: GCF_000247695.1. The sequence continues at coordinate 44,772,341 of NW_004624731.1, forward strand.
ATCAATGACTTTTCTTGGATGCATCACAGAATTGAAGTTGCCAGGTAAATTGCTGCCCTGGTATCTGGAAAGCCTGGGGAATGCAGGGCATCATGACCTCTCATTGGGAAGAGAAGACACTGGAGCCATACACATCAAAGGCAAATTGATGACTCTCTAGAGTCAGTGGATTAGGCTGAGGCTTAGGAGCTCCTGAAAGCACTGTTTGGAGGAGGATCTTCTATGCTTTCAAAGATTTCACATCTAAGAAAATCAACAGGTTCCCTTAGTGAACAGCCAAGCAAAACTCTTTTGTGTCTCTGTCTGGAAGAAGGGAAGACTAATTATTGTAAAACATGCTCAAATATTTTCAGTAACAAGGGCTTGCTTCCAAACAGAAGATAATTTACTAGATTTTCTATCTAGGGAAGGAAATTGCTCCCAATTTTCTGCCTTCTATCCTTTCTGTCTCATCTAAGGAAGAAAATGAAAAAGAAGTCATAACATTGGAAAAATACATGTGACATTTATCTGCCAGAAGCACAGGCTAGAAAAAGGACAGATTATTATACTAAGAAAGTCCCAGCACAATAACAATGGGACACTGGATTACTGGTCAAAGACCTGGAAGTTGCAAAACAGAGAATCCTTCTTAGAAGAACTTAAAAATAAAACAAAATAAGAGAGGAGACAAAGACAAAGATGCTAAGGTAATTTGAATACTTTGGCACTTACAGATAGAGAAAACATAAAACATAGCCCAACCTCCAGTCAGATTAACATAAACCTTCACACTAACAGCTTATTTAGCCTAATTCCTAACACTGAAAAAAACATATTTGGCTTTCAATAAAGATTATAAATTGTTGGGATTGGCTCCAGGCAAAAATCCTATGTGTTGTTTTAGGCCCGACTATAGGCAATTATAAGGCTTTGTAGGGTAGGCTTGTGGAGTTGTGACAGAGAGACAAGAGGCTGCCCTTCCCATACCAAAATTTATGCATGGCTAGTGAATTGCAGAGCTGCAGTAGCAAACCTCTTTCTCTGTTTCAGCCATGCTCATGTGTGTATCCACAGTCCTAGCTCAGGTAAGTTCATTTGCAGGCACCCTATTGGGAGGCTTTGGTGAAGCATGTTTTCCCACTGTAAATCTGCACTTTTCTACTTTGTCTCTTCTCTGCCTCCCCTGAAAACCTCCTATGTCCAGAGAAGATGGTCTATGGGACACCTGGGTTAGTGAGATGATTCCCTCTCCATGTGTTGCATATCATCTCTAACCCATTGTTGACCTATGGGAGAAAATTGAACGTTATCATTCTGCATGACAAATCACACTGTAAGTCTGCATTGCTTGGGATATCAATGGAACATGTTTGAATTTAAGAGAGTGAGAAGGTTAAGTAGAGCATGATATTCTTTCTTATCCTCTTATGTTTAAGCAGGGAATTATAAATTCACAGGGTAATGTGCTTTGTGAATGGGTAATACAAATGACAAGGTAGATTATATGCATGCATCCCAAATAAAATCCACTAATTTGAAAAAAAGCTAATACAGTGGAACCTCAGTTCACTAACTTAATTTGTTCTACAATTTTGGAAAAGATGCCATGTTTGTGTTTGTGTATGAAAGATGGCTGTGCTGTGTTTGTCACCAGAGTTTGCAAACAAAAACATAATTTTGCCAAATGCTTCTGTTTGCAAGCCAAATTGTTTGCAAACAAAAGCACTCCTGAACCAAGGTAACACTGCACTGACAAATAGTGCCAAAAGGCATCCCAATTTGATTCTTTTGTTCATGTCAATGTGCCAGCTAAACAAAATATATCTGGGAATTAAATATAGTTCTTCCAAGAGTGGACGTCTGAGGAGAGTTTACCTTGCCCAGGACAGGGATGGGCACAAGGTTTGAGGAGGGTCCTCTACTGGAATGTTTGAATGGACCTGAGCTTCCCTGCATGGGAAGTGATGACTAGTATGTTACTGCAGGAAGGGGAAGGAAAGCGTCAAGGTGCTGATTCTGCTTGAGTGTCAAAATTCGGTAAAATACAGATTGCTTGGCCAGGGATTTGTCTCAGTGGTGCTGCCACCTGCCTCGCAAGTGTAAGGTTCTGAGTTCGATCTCCAGTACCAAAAAAAATGCAGATTGCTGAAGGCAGAGAACAAAGTGCCAATGAAAGACCATACAGATGAGGCATACCAAATGGTAAGGACTGGGGAGATCTCAAAAGTTTATAATGAGTGATTCTGGGGTTCACATAGGAGTCCTGATTTATAGCATCATAAGTCAGAGGACAACTGTGAACCACAACCAGGCTAACAATTAGACAAATGACAAGAAAAGAAATTTTTAAATACATCAGAAAGTATGCAGGCAAAAATCAACATTTTCCTAATTTGTAAAGCAAGTAAAATTGTGAGGTCAGTAGGGAAGAATTTTAAGTGCTAGACCAAGATATGGCTCTGGCTTGGTCTTTTGTGTTTCGTATTCTCTTAGGGTTGGAGGACCAAGATTTAAAATCAGTAGAACAAAATTATTGCTTGGTGACCATGTCAGCAACCAGTGAGCTGAAGGCAGTGATGCACTTGTAACTCATGTTCTTGAATCTTATTTGTTTTACATTTCCATTGTGATCATGGGTTTATTGCTGCCTCCCCACTCCCTTAGTGAACAAAGACTGGCAGCAAAAAATTCAGAAACATTCTTGGAGTTTTCAATAAAATTGAGGTTGGTGAGGTTGTACACGGGATGAAAAGCATTGGCCATGGGGTTAGAAAGATATTTGCATCAGTGCTGTCATTTCACGAATAATAAATTTCTTTGATTTTGGGATAAGTATAAAATTCTGTTAGCTTGAAAAGTTTTCATCCAAAATGCAAGTGCTACTTTCTCCTATTGTCACAAAAGTGTAATGCAGAGAATAGTAACATTTGTGCAGGAAAATTTGGCTCCATAGACAATCACTATGCAAATTTGGGTTATAATAACTCTAATATAATTGCTATTATTCAAACTGTATAGGATTCAATGAGATGAAAAAGACTGCATTTTAAAATGAGCTATTTAATATTTTTGGTCATTTTGTATTTTAATTTAAATTTTTCTAGCAGAGAATGACAGGATTGGTTCTTCTTTTCTTTAATCAGAAATAAAGCTGGATTTTTATAACAGACATGAACATGTTATTATTATGAGACTGTACATCCTTTGATAGTTAACTGCCATATACACCAATGGTATGTCAATTTTTTGATGTCTTAATTCACAATCTGAAGGTTGCATACATTCAAATAAATATTATTGTTATAGCCTATATCTTTGTGCATACTATTTGATAGGTATCTGGTATTTCATTTCTTCCTTCAGCCCAAATTTTATAATGTGCACTTTCTGGAAAGAGAGATTGAATTTTGTCTGAAGTTAGCCTGTTTAATAGTGGTTTTCAGTGTGAAACTGGATCCAGTTGTCCTCTTGGGATGAGCACTGCCTAGCTTCAGGCCTGACAGCTAGAGTGCAGCTGGGTGATTACCAACTCAGTTGTACTCTCTGGTTGATGTAGGGACAATAATTTTACAATTCCAATGTCTTTTAATTCCCTTATATAGATAACATATATGTATGTACATATTTGAATAAACACATCTTTCTCTCTCTATATGTCCGTATATGTTTATAAGCAGGCATGCATATGTGTGCATATAGAAGCAACTAGAGGTTATTTGAATGTAACACAGAAATACAAAATGAAATATGATTTATTCTGAATATTATAAATTATTTTTAATTCACATTTTTCATGTTATTCATCCTCTACATAAATGGCCAATAAAGAATTAAGATCAAATGTGCTGGATAAAATAAATTCTATATAATATAAAAATTGCTTGTTGTGTCTTACATTTTCTTTTGAATTTATAAGGTATATTTCATATATAGCTTTCACATTGATCTTCAAGTTACTTTCTTAAAATAAAACAATAAAAACATTTATTCAGTTCTATAAAACAAGTCCTAAATTAAACCTAAAAATATATAATCCTTTGAAAAAAAGCAAAAGAAATGTACTGTGATTTAACAATCCAATCAATGTGTATGCAAGCATAGTTAACATTATTAGACTTCTTCATGTTACTTGTAGTACTCCTTTAAGTACCCTTTTAGGTAATAAAGAAATTTTCCCCAATTATCTCAATATTCTGTTCTTTAATGAAAAAGTAAGAAATAATTTTTATACTTACAGGAAGCAAAATTCTCAGTGTAAAACAGCAGTATAAAATAATTATTCCATTTTATCAATAAATTTCATGGAGGAAGAATGATGCATCAAGGGAAATCAAAATGGCTGATTATAGGTGTCTTTAATTCACCTCCTTCCCTAAGAAGAAAAGTGAAAGTAACAGATATAGTGCTGCATTTTGAGGTGCATAACTATAGGAAAACATTAAATATCAGCCAGAGAGACTGGAACCAGGTAAGATTCAGACATCTAATAGAGCAGCATTGAAGGAGAAAGAAAACATACCAGTGTTTGCTTCTCTAGCTCTACAGCCAGGACTTCAGAGGACTTCTCTTTGCACAGGTCAGGGTGACAGAGGTCTCAGAAAACTACCAGTGCAGACGCTGGCAATGCTAATTACTGGAAATTGGCACAATCTTCACAGACTTGCAGGACACTTGAATGAGTAAAGGCGAAATATGAACAATAGTCTTGCTTTGTAGAAGGATCTCTGTATTGGCCAGCTTTTCTGTTTCTGAAATAAAAATCCTGACGCCTGCAAACTAAAGGAGAAGTTTGCCTCACAGTTTCAGAGGGTTCAATCCACAGTAGACTGGTTTTAAGGCAGAAATGGAATGGCAAAAAGATCTGGTAGAGAAAAGCTGCTTAACCCATGGCAGCCAAGAAGCAAGGAGAACAGGAAGAACCATAGTGAGAGATAAACCTCCCTAAGGCACACCTCTGACCTGTCTTCTCCAACTGGCACACAGAGAATAGCACACACAGACATTGGTTCATAAATGGATTAATTGACTGATTAGTTTAGTGCCCCAAGAGCCAATCACCTCCTAAACACTCCACTTCTGATTATATGAGATTTTGGTGGTACATTTTAGATCGAAAACGTAAAAATCTTACATTAAGTGAACAAGGTGGTCTTGAAAACTGAGCTATTGTCTGCATATAAACTACTCTAGGAGTCAGAACCCAAGCCTATTCTCATCTCAGGGACTACTAGATATCTTACTGCATTGTCTCAAGCATAGGTCTTTAGTGAACCCAATTTAATTCAACAGAATAATTCTCACCCAAACCCTGCTGAGTTCTCTGCACTCTAGGGAGTGGGTATTGTGATACAGAGGAAACTCGAGGGGACCACATTCAAGAACTAGAAGACAATAGTATTTTCACTCTACAAACATGGACAACTGAATGTTAAATTGTACAGTGCCGGGATGAAAAGCAGGCAGCTACACAATTCTCACCACCCCTCCACCTGTGCCCTGCTCAAGCATTAGTTACTGACAGAGCAGGGAGGAAACAGCATGGTTCTTGCTGCTTTCCCTCCCACAGAGGCGTGCTGAGTGGGCCTTGAACAATTTTATGACTCCAGCCATCACTGGAGCCTTAGGCCCACAAAGCCAATGAGAGTCAAAGGGCACTTTGGCTCTTAACAGCAGTACTCCTCCTGTGTACACATTACAGCTAACGAATTGAGGGAAAGGTGGTACCTCCAGCTACTGCCTCACACCCAGGTATGCATGGTATACAGGGGCCAAGAAGAACTTTCCCTGTCTCCTATACCGTGTGATCAGGAACAGTCACAGCAACAACCCCACTCTAGGTACTAAATTTCTGTCTTAGTTACTTTTTTCTCATTGCTGAGACAAAATACTTGACACTCAAAGTTAAAGGGGGAAAGGTATATTTAGCTCACAGTCTGTAGAGGTTTCAGTCCATAATCAGCTGGCTCCAAGGCAGGGATGGCAAACAGGCATCGCAGAGGAGAAACAACATGATGTGCATAAAGTAGCAAAAGCAGCAAGGGGCCTTAACAGTGGCTTTATGGCCCTATTGTCTTATCTAGACTACTAGTATTAGGACAGTGACAAATCAATCACTCATGTGTAGTGGTTTAGTAATCACATCTCCTTAATCTCAGCATCACACAGTCTAGATTCAGACATCTCTGAAAAAGTAAGCCCCACCTCATCCACATGAGGTTTTCAGAGGACATCTAAACCCAAGCTCTAACGGTATCTATACAAAAAAAAGAAATATTTTATAAAAAGTTACCAAATGATATATCTCAAAGACTTAGAAACAGCCAAATTTGACAAACGGGATTATAATAACCTAAAAACATAGCAATGAAAAACATTCACAGAGTGAAGATACAACCTAAAAATTGAGGGAAAATATTTGGCAAGTATTCATCTGAAAGAGGGTTAATGCATAGACTATATAAAGAATTAAAAAGACAATATAGAAACTGGCAATCCAATTTTAAAATGAGCAGTTGATCTGAATAGGTACTTCTCAAAGGAAGACATACAAATGGTTAACAAATATATACAAAAGTGCTCAAAGTCATTAGCAGGGAAAGGCAAATCAAATGTAGTTCCAGTTATAACTGATAAATATACATATATATCATATATAAATGTATGATATATATTAAATATATAAATTATTGTGAGAAAATGCATTCTTATACACTGTTGGAAGGAATATATACTAGTACAACAATGTTTAGAGAACATTATAGAGATTTCCCCCAAAACAAAAACTAAATCTGCCTCATGATCCAGATATCCCACTTCTGGGTAAAAACTAACAGAAAATGAAATCAACATACCAAAGAGATACCTGCATTGTGGGTATATTGTGGCATTATTCATAATAAGTGAGATGTGAAATCAACCTAGGTCCCATCAACATATAAGAAAATGTAGTATATGTACATGGTAAACTATTTTTCATCTGTAAAGAAACCAAATGGACAGAACTGGAGGGCGTTACAGTAAGCCAGATGCAGAAAGACAAGTACTGTGTGTTTTTTCACATATATGGAAGATTAAAAGAGTTGACTTGAAAAAAAGAGTAATTACTACAGATTTGGAGGAGTTTATGTGATAATGAAGGGTGCAAAAGGGGAGGTTGGATATGATCAGTGTGTGCTGTATTCATGCATGGAAATGTCACTCTGAATTCTATTAACATAGGTAATTAATATGAATTAAGAAAAAAGAATGATACAAAGACTATGAAAAATAGATGAATTTTAGTACACTGTCAGTATTGCCCCTTTATTGATAATTTATTCACTTCCAACTGTTCTCCTTAAACAATTATGACTTCCTTGAATTTGTATAGAATAAATAATATGTACAATTTTTAAATCTTTACTACATCACCGCCCCCCCCTTTCCTTTACCTATTATGTGCTGTTTAGAAAATGGGTTTGCTTTATAATTTCTGGTAAGATGACACATGTTGCTTTTTAAAAAGTGTAATGGGGGTAGAAGAATAGTATTATATTACAAGTGACTTAATGGTAGATTACTATTGCAGTTTTCAAATCAACATGTGGCTATCAACACTTCCTCCTATCCCTTTTTTCAGGACATGGAAACTATTTTTCTTCTTGTTTTGTTGCTGCCCCTATGACTTGAAGAGAATGAGATCAAAGTGACAATGTGTGAGTTTAAGGGTTGTTTCTTAAGAGGCTTGGAAGCTTCCATTTTCACTCTCTTGGAATCTGGGCACAAAGTAAAGAAGCCTTAGCAGTGTTCGCTCATGACAAGAGGAAAAAAGACCCAAGTAGCCCACAGATACCACATTACAGATACCACAGCAGAGGGGCCAAGAGTGTGAATGAAGCCACCTGGGATATGCTGTTGCAGCTACTCCCCCAGCGGAAGGAAGCCAAATCACCTCACATTCTTGTCCTTAACCAACATGACATGGCACAGAACTGGTCAGTTAAGTCAGCCCACTGATAAAATTATAAGGTACACTAAGAAATAATAAATTATTGTTCTAAGTAATATAATTGTTCTCCCTTTTTGTAGAGTGGACTACACAGGTATCTATAACTGACATATTATTTTCAGTTTGTAATATTTCAATGTAATATTTTGAAACAAATAATTTTTACTATAAAGAAACAGGACTAAGCTATTCTTGTCTATCTGCATGAATTAGAATTAGGAATAATTTAATTATAAGATAACTTGGGGTGATTAGTAAGTATATGTATCAGCTAGAGTACTTTCAGCTACAAGCACAAAATTCACTACTTACACAAGTTTAAACCAGTAAAGACATTAGTAATATTTTATAATTAAAAGAAGGGAAAGGAAAAATTATGAGAAAAGAAAAAATTGGAAACGAAGTCTGTGTAAATAGGGAAGGGTGGAGGGGGTGAAAGGCGCACAGGTAACGGGGAAAAAATAAGAACCAAGATACAACATGTACACATACAAACACTCAATGATAAATGTAAACATATTGTACACCTAAAATGTACCAATAAAAGAATTTAAGGAAAAAAAAATTTAGAGATAAGCCAGACAATATGGCATACTGGAAGTCCAAGGCAAAAGGATTGCAAGTTCAAGCCCAGCCTGGACTTCATGAGACCCCGTCTTATAATAAAGATTTTGAAAAGAAAAGTCTAGGAATCTAACACTGTGGAAAGTCCTGGGATCAATCGCCACTACTATACTGAAAGAAAAAAAGATTAGGAAATAGATAACCTAGCATGGATAACAATGGCTTAACAATATCTTCAAATATCTAGGCTCTTTTCATCCATCTTTGAATCATGGGTGCAAAATGACTGCCTCTGTTTCAGATATTACATTAATGTTCAAGAAAAGGAGCATTTGTATACTTTTTTTGATGGTAAGTTGTTGGAAAAATGACCACAATCAGAGTATGTGTGCCCTATCCTACTTTTGCCGCAAAATGGTCAGATGGTCATAACTGGTTGTGTTGTGAGGTTGATAAATTCTATAGCTGGCAAAGGAATACAGGATTATAATGACAGCTTGGAATGGTTTTGCTTCGTCATCTGTGGAAGGACACACATGCCACTCCTAACCAAATTGAGTTTTAGAAGCCAGAAATAAAGGATGACGAGGAAGCAACCAAAAATAATCCAATCGATTGAATTAGTCAATTTATATTAGTATTTTATTATTGTGAGTTTAGAGGGAAATGTTTTGTTTTGTTTTCTTTCTAAATCCATGATAACTATTGTTTGCAAAATTACTCTGACATAAAGACTAGAATATTTTAAAGTCAATTAAAAGAATTAATTCTTATGCCTAATTTTTAGAGATACTGTTTTTGCAAATGGGTGTGATATTGCAATCTATCAAAATGTTTTATACTTTTTAAGATGATCTTAGGAAAGTATATTAATAGATACTTTTAAAATAAGAAACCAGTTTGCATTCTTGAAATTAAATTAACTATTTCATGATATTTTATCTTTTTTAATTTTAAAGTATTTATTTTGCTAATATTTTGTGTAGAATTTTTGTGCCCATGTTAATGAATTAGAAAGTTCTCTCATTTCTGAATTTTCTTTATTCTCTTTCTCTGGTGTTAGGGCTCAAGTTATTCTAACACCATTAAATAGTTTGAAAAGTATTCTCATTTTTTTCTCAGAAATTTTGCATATAATTTGACTTACTTTCCCTTGATTGTTGTCCATGGTTTGTATTTAGTGGATTTTTTTGATCACCTTTAATTTAAGTGATCTAAATTGACTCATTTTAGAATACATTTCAACTACTTTAGGTAAGTATATATAGTAATGTTAACTACAGCTACGATCAAGAATATTTTCATCACTCCAAAACCACCACTTTAGTATATTGCCCATTATACCCACTCTCAACCTCTGGAAACCAATGACCTTTTTTCTATTCACATAGTTCTTTCTTTTTCAGAAAGTCCAGGGTTATACCCTGATTTCTAAAATTCAACCCATTTTCTCACTTTCTTTTTTTATTAGTGCATGTTGGTTATATAGGTTGAAGAGTCTCTCTGGCAGATGTGTATATGTTCATAACACACATAATCATTTCCACCACCCGCCTTGCCCAAGCCTCCCTCATAGTCTCATGTGTCTTTATGGGGGAGGTTCAGTATATACAATACATTTTGATTATTTCTGGGTCCACAGCTGCACTCTGTCCTCTTATCTCCACCATCATTAAATATAATTGGAAACAACCAATTTTCTTTAGTGTTTCTAAGTATTTCCTCATGAAATCTATGCTTGTTTGGTAGGCAGCCTCAAATACAGCTCTTGATGCCTGCTCCTGGTAGTTTGGCATTAGTACAATCTTCTCTCATTAAATGTAAGATGGACTGAGTTACTGACTTCTTTTTCATTTCATTTCTTTGCTTTGCTTTGATTTTTTTTTTTTTTGTATTAGTGGGCATTGAACCTAGAACCTGAGCTTTCTAATAAAGAAGTGCTTTACCACTGAGCTACTACCCCCAACTTTGTTTTGAATTTTTTTTTATAGTTTTGAGATAGGTTCTCACTAAGTTGTTTACACTGGCTTCTACCTTAGAATCCTCCTTCTTCAACCTCCTGAGTGGTTATGCCTGTTCCTGTGCATCACCATACCTGATGTATTGACTCACTTCTAACTAATAGATGTGGCATATATGATAATATTTCACTTGTGACATTTTGCAACATTTAGTTGGCAACAAACTGTGGCAGCTTCCATTCTGGTGTCTCTCTTGACTCTCACAGCTGGCTCACCCTACTGAAGTCAGCTGACATATATGGAAGTATCTCTGTGAAAACACTGCATGAGTGAGCTTGAAAGCAGAACTTCTGAGGCTTGCCAATAACTAAGTCTGTGAACTTGGAAGGAGATCCTTCCCCAGATGAATCTTGTGCTGGATACAGACAACTTGATGGTGGACCTGGAAGATACCCTAAGCCAGAACAATCAGTCTTTTGTGAATTCCTCACCTAGAGAAACAGTAAGAAAATAAATGTTGTCTTTATCAGCTAAGTTTTAGAGTGTATTAATTTCTTATGGGTACTATGACAGAGCACCACAATTTGATAACTTAAAAAAAGTAATCTCTCACAGTTCTGGAAAATAGAAGCCTAAAACTAGAATTTCACTAGATCTTTTAGTGAAAAAGATCTTTAAAATATATTTTAGATATTTTAGATGTCTAAAATTGGACTTTAGTGGAAATGCATTTCTCTGGTGACCATAGGGAAGAATCTGTTCCTTGCCTGTTTTAGGTTCTCATGTCTTCTCGCATTTATTACTTAAATATCTGCCTTTATAGTGACATTACCTTTTTCTCTGTGTCTAATTTCTTTCTTATCAGAACACTCATGACAGAATTTGAAGCCCTTCTGTATAATTTAAAATAATCCCCCCATTTTAAAATTCTTAATCACATATGCAAAACCTTATTATATAAGGTAACATTCAGAGGGTTTAGGAACTAGGAACTGGTGTTTTGTGGGACCACCACTCAGATCACTATGTGGAGTAATGTGTTATGCAGCAATGGATAATGAAGAAACTGACTTTATTTACAGAAGTAAATCTTCATAGGTCTTTGACTCTCACAGTCTCCTTGATCTTTCACTTAATGTTTGAGATCCAAAATGAATGGTTTTTTCTCTGTCATAATGGTTTTTATTAATCTATTTTCTAACATTTTAGCCAAAAAATTCTTTTAAATTTTTAAATTAAGGTTATATCAATCTGAGATCCTTAACCAAAACCAGAATGCAAGATATAGTATTACAAAGAGCCTTTCCAACCATTTCATTTATCATATCAGACTAAGATACTATAAGCCTTCCAAATTACCAGAAGCCACCCATCTCCAAATGTTTGCCAAATATTGCATAGTTACCTGTCTTTTCAGTCTTCCAGAGTAATTCAACACCACCTGGTGCTTAATTACTAAAATCCCATATGAGCTATCTCTGATACCAGTTTCTGTGTTAGATAAAATAATACCAGTTTTTGTTTTATTTAACAGAAAAACTGAAATCTCAGTGAATTGACAAAATATAAACTCCTTTGTCTTTCAGGCCAAATATTCTGCATGCATGATTTTGGTTAGGAAAATGGTATTTTGTAAACAGTGATTCAAGACACCAAGCATTTTCCAAGTCGTATCTATACTATCTGCACAAAGATCCCACTTCTCCACACTTATTGTCCCAAAAGTGGCACAAGAAAGCATGAAAATTGTGAGATGTGATTATGTTACTTGTTCAGAAGAAAACTACTTCAGTTCTGTTCCTACTCTATGGAATAAAATAGCATATGTGGCTACATATATTACATGGACTTACTAGTTTCAACAGGAAAAAAGGCTGGGAAATGTAATACAACTTTTTGATCAAAAAGAAGAGGAGTAGGAAAATGAATGCACCTGGAAAATATAATGTTGAGTGAAATAAATCAGACACACAAGCTTGAATACAGTATGATATCCCTCATTTGAGTGAGGCAAAGTACAAACAAAGAAAATGGAAAAAGACTTATAGAAAGGTACAAGGGGACAGATTTCACACAACAGGGAAAGGTTACAAGGGAACAAGGAGGGGGTAAGGGGAAAAGGAAATGAGAGGAATAAAGATATGCCATGTATAGGAACCTAATAACCCTAATCAATGTAAATATTATAAGCCATAACATATGCTAAGACAAATAATATTAACAGGTACAAAGAAGTTGAGGAATCAGAGAAGGAGGGGGAGAGGGGAAGGGGAAGGGGATAAAAAAACAAAACAAACTGTAATGTGTACATGTAATCATTCCCCAAGATGATTATAAACTGCAAGAATTACAAACATGCACTAATAAAATAAGATAAACAAAAAAAGAAGAGGATATGGGTTTAATGATCACCTGACAGTCTGCAACTGCATATATTCCCTTTACTGAAAGTTGTTATAAATTACTATTTTATATTTCTGAACATAGACAAATTCTGCAAAAACTACTTGAGAGCATAAAATATACCTACTAGAAACAACGTTTATTTATTACTAAACATTCTTATAATTTAAGTTGTTTGAAATGGCCTCTTCTTTAATACAGGTTCTCTCATTTCTCTACAAATTTGGTAAACATAAGTGTGACACAAATCCTCCACAATGACGTGAGATATATAGTCTCCTAATGGTATGTTTAAATTTATCACCCATTTAAAAATATTTATTTGTTTACAAATACAGAATTTTATTTTATCTTCATCAATTAAATATTCTATTAATGAACAAAAATCTGTCTCTAGTGAATTTTATCTATGAGTCCTATATTTTTCTAATATCAGTATATACCTATATCAGTTTTCTTTTGATTTATATTTGCCTGGTATATCTTTTGGTTTATGCTAGTTACATTTCCCTTTATTTATTTTTATAATGTTATGTTCTTAAAAAATGCAAATATCTAGTTTTTTAAAAATTAACTTGGTTAATCTTTATCTTTTAATGTAGAAAATGCACCTTTTTGCTTACTATTGCTAATGGAATTAGATTTGTCTTAATCCTTTTATTTTGTTGTATATTTTATTTGTTGTGTATCATGAGGATATATTTCTCCTGTATAGCTTTATTTTACAGTGAATTTTCTTCCTTAAATCCACATTTTATGTATTAAGAATCTTCCAGTATGGAAGTTAAATAGTGTATTTTTTCTCATTTATTGGTCTCCTCAGAATTTCTGTGACTATTTAGATTATCAAAGATTAATAGTTAATTTACTTTCTTCTTATATTCTCTCACTACCCAAAATGAGTTCAGTAACTATAGTCATCATTATCCTGTGTGTATAATGTACAATGTTACATGCGCTTTACTGTTGACTTGAGAGAGAGAAGAGAACCTCAGAGAGGAAAATGGTGAAGTTTGAAATAAGACTGAATTGTTTAGATACTGACTCAATTAGAATAATAGAACTAGAGCTTGAACTCAGTTTGAAATATGGCTAACATCTCTAAGAATAACTTATAATTACATTAAATGGTTAGTTCCTAACTCCATTTAACTCATCTCTGGGAAAAAAAAACCAGTAACACACTTGGAAATGAAATGGACGGTATGTTTACAGAAATCATAGGGAGTAGGCCTTTCTTCAAACTATGTAAAATTTCCACCTAAAAATAAATACTCTGTATTTTTGACCACTAAAATTCACTATTATTTTACAAATTATCTAAAGTTCCTACCTATTTCACATGGCATTATGTGCTTGGTTGCCAAAGACATATTCTCTTGAACAAGTTAAAAAATAAATAAGCAGTTCTAAGATGCTGGAAACCAGTTTGTTCTTTTTTCATCAGTTGCCCAGTTTAGTTAAGGATTTGGGGGAAGAATCTCACAAGCAATTTTGTATTTGTTGAAAGTTGATTTAAAGGTGGTATAGAAATTCCTAAATGGTGAAGCAGTGAGTACTAGCAACTCAGCTTCTCCAGAAGTGTCCAGAGTTTGGAAAACAATAGTTTGGAAAAGAATTGAAGTGAATGGAGGTTACACAGGTCACATAAGGGACCTGGCAGAGGGAAAGAAAATAGGATTAAATGATACAGAAGAAATAGATCACATGACAGAGGCTAGACCTTACAGTGGTGCTGACAGCAGCTGGCTGGTTGCCAGCTGGGAGGCAAAGTGAAGCTAACGATGTTCTGCTCACAAAGAAACAGAGACCTGCATCGGGATCAAAAGAATCATTGGTAGATGGAACTAGCAATGAAAACGAGGCCATTGCTTCCAGAGGCACCTTCCACAGTCAAGAGTTGGTGAGTGACCTCGGTTTAAGCGCCCACAGCCATAGTGGTGGAGTAAGAGCTGTCAGGGAGGCCATGGTAAGGAAGGGCTGAGTGTTTCGACTTGGTCCCTAGGACACTGAGCTGCTTCATGCTGACAAGTTCGCCGAGTAGATGAGGGAAGGACCGTCACTGGAGACTGCTGGCAGTTGGAGAGCAGGCTGGGGTGGGGTGGTGGTGAGGGGGGGTGTCCTGCTAAGAGGCAGGGTCTGGTGAACACAGACCCAGATCCCGTGGTCAGAGTTCCAGGTTGAGCCTGAGCTACATGGGACTGGAAGCTCACATTGGTGCCGTGTTCCCACTGTAAGCAGGTCACTACACCCAGCACTGTTCTGGGGGAAGACTGCCTCCTTAGACTGCCAGCGTGAACAGAGACATACCCTGGTCTGAGTTCTGTTCCTTAACCCTAGGCTGAAGAAAAGAGCCACATGTCCAAAACAATAGAATTTTTTTCTTTTATTATTCTTTATTTGATTGTATTAATTTCTATTTTCATTTTACTTTTAATTTAAATTTTTAATTAATTAATTTTATTCTTCGCTATTTTCCTCCTGTACATTTCCCCCCACACTTTTATTCCATTATTTTACCCTTTTGTCTTTTGTGAGTGTGTCTATATGTGTGTTCTTCTCTTCTACTTCCCTTTTTTCTTCCAATATGGTTTATAGAAGATAAAGGAATTCTCCCTTGTCCATTTATATCACTACTACTTTTATCCATATCTCTTCATCTGACTTTGTTCTCTTGTATCTTATTCATTCTGTTTTTCTTTTCTTTCCTTTCCCCCTTTTCATTTGTCTCTCTTTAACTTTTTTTCTCTAATATTTATATCTGTCATAGAATCTTTTTCCGTCCTCATTTCTGACTACCAATTTTGTACCCAGTTTTCTATTATCCCCTCCTAAATATATAACATACCCTTACCATAATTAGGATCCTTTGCCCTTCTCCTCTTTCCTCCTTCCACAGAGCAGAAATCTTAAAATAAAATAAATAAATAAATTTAAAACTTTTTTATTTTTCTCTTCTCTTCCCCTCTCTGGCATTACCCAGCCCCCAACCTCCTGGGCTTTAGTTAATTGATTCTAGAAATTCACTCTTGAATGCTGTTCTTCACCATTAGAGGAGACATAGCCATTGGATTTAGTGGACATTAAGTGTAGGTCAAGACTTGGGTTGTTGTGATGCTTAGCCTACAACCATGGATTTCTTCTCTAGGATAAGGGACACACAAAACAGCATCCATGATATGTTTTTTTCTCAACTAGCCCTGATACATACCACTGTAATGGATTAGCCTGCTACTCCTGTAGCTAATTAGATTTCAAAGGAATAATCCTGACTCAGTGGACAGTTTCTTGCTAGTGAACCAACCTGTCTTGCCAAATCCACCATCACACCTAGGGAGAGGGCCAACAGGAGCTCCTAATCCAAGAACTCAAACTAGATCAGACACTGAAAGAATGCTGCAACCAGGGAGAAAGAAGTCCTTAATCTGAGTTAGTGTCAGTATTGTATTGGAGGGAGCAGAGGGATTTTGGGGGTGAAAACACACAGTCCCTGGCAAAGAAGCTACTTGGGAATCACATATGCACTGCCTCATTGCAATATTTAATCTATGTTCCCATTGGACATTTTGTAAGTTTAAGTTTTTGTATGTTTCTTGATTTATTTAGTAGTGTGGGTTATGTTATATTCTTTTATGGTTTTCTGTGTTTACTAGGTTGTGACTTTTGCATATTTGTTATATAAAAGAATAGAAATTACCCTATGCATCAGACTGCTATGAAATGACAATAGAAATAAACAATAGAAGAAATTTCAGAAATGGCAAAAACTCCTGGAAAATTAAAAATATACTCCTAAGCAAGTAATTCGTCACTGAAGAAATTAGAAAAATTTAATGAAAATGATGGTAAAACTCATCAAAACTTCTGGGACACTATGAAAGCAGTTTTGAGAGGAAAATGGATCACAATCCATGCTCACATTGGGAAAATAAAGCAAAATCAAATAGACAACCTTAGAGAACTCTTAAGATACGTGAGAAACAACAAACCAGCCCTAAATTAAAATCACGGAAGGAAATTATAAAGATGAGACATGAAATTGAGACTAAAAAAACCAGAAAAAAATTATCAAATTAAAGATCTGGTTCTTTGAAAGAATAAATAAAATAAATAAGTTCTTAGCCAGACTTATCAAGAAAAAGCAAGAAAGATTCATATTAATGCAATTAGAAATGAAGAGGTAAAATCAAAACAAACACTGTGGAAATCCAGAAGACAGTTACTACTTTGAAAAATTATATTCCAATAAATTAATAAAGTTTTAAGAAATGGACAGGATCATAAACTACCAAACTACCAAAATTAACCCAACAAGACATAAATATTCTTAACAACCAAATGACAAGCAATAAAATAGACACAGTAATAAAAAATATACCAACTGAAAAATAACCCAGGACCTGATGAATTCACTGCTGAAGTCTACAAAAACTTTAAGGATGTTATATCACAATACTCCTCAAACTCTTCAAAGAAATTGAAAGGAGTGGAGTGCTCCCAAACTGATTCATGGGAGCCCATATCACCCTGATCTCAAAACCAGATAAAGACTCAACTAAAAAAGAAAACTATAGGCCAATCTCCTTAATGAAAATAGATGCAAAAATCCTCAATAATATATTAGGACATCAGATGATGGAAAGGTGACCGCTTCTCCTGGATAGGCAGAATTGATATTATCAAAACACCCATATCAAAATACCAACAGCATACTTTACGTATTTTGAAAAAAAAATCTAAAAATTCATATGGAACCTGAAAAGACAGAGAATAGACAAATCAATTTTGGGAAATAAGAGCAAAGCAGAAGGAATAGCAATACCTGACTTCAGGCTACACTACAAAGTAATAGTGAAAAAGACAGCATAGTACTGGAATAAAAACATAGTATTAGACCAATTGGAACAGAATTGAAGATACACAAACTTCCTCAGACATACTCAGGTATTTGATTTTTGACAAAGGGATCAAAAGCATATTGGAGGAAAGATAGCCTATTCAACAAGTGTTACAGGGAAAATTGGTTATCTATGTGCAGAAGATTGAAACTGGACCTTTATCTCTCACAATATAATAAATTAAAATGAAAATGGATCAAAGATCTAGAAATTAAAACAAAAACATTAAACCTACTGGAAGATAAAATAGGTTAGACACTTCAAAATATATGTATAGGAGAGGATTTTTTTTAAACAGAACCTCAATTGCCCAAGAAATAACAGCAAAAATCACCAAATGGAATTATGCCAGACTAAAAAGCTTCTGTACAGCAATCAGTAGAGTGACGAGATAACCTATAGAATGGGAAATGTTTTTTTCCAGCTAATTCTCAGATAGAGGACTAATATCTAGAATATACAAAGAACTAAAAAAAAAAATTAAACCAACTAAAATTAAAGATCCAGTCAAGAAATGGGCAAAAAACCAAACACACACTGCACAGAGGAAGAAACATAAATGGTCAACAAATATATGAAAAAATGTTCAACATCTCTGGCCATTAGAGAAATGTTAATTAAAATGATGCTAAGATTCTATTTTACTCCAGAAAGAATGGCAATCATTAAAAAATAAAACAGTAACAAATGCTGGCAAGATTATGATGAAAAAGAACACTCAATGTTGGTGGGAATGTAAACTAGTACAACCATTATGGAAATCAGTATAGAGATTTCTCAAAGAACTGAAATTAGAAAATCTGTATGACCCAGTTATTCCTCTCTGAGGTATCTTCCCCAAAGAGCTTAAATCAAGAATACATGTGTACCAGTGTTTATAGCAGCACAAATTGTAACAGCTAAATCCTGGAAACAGCCTGTAAATCCATCAAAAGATGATTAAAGAAACTGTGGTATCTATAATGAAATACTACTCTGCTGTAAAGAATAGATTTGAGACATTTGTAGGAAAAAGGATGCATGTGGAAAATATTATGTTGACTGAAAGAAACTAGACACACAATCTTAAATATCATATAGTATCTCTCATTTGAGTGGTGCAAAGTACAAACAAAAAGAATAACAAAGGATAGATAGAAGGGGAGAAGGAGTCATCCAAGGTGAAAAGCACAAGGGGTGAGGAGGAAAGGAAGGGGAAATAAGTAAAATAAAGATATTCTGTGTACAGGAACCTAATAACCTCAATTAATGTAAACATTATATGCCATAACATGAGCTAAGATTAATAAGGTCAACACGAGGATGAAAAATGGGATAGGGGAACTGGAGGAGGAGGGAGGTAGGAGGAACAAAAGGGAAGATTAAAAAAAAGAGAAACAAGCTGTTGTATGTACATGTGACCACTCCTCAAAATTATTGTAAACTGCATGAGCTGCAAACATATATTAATAAAATTAAAAATAAAGAGGAGTATAATATATCTTTTTTTTTTTAATGGTACCAGGAGATCGAACTCAGGTCCTTGCGCTTGTGAGGCAGGCGGTGGAACCACTGAGCTAAATCCCCGGCCCCAGTATAACATATCTTAATGGTCATCTCCACATGAAGTGTCAACAATACTTAATTTTGTCAGAATCTGACTGGCTAATAATTAAGTAATTCATTTTCTGTATAAAGAACTGACTACCTTCAGATTTGCAATAATCTTAAAGAAAGTCCCATTATTAGAAGTAAAGTTAGCTTTTGCTTTTCATGTGAGAAGATTTTTCTGGCAAATAAATACATTGAATATGAGAGATTTGCATTATTTTATAGATCTGACAAATTTAGTTCTCATATCAGGACATAATTTTGTCATTAAGTTTGGAAATCTTAGACAGTAAGATCAGATTTTACATTTCCTTTAGTTCTATCTAAAGTGTTTGGTAGAATAAAAATCTGTTTGCTCTCAAATGGAACATACAAGGGCCAGGATTTAACTGAGTGGCACCATGCCTGCCTCGCAAGCACAAGGTTTTGAGTTCAAGCCCCGGTAGCAAAAATAAAAAGCAAAACTCTTAGTCAAATGGAAGATGCAAATAATATCAGTTCTCATTTGCCATTGATAAATGAGAAGGTTAAAAAATAAGTTACCAGTTAGAAAAGTAACCAGGAAAAGTTATTATTCAGAATCAAATCATTACTTAAATATACTATGGTCAAAGTAGTCCAAATTTTTTTAAAAATTGAATAATTTTCCATTGAATTAGTAAGAAAATTCTCTTACACGTTACGTTAACTTTTTTCTTTTAAAATCATTTTATTACATATTCAATTACATCTGTTTATTAGTTGTGAAGCCAGAACATTTCTCTCACAAATTTTTAAGATATTATATAGAAATAGTGTTATTTAATAATTTTAAATTTGTTTCCACTGTAATAATGGTGCAATATCAAAAAATGCAATATATAAATATATTTATATATTTATAAAATTTAAATAATTTGTGAAATATAAATATATAAATACATAAAATATTAAAATGTTGCCAGGGGAAGTGTTGAGTGTTCAGCAATGCTGAAGCAGATTAAATGTGAATTGGGAAGATATCAGAACAAAAGTTATCACTTCCAAGTCACCTGGCCCAAGAAAAGCTCTCCTCAGGGAAACCTCAGTGAACTTCTAAGTCAGGAGTTACCCATTTGGCATGTGGAAAGTGACTAAACAGGAAGCAGCAAACTAATTCATTTAAAAACTACATTAAAATAATTTCACTGTTAGAAAACTTTCATTTTACTCTCCACATAGAAAAGACATTATTGCCCATTGAGAAAGTTTACTTAAATGAACTGAAAGATACATATTCAGAGAAAGTTAGAGTGCTTTCCTGATAGAGTAATGAACACACTAAAGTATCAACTGAACTTCTTCAACAGGAAGAGAGAAAAAAATATAAGGTCAAAAGAGAGAAAAGATGGGGAGGATGAATCGAATCTCTTCACTCTTTCCAGAGTAATGGACTCTATTTGACAGTGGATTCCATGACTGCCTGCTTTCCTCTCAAATTCCCTCTAGTGAAACCTGCCTGTTGAAATATTATAAACAGATACAGTAGTTTATATTTTCATTTAAGAGAAATTTTTTTGAAAAGCATTTCTGTAATCTCTCCTAAGATCTTTTCCCAGGTACCTACACTAATGTAATCCTTCATGCCTCAACTGGAAAACCAAGCACAAGGTCTCTTGAATGAAACAGCTAGCATGAGAATGAAAGCCAATGATGAACAGAAACTGACTTGAGGGGTAAAGATAATACAGCTATAATGGTTAAACATTTCAATCAGTATCCTCAGCAATGATCTCTCATAAAACTAGACCTGGGTAATACGAAAAGTGCCTGATAGATACATGAGAAAAGTTGAGTCTTTCCTAGCTTCAAAGTCATCGCCATGGTTCCAGTGAAAGACCATTTTAGGAAAGACAATCCAGCCAGTCCTCAGGTGTGTAAAAACATGGCCGGGGCTCAGAAGAGAGCAAGGCAGCCTCTTCAGTCTGCAACTGATCACAGAAGGTTGATAAGCAGCATTAGCTGAGAATAGAGAACCGAACAACACACCTAAACTGCATTTGCATAAGCAATATTAAGTGATGATTTTTAAACCTTTGCCTTTAGAAGTGGGTTGTTATTCGACATAATTGGAACAATTGATACCTTTAGCTCCTAATGTAGTTTTAATAGAAAATTACTAAAACTAGCCATTATGTCTTTCATGAGCTATGCTTATTAAATGACCCTAATTTAATTCTGCTTTAAAACCATTATTTGATCAGCTAAAATTATGACCAAATTATATAAACATGAATAAATGCTCCAGCTCTTACAGAAATCCATGGTCATGGTCATATTATTATGTAGCTTTGAAATGCTCCCAAAAAGAGCTGGGTACAAGAGTGACATATGTTTTGTGTGATAATTTGAGTGTACTTCTCCATCCTTCAAGAATGTTAGCATATGCCACACCTAATCAGATCCTATAGGAAAGCTGTTGACTTCAACTATTTGACTTCAAAATATGTATAAACCTGATTTTGACACTGAGAGGTTAGGCCATAGGAGGACTGCACTATTGGCCACTTCTTCAAAACTGAGAGTTTAGTTTATCATACGGCTAAATTCTGCTAACTTTTGAGCTCTTCCTCAAAACCTCACCCACCAATACACACACAATTTCCCTCTACTGTCTAGGTATCTAACATGTCACAGGTCTATGCTTTGTTGGTAATACCATTTCTCCTGAGAACCACACATAAATGTACACCATAAAATTTAATTAGATTTTACTTTCCACAGAGCCTGGCTTCCATCCTAATTGAACAAGTAGATATGAATTCTGGAACTTACTTTCTATATGGTTATTATTCCTAAGAATTATGGACTAAAAGAAAAGAAAAAAATATCTTTATCAATAGACCATGAGATTTATAAGGTCATATTTTGAATATCTCTTCATTTTAGCCAAACAAAAATGTTAAGAAATAACTTCTAAGATATATAACTACAAAAAGACAAGATATAGAAATTGAAAACAACCATTTGAAATTCATAAAATGCTATCAATATTCCTAAATACCACTATGCATATGTATATGTGTATTTGTTCCTAAAATTTCCAGAGATGTACTCAAAAAACTTTTGCAAGTCATTACATGTGGAAAAGGGCTCAATGGATCTGGAAGAAATAGAAGAAGAGTTTACACTCTTAACAAATTTTGATTTTTATATTTGGCATGTTTTATTAACATAATCATATATTTTTTTCTTTACTGAAAACACATGTACTCAAAGAACTGTAAAGCAACTGGTATTCTTAGAGGTTTAAAATCAAATGTAGTTGTTAAAATGAATGTAATATATATGTAAAATTAATAACCCTTTCAGTAATTTTTATGAGAAAGAAATAGGTTACAAATAAGAGTATATTGAGACAAAATAAATTTTAGTTTTCCTGTTTTTAAAGAAGATTCAGTAAATAAGAATTTCTATAAACATTTTATGAAATGGTTTCTATAAATATAAATCTACAGAGAACTATAAACATAAATATAATAAAAGCAATTGTAAAAATTGGAGTGGAGTGGTTAGATCTCACAATTGTTTCTACTTGTTCACTCTGGTGCCTCCCACCTCAATCCTTGTCTCTAAAGTACTGGAAAGGATTGTTGGCCTCTTTAGAAACAGCTATTTGCTCAAATGCCTTTTGCAGCCTTATAAATGCCTGTTTTTGTAAAGCTTTTTCTTTAAACAGCTTGTTCACAGTATCACACTATTACAAAATAACTCATTTACACATTTTTAAAAAAAATCGTTTACCATGGAAAATGAGGTGCAACTGTTTGTAAATCAGAGGGAAGAAGTTTTCTTCAAATAATGAAGCATATGGTTAATATGCCAGTTTCATCCTAACTATACCACAGGTGCTATTATTCTCCACCATAACTCTCTCCACAGGATGAAAGGTTCACAAGAGGGAGTTAATCATTTACCCCAAGTTCTAATTAATGTTCCAGCAATAGGAGGGAGAACAAATCCGCTAGCTCCAAGTTTTGACCAATTCCAAGATATTTACTTAGAAATTTTCCTTCCTTACCTTTCATTAATGCACAGCTTCATTTAGAATGTCACTTGACAGGCAGTCATAATTATAGCTTAATGTTAAATCTGATTATATAGGTAATGAACCTAGTGTAAAACCATTGAAACTATACAGAATTTTGCAAAGAAAAAGGAATAAAATTCTTGAGTTTTTGTGTAGTTTCCCAAATCCTATTCCAATTTTTCACATGTAGCTCTCATTAATATGCAAGTCATTTTCTATGTTTATATAAATACATACACATTTATTCAAGTAGTAGTAGTAGTAGTAGTAATGAAGGTATATTTCTTGGATTTCCTTGATGTACTATAACATGGTCATAATGAAACACACATAAGGAAAGATGTCTTTTTCTATCCCTACTGAAAGAAATAAAATTTTTCACTCCTTTATCTGTCAAAATAAGGAAAAACTTTGACTGATTTTATAAAGTTAGTCCGGCCCTGCATCCCTAGGATTAACATCATTTGATCATGATTTGTCTACCCTTCAATATGCAGTCAGACCACATCTGTGATATATTTTTGAGAATTTTTGCATGCTTGTTCAATCAGGATTTGTATTGTATATTTCTTTTTATGCAGTCTCTTATTGGTTTTGATATCAGTAATTTTTGGGAGAAGTTCCTTCTTTAATTTAATGAAAGAGTTCATATAAAATTTTTTATGTAGATGTTTAATAAATTTTACAGAGACATAATATGAAATTAGAGTTTTGATGTTGTTGGTGGAAGGTGTTAAGTTTTCAAACATATATGGGTTATTTTGTCTACATTGTCATATTGATCACCATAGATAATTTTTGTAGTATTCCTTATTATATTTTATGAAGTTCCCTGTTAAATAGAATTACATATCAATAGATTTGTAGTTACATCTCTCCTTTTATGACTGATGTGGCTAACTTGCATCCTTTTTCTTTGTTATGAGAGCTAGAGATTTATTAATTTTCTATGGCTTCCTTTTTAATCTGGTTTCCCAGTGTTTGTACAGGATATGTTTAAGGTACATTTGGGGATAGAGTAATTGCTCTTGTTGAGGTTCTCTGATATTCTTAGATAAGTGGTTCATTATTTTTCATTATTTTTGGTAATTTGTCATCCATTTTCTCTTCAAATATATCTTCTGCTGCATTCTCTTTGTTCTGTGGTTTAACTACATTGTGTGATCTTATTTGATATTGTCTCACATACCTTAAATATTATGTTCTTTTTCTTTTTTAACTCATTTTCTTTTTTTACATTCAAGTAATTTATGTTGACATATATTAAATTTCACTAACTCCTTTCTTTAATTGTATTGAGTTTATGAATGGGCTAATTTATAGTATTTTTTTCTCTCTGACACACACAAACATGCCCATATACACACACACATACGCACACACACACAAACATCTGCATTTGATTCTTTGTCAAGGTTTCCATTTTTCTGCTGAAATTTTCCACTATTCATGTATGTTGTTCACATGCTCTACTAGAATATTTAACATATTAAGCATAGTAATTTTTCATTCCCCAACTATTGATTTTAATATTTGGATCATTTCTAGGTGTCTGAAGCTCCCAGGGGTTATATACTTTAAATAACAGTTGATACTAAACTTTTGGACATATTTAATACACTTTTATTGTACTCCTATATCCATTTCATACTATGCTGCAGGTAACTTATTGTATGTGTTCACATCTTTCCCTGACTGGTTCTGTTTTTCTTTAGATCTCAAACTAGTTATTTGCTCTACCACCTCAATTCTTTGGTTCAATAGAGATTTTTTTTTTTGCTTTTGCTTTTCTTTTTTGGTACTAAAATTGAATTTCAGGACCTTCTCACTGATCTACATTCTCAGCTTCACCCTGCCCTATTATTTACGTATTTATATTTATTCACTTTTTAATATTTTTGAGACAAGTTCTCACGAAGTCACTTAGTGCTCTGGTTGTGCTCAGTTTTGGCATCCTTCTGTCCCTGCCTCTCAGGGTGCTGGGATTACAGATATGTGCTACTGTGCCCAGCTGATACAGTTTTATAAATTTCCCTGATCTTTCTAGTTACTTGGATGGCAACAATATACCTTTTTGGTTTGCAATTTACTGCAAACAGTCTGGGCCTCTTAATTACAACTATTTAACTACAAAATTTTTAGTCATAGTTTTTTTGATTTATCAACTTCAAAGTGTAACTACAATATTTACTGACAACACAAATCTATTTATATTATACTTACCTCTTCTATATCCCTCCATCTAGTTAGAATAAATCACTATAATTATTCTGACAATTGTCTTCTTTGGCTTAAGTACAACCCTTAATATTCTATTACTTGATGCATGATTTGTAATCATATTCCACTTCTTAATATGTACGTTAGTCATTTAATTTAGAACAATTTACTGTCGCACAATTTCTAGGATTGTAGAGGTCATTGTGATCTCCACAAAACTAAAATGAAAAATATTGTTTACTCTTTTCTACTTTTGTTTCCTCCTTCAAAATCTTCATAATTATTTTAAATTTTCAAGTTAATACTTTTTTTTTTCCTACCGGGGACTAACTCAGGTCCTTGCGCTTGCACAGCAGGAGGCAAAACCACTGAGCTAAATCCCCAACCCTTTCAAGTTGATACTTTCTATAGTAACTGTCCATATATTTCTATAGATAGCTCCTAAATAATCGATCAAGTTTATGATAGCATTTCATAAATATGATATAACACTGAGCCTCATTTGTGCACAGATAACAATGTACACAAAGATACACCCCAAGTGACCATCAGCTGGAGACTGGATAAAGAAGATGTGGGTTTTTTTTAACAAAATGGAGTACTACTCAGCCATAAAGAATGAGAAACTACGGACATTTATAGCTAAGTGGATGCATATTGAGGCCATACTCTTAAGTGAAATAAACAGGACATACATGTGTAAATACCAAATAGTTTCTCTGGTGTGAAAAACTGAAAGTGTAAATAAGGATCAAAATGTATAATTGATATTGTGAAATAGGAAGAAAGGGTCTAAAGGAGTAGGGGAAATGAGTGGTGTAGGTGAAAGAAAAGAAGTGAAAAGAAAAAATATGAGAAAAGGAAAAAATGGAAACAAAGTCTTTGTAAATAGGGAAGGGTGGAGGGGGTGAAGGGAGGGCAGGGGAATGGGGAAAAAATAAGAACCAATATACGTCATGTAAAGGTACAAGATCCCAATGATGAATGTAACTGTATTGTATACCTAAAATGTACCTATAAACTTAATGGAAAAAAATTTTTTCCAGTGGCCAACGTCTTTCATTTTTTCTTTCTTTCTTTCTCTCTTTCTTTCTTTCTTTCTTTTTTTCTTTCTTTCTTTCTCTCTCTCTTTCTTTCTTTCTTTCTCTCTTTCTTTCTTTCCTTTCTTCCTTTCTTTCTCTTTCTTTCTTCTTTCTCTCTCTCCCTCTCACACTCTGTCTCTCTCTTTCTTTTTTTGATGGCCAAGTGGAAATTTCACTTGAGTGTTTATTTTCACATATCTATGTCAGTCTAAATAGTAATAAGGAAAAATGTCCCTATTTCTACCCAAAACATTAATCATTTTAATATATTCCAAAATTTGAAATGTAAATCCTTATTTTTTTTCTGTGCAGTCAACTGTTGCTATCTTTTTTGATAAATATGTCAAATAGTTTTAGTAGAACTAAAATAGCATATATAATGCTAATTTCTTTTCTCACAAATAGGACAAGTACCTGATGCTTGTGAAGTCTTTTATTTTGGGGCTATGAGTAATTTATTTATTTATTTTATTTTTATTTAGATTTATTTTGTTTGTATGTTTGTATGTTTTATGTGAATTTAGTTTACATGGATGTAAAATTCCCTAAGAAATGCATCAGTTTTTACTCATTATAACATTCAGTAGGCTTTGAAAGTGCAAGGTCCCGTGTTTGATCCCCAGTACCAAAAAAAAAAAAATTTTCAGTAAGCTTAATTCAAAATATTCTATGAGAGCTACTTTATAGCTTTAAAAATCTTAACATAAATATTATGTTCATTATATTAAATTCAAAGTCTCTATTCCCAGTTGAAATACTGTTTCTCAACTGGAAGTGTAAATTGAGTATCTTTGGGGAAATGAGAATTGCTATCAGTTCTGTAACTAATTAGTAACTACACATTTTATTGGCATCAATACTTGGTCAAATGAACCATGCAGTCAGACATGATAGCAACACATCTGTAGTTCTAGCTACTTGGGAGCCTGAGGCAGAAGGATGGCAAGTTCAAGGGCAGCCTGGGCAACTTGGCAAGACTCTGTCTCCAAACAAAAACAAAACAAAAGATTAATTATACAGTAAATGGGTTCTATGACAAATCAAATGGTTGTTGGTGAGTGGCTTTTCTAACAATTGAGCTGGGCCCATTAGTTTTCGGAGTATTTATCTCACCCCCAGTGATGTCATCCACAGAGGGCATTCTCACTGTGAACAAAATATTGAAGTTAGCATGCAGGGGTGTACAGACTGACTTCTACAGCTCACGAAAGCATCTGGAACACCATACCACAACTGCAGTTTGAATTGTTGACGTGAAGAGTATTTTCTAACGTTTTAGCAATGAATATACATGGCTTTTAGAATGATGTCAAATAAAGGCGTTCTTAAACATATCATTAATTCGTTTGTCATGTTAAATTGGATTTCAAATACTTTTCTTCATAGATCATTTAGCCCTGTCCTGTTTTTTCCTTTACTTTGAATCACTTAATTTCTGTGTCTTATAATGTTGTTCAAAAATTAATCATCCTAAGAATTTTCACTTTAACATGAACATGAGGAAATACACCAACTATGGAGGATATGAGCATACACACTGTGTTTGGTACACATAAATTAAAGAATCAACTTAATTCAAGAAATAGTGGTAAAGTACAATTTTCCCTATTTTATGCTGTTTTCCTTTATTAATCATTGTGAAGATCTTCAGAAGGAATCCATCCATAATAGTTTTTTTATATGAACTTTCCTAGTTCTGCTGTCTTGTTTTCTTTTCTATCCCGAGAAACATAAATTGCATTGCTATGCCTTCTTTGTGATTATGCTTTTTGAGTTACATGATTCTCTTTCAAAAAGTGTGTGGCCTGTAAGGGTACAACATTGTGTAGCTCTTTGGTGGGGGGTAGCTCTCTCATTTCAGCTCTTCGAATGTAGTTATTTTTTGTTACTTGATTTCTAAGTTATATATCATATCCTGTAGCAAAAAGTTGGTTTCAATCTGTAGGCTCCCATCTAGTTTTCTTTTGACTTCTCCTCCCTTTGTTTCTGTTAATGTTTTTCTTCTGACTCCCCCTTCCATTTCTCATATTTAGACTTCACACAAAACTTTGTGTGCAAAAATAAACATTCTCTATCTCACTTGCTCTGCAAGAGCTATCTTCCTCCTGCTGTTTTCTTGCTGCACCTCTTGTTTGTCTCCAGCTATTTTACATTGTGCTTTTCATCTTTTTTATCACAAAGTGAAATTTATCTTCTTCCTTTTTCACATCTATTCTTAAACCTTTTATTTCCTTTGTCTTTTGGAGACCCAAAAGTCTTCCCTGAAGACAATATGAATTGAAGCATCTATTTTATGTTCCTTTCTTGAGCCAACGACACTGGCCATATATTACCTGCTCCGCTTTCTTAAGAAATGTGTCAGGGAAGTTAGAGTAGCTATGTTCTTTTAATCACAATGTTTATATTTATTTTCAATTTCAGTGAAGGAACTGAGAAATATTTTCAGTTAGTATTAAGAACATTGACTTTGGACTACAACTTTATTTTGACTTCCTGTTCTACCAGTCACAAATTTTGGTTCTAAAGGAAATTAATTTGCCTTTTCTAGTTTGTATTCCTTCATTTGTAATGATATTAGCCTATACAATAATGTGTGTGTGTAAGTGCATAAATAAATTGAATATTTACAAAACACTTTACTTAATTCTGCCATGTTAACACAATAAAGAAAAATTACTTCATAATTACTGTTTTGAATATAATTAATTTTTATCATGTATTATTTCTTTCTTATAAAGATTTTTATTGATTGATCTGGTTATTCAATAACACTTCAGAAATTTGCCAGTATGATGTCAAGAAAACATGTAAAATGAAAAACTTTGAATCAAATTTGTGTTTGTAAGGAATGTAATTACAAGTAGTGGCATTGAAGTTAATTTATGCTGAGCATCCCTAATCAAAAATCCCAAATCCAAAATGTTCTGAAACACAAAATTTTTGTTTTTTTAGTACATGTTTGAAGTGCATAATGTTTATATTCCTGGTATGGAGTTGGTGCATGTACATGATATATCTTAATTTACCATCCCCTTTCCTTACCTTCCCTCCATTTCTTGATACCCTTCCCATTTGAGAAAGATCTACCTCCCTACTTCCTATTATCTATCTTTTATTTTGCTCTTTATTTATATGTTGAGTTTCTAATATAAGAAAAACCATTTAACATTTAAGCTTGCATGTCTGATTCATTTCACTTAACATTATGGTCTTACGGTGCATCCTTACAAATGATGCAAATTTATCTTTTTATGGCAGAGTAGTACTCCATTGTGTATAAAAAGGAAGAGGCAGGATATATCATACCACATCTTCTTTATTCATTCATGTGTTGATGGGCATATGGGCCACTTCAAAGATTTAGTTATTTCAAATTATGCTATTATAAACATGAGCATGCATGTATCACTGTAATATAATGTCTTTAACTCTTTCAGAAAGATGCCTAGAGGGGGAAAACCTCAGTCAAATGGAACTTCTGGGTTTGGTTTTTGAGAATTCTCCATATTGATTTCTATAGTGGTTGTACTAGTTTATGTTCCCACCAACAATTTACACAACATGTTATGATGACGTCCCATGATCTAGGCCTAAAATTCGCACTATTTGGACACAATTATTCTCTCCCTTCAATCAGTGCAATGTTATCTATAAAGTAACTTACCTTTCCTTTGCCAAAGCTTTCTATCATCCCTGGCAAGTCCCTAGACATGTGCTAATTACATCCAAACTGTTAATTTATCCCAATTCACCCTCTATAGGTCACAATCTGTCCTGTGTCCATTGACTCATTGGTTTTCACCTACTAAGTTGGATCTTATCAATATTGCACTAGTTTTCAAAGTTAAAATGTTCAATTTTATATTTGTTGTTCTGCAACCTGAATCTTTGATTAAACCTGTTGATAGTCAAAATATTTTAGCAGCAAGTTTGTAATTATTAACATTGATCAAATATTCCTGGCAAAAAATACTGCTTCTTTCTGAAAAATTTTGCTGGTAATTTTCAAGTCATTAATTTCTTCTCATCTTCAGAGTGCTGCTCATGTTTTATTTTCTTCTCCTTCTCTTTGCAAATCTCATTTTCTGTGGCCCTTACAAAACAAAACTGACAAATAAGATCATATTTTCTTTTTAGCCTGTTTTTCTTATTCTTATTTTTTTCTCCAGTAATTCATTTTCTATTCTTATTTTGATTTATTTATTCTTTCCAGGTGTAGATAATTGGTGGTGCTTTCCCCAGGCTTCATTCAGCTAAGGAGAGAGATTTTGGAGTCTGTGTATCTTTTCTACCATAGAGATCTTCTATAGATGTCACTGAAGTTTCACAGTAGGGTTTTTGTGTTTTTTTGAGTATGAAGAATTTGTTGAGAGAAGATAGTTTCTGTTTAAGAGGGACAGAAGGGGGACTAGAAAGTGGATTGCCCATCGCAGTAGGTTGTTTAAAGGTAGTTCTGACTATACAAAAGTCTACCCTGCTCTCCACAGCAACCTTCAGAAGAGCTGCTTTCTACAGGGAGTGCACAACTTGACTTATAATTCTCTTTAATCATTCTTACCAATCTTATATTTTACAGTTTATTCATTTGAAAATATATATGGAACAAATTCTACACAACATCCCATGAAGCTTATGAAAGGCTTCATAAAGTTCACTGATACATGGTCTGGTAAATGAGTTTTGGCTTTATAATTACCACATTCCTTTGAAGTGATGCAAAACATTGAAATCCTTTTCTATTATGCGCAGGTTTAGTGTTTCTAGAACTGGAATTGCCTTCACCAAGGCACATTTTAAAGAAGTAGTGAATTCATATACATAATGTGTTTAAAATTAGTAA
Organism: Heterocephalus glaber; assembly: GCF_000247695.1. The sequence goes on from NW_004624731.1 coordinate 44,803,916, forward strand.
CAAGTACCAGAGATAAGTGGCTGGATGTCTCACCTGAGATTCTGAGAATAAATAAGAACAAAATTAGAATTTTATGGTTTAAAATCTATTTAAAAATAAGTGTGGTAGCTTCCAGTGACACTAGCAAAGATTTTTTTCAGCTCTTAGATTTTATAGAATTCTTCCAACTGTTACTTCCACACAGAGCTAGTACTGTAACCCCAAAAGTTCCATAACTTTATTTCTGATTTAAAGGATGATCACATTTTTCTGCAATGCTTTCCCTAAACATGACTTGAAACAAATTCTCTAGAAATAACTTGAAAGAAATTTTTCCATAGTGCATGGTGTGCCTCACCTGACATAGGCAGGGTGGACAGTGGAGAGACATCACAGAGCAGAATGAGAAGGCACAGCCCCTTGGGGCGTCACACTGCACTCTGCAATGTGGCAAATTGCAAGCCACAGGAGATGACAGCAACCACAGGAGAAATTTTCCTTCATGAGATCTAGGAGAGAAAGTCAGGGGCTTTATGATCCAGAAACATTTATTTTCCTTCAGAGTAAAGAAATCCTCTAATGAGTGTTTCCACAGCCATTGCTGAGATGTGGTTGAGAAAACACGGGTATAATTTAAGGGTATCTTGGTTCTGGGAATCTTGAGAAGATACACTTTCCTGAGTTTCTTGGCCCATGGCTTCTAGTAGAGGCCAGTTATTGATACAATCTTGTGACAGCCAGGTGATATCATCACTTGAATAGGAGAGGAAAGAAGTATGTGCAATTGACATGCAAGTAAGCATTAAACAGTGAACTCCTGGAGACAGCAAGCAGATGAGTTAGAGCCTCAGGAACTGGTTTGGTTAAAAAAAAAAAAAAATGGGTGTTTTTTTGATAACTGAAGAAAGAACCAGCCATAAAGAGAAAAGAGAATGAGAAATGTAAAAGGTTAGGGCAAGTAACATTTAACATGTAAGACTCATTCCTACCAAGAGTGAAGAAAAGAAATAAAAACATTTTCACTACAGCCAAAGTAATCTGCAGAGACCACTCACTCCCTTGAAGACATTACATGAAAATTGAAAAGCGCTCCCCAAAAGAAGTAGGCAGATTCTCTTTCCCTACCTTTGTCATTCATTACAAGTGGAAAAAATACATTTTTATTGTGATAGAAAAAAAATTGTTACTAAAATCAACTATTAGTGCTATTTTTGAGACTTGCCTGAAAGTGGTTTCAGATAGAAATATTATTTATGCAATTAATATACTGGCTTTCATGAATTAAAATGAGCAGTCCAATATCCAGCATGAAACATAAAACAGGAAAAAGACAAAAAATAAAGGTAAAGATAAAGGACAAGGTAAATATGGAGATTTTCCTTGAACATTTGTGATTTATGCTTTCTACCAAAACCCAAAGAGGAATGATTTGAGATTATCTTAAAAAATCGCTGTATTTTTTCTTTCCAATGTTTATTAAACACTGCTTATTTCCAGTGTCAATTTGGTTATTTGGAGCTTAGAGTTATTTTTTAATAATTTGGAAATACATTTTAGGGTATAATAATGAGTTACCTGAATAAGGAAAATCTAGTTGAGAGAATAATCTCATTTCTATTTATTACACAGTTCTGAAAAAATGTAATTTCTATTTAAATGGGCCAATTATTATGTACTATAGTTCCAGGGAGACTTTGTTCAAGAGGTAGGACAATTTCAAATGTGTATATATATATTATATTTCAAATGTATATAC
>NW_004624731.1:44805750-44825378 GCF_000247695.1 Heterocephalus glaber
ATTTTTTAAAGAAATCACCCCTGCCTTACATTCAATTTGCAACCTGGTCAACAATGGGCTTTTCTGTTATTTATTCTAAAGTTCTCATTTAATTGATTTCTATTGGATATTTTTTAAATGTTCAAATGTTAACCAGTAATTAAGGTTATTGGGGATTTTAAAAAAAATCTCTCTTGCAATCAAAATATCTCTAGTAATTTTTAGTGTCTCTTTTCCAGTTGTACAGAAAAGTGAACTGTACTAGCAAATATACTTTGCATAGAAGTGGGGGTTAAATAGTTATGATCATTGGTGCCTGAATGAAAGTAATATTTGTCCTTTTTGTGTCTGGTCCCTGAAACCTCTTATAATCCCTCAGATCATTCTTTTTTCTTATTTGGAAACTCATTACAAAGAATGTACTTGAGAATGCCAAGGATCTAGAGTTACAGTCAGCCATTATTTTTTAAAGGCCAGATAGTAGATTCTTTTTCATATTCTTCTTTGTAAAGAGCCCTTTAAAGATACAAACAAACAAGCAGGAGAAATGGAAACAAAGTCTTTGTAAATAGGGAGGGGTGGAGGGGTTGAAGGGAGGGCAGGAGAATGGGGAAAAAATTAAGAACCAAGATATACCATGTGAAGGTACAAATTCTCAGTGATGAATGTCATCATATTGTATACCTGAAATGTACCAATAAAATTTTTTAAAAAGATGCTCCATTTGACTACTGAAAAAAAGATACAAACAAACAAACAACAATCAAAGCACTCTGAACACTTGCCATACAAAAAGAACTTTGATTCCAAATTTGGCTAAGGGCTACTAGCTTTCTGAATCTTGTTCAAGAGGACAATAAAGCCTGAATTCATGTAAAATTTCATAGAATGGCACTATTCTTACACCTGTGGACTGTGGACTATGGTGCAATCCAGAAAGCATTAAAATCTGAGATTTAAAGCCTAGATGTTATACAAGTTACTTTATCCTTGGGTAATGTCCTACAATTTATCTAATGTTTTATCCTTCTATGATCTGACCTAAAATTGAGCTGAAATAGTCTTCCTAATTAACTTTTAAATTAGCTATTGTATAAACTTCAGATGTTTATGGTATGCTCATAGCCACATTTCCTATTGTAGTGGACCATTCTGTCTATATGTAGCATTTTAAAACTTACCTCATATCCAGATTCTCAATCATTGAGTACTGTCTAATTTTCCTCCTATTTGACAGCATCTTCTGGAACTCAATTACCCAGCCCATTTATAGCAGTAGAAAGCCAGTAGAAATTTTAGTGTCAAGTAACATGAACCTGCCATTTGTGAACACTAAATACCTTAATGCTTCCTGTAAGTAGCCCTATCACTCAAATCCACAGAAGTGTTTGTTGGTTTCCTGTTTCAAAATGAACAAAGCTCTACCACCCTGGGACTTGTGCACTGAGACAAGCTAAAGGGTTTACATCAGCCAACTCTCATGTTAGACTTTGGGCCTTCTAGGCACATTATAGGTGTTTAGATTAGTGAGCCAGAGAAGAGTAACTCCTTTTATGTCACATCTGCCTGGATGGCTCATCACACATAAACTTGAAAAAGCCTGCAATCCAAAACCTAATAAAAACTAAAAGTAATTAAAAGCATTTAGGATGAAAGTGGGCACAGTATATATATTTTCTGCTGCTCTCTAACTAATTATCACCATTTAGTGATTTAATACCAGACCAAGTTCTTCTCTCACCTTTTCTGTGGATCAGGAAATGGTGTAGTAATCAGAATGGATTCCCCTGCTCAACACACAAAATCCCAAACCACCATCAAGTGAGGCTTCCTTCCATATGTGAAGTTTGGGTCTTCTTCAATCCCACCAGTTGCGGGAAGAATTCATTGCTCTGTTTGTAAGACTGCAGTCCCTGTTTTCATGTGGGTTATCAACTCACTCAGTCACTCTGAGCTTTAAGAGATGGTCATTCTGCATCGGCAGTTCACAAGGTAGCTGTTTTGTATTGTTTGCTCAAATTCAGCAGAAGTGAATGTTTCTAGCTGCTTTTGCTGCATCTGTTTTACTTGCAGTTGGAGAAAGTTCTTTTTTTTAAGCATTATGTGATGAGATTGTACCCACTTGGACAATTCCAGATAATGTGAGAGAAGAGCTTCCAGTGAATCACAGAATTCCAAACACATTTTTAAACATGTATTTTTGTCAGTTTCTGTTTTTTTAAGAAATTTCCATAAATCACTAAATTTTCTAAAGCAAAAAAATACATTATAGGAAAGAATCCATAATTATAAAGAAAAGATCAGAATTCTAATAAAAGAATTCCCATTACTTGGGCTTGTCATGGTGAAAACTAATTTAAACCTCTTTTGTTCCTTAATATTTTCATCTTTCCAGTAAAAAATTGTGAAAGGCTCCAACAGAAAAAAATCAATGTCCTCTCTGATTCATCTACATGAGTATCTATATCATTGTTTATGATCCTATAAACTGTAGAATATTGATTACAATGCAAATTATTCTCTTTTCTTAATATGAAAATTGAGTTCAGTGTAAAGCAAGTAGTTATTCCCCTGTAGACAGACCTATTTTGCATGTACGTTAAGAACTATGTATTCTATGTCTGTATAAGTATGGTTCTTACAATTCTTTTATAAATTGGTTTCCACATTAATTGATGACTTAGATAAAACCTTTGTCATTTGTTAATTCTGCATTTGTATGAGTCATGATTTTGTGCTTTTTAAAATTTGGCCATTTAACAATTTTAGTAGGGAATTATTGTTCTTCCTTTTTTCTCTATCACATTTCTACTCATGGATATTTTTTCAATTAGAGGTTGTTCAGAAAGCATTTTCCATTTGGAGATGTCTCCTTGTGATAAGACATAGTCCCCAGGTCGTAAAGTACAGATGATTTCTCTGCAATGGGAAGCAAACGTAAACTAGAAATGAGAAGCTTTTTGATGTCCTTTACTAAAATAAGCTGCTTTACTAACTCTACTAATTAGAAGTTACTCTTGTTCAGAAACAGTCCTGTAGAGCACAAATTAACAAAAAATTTCTCACATATCTGGGCACCTATCACATCTTTTACATTTATTAGTTGTTTTCTAATTATTTTAAGTAATATAGTTAGATATTTAAATTTTAATACTTACTCTCATGTTTCTGCCTTCAAATTTTTGAAGGAAAAGACTATATCTACTTTTTAATTTACAACTCTTCAAGAACCTGTACAATGTTGTATAGCACACAGTTTCTCAGTAAGTAACTAAGAGATCTTGATCATGTGACTCAGAGAGAATTATAGTTTAATGATTATTGAGCAACAAAGCTTCCTGGCAGCAACTATTTTAATCTTTATAAATAGTGTCCAGTGGTTCAATTCAAATGGTCAATGAGAAACCACACATTCCCGAATTCTGCTGTGGTACAGAAACTATGATGGCAAAGAGCCACTTAAATGGTAGAAGTTTTAACACATTCACAGCAGGGGAGTAATTAGTATGTCTCACTGCCAGATGGCTTGTACCAACAGGTAGTACATGTGTGACTATCCCAACAGGTGACTTTTTATTAATTTTATTGCTATAAAGACTGATAAAAGTGATGAGATCCACTTGTACCACCGGTAGTACAAGATGCTCAATGAGACAATCACGTATGTATCATTTGTTGTTCAAGTCAGTGGGAATGTGTTGTTAGTAAATAAATGGATTACCAAATGTTTTTGACATATTTTAGGAAGTATTGAAAATAAATGATAATAACTAAGCAAACTTTTGTCTTATGTGTGCAGATCATCCTTATAAATACAAAAAATAATATCTTACCTCCTCTTTCCTTAAACATTTTGAATATTTTGGAACTAGTGATTTTTATAGTCTTGTTTTTTTTTTTTTGTTTGGTACTGGGGATCGAACTCGGTCCTTGCATTTGCACAGCAGGCGGCAAAACCACTGAGCTAAATCTTGCTTTTTATTTGAAAGATACTGTATTGAAGTCCAGAAAACTCCTGTGCCTTCATCCAAATTAAAATTGGAGAAATATTTAAGCCATGTCATTTTTAAAGCAAGGAATATGTAATTTTTACCTAGCAAAAATCTACAGATAAGAATTTTTACTTATTTTAATTATTGATAAAACTATTTTACTTCTGTTTATTGAAATTCCTTCAGTATTCCCAAAGTAAATCTTTCTTCTATGTAGATCTTCAACTTTTTTTAGTAATATTAAGAAAGGGCTATATATCATTTTATTTAGATATTGCTAATATTGATCAAAAAATAATAAGTAGTCCCAGGAATTATATTGTAAAAATGTTTGGTTCATAGGGAGTTGCCCTTCACAGAATTACTTCCCTTCCCATTGACCAGAATTCCAAATTTGAATGAAAAGCCATAAATAAATGATTAAAATATTAATTGCTGAAATTTTTTTCTTTAGATTTTTCAGAACCCAAACATTTGGCAACCTTTGGATAATATCAAAGTATATAATAATGTTCCAGATTTTTAAATTTTCTCCATCAACTAACATAACACATGGAAATTGCTAAGAAGATTAACTTTAAGATAATAATACATTTGTCTACAGAAAATATGAAATCTAGGTCAAAGTTGATTCTGATATTCCAAGCCAGAGGAAACAAAGGAGACATACACTTTGAATGAGGAAGATCCCATTGAGCATGTAGCTGTCTGTTAGAGTTTAGATCTAAAATGTACCTGAAAAGATCTATGTATATGGAAGATGATTTGATCATGGGGGTACTACATTTATCAATAGATGGATCCATTATTAATGAGTTCTCTGGCTAAAACTATGGTTAAGAGATGGGATCTGGTTGGAGATGGGACACTAGGGGTGGGAACTGAAGAGTGTATATTGACCACAGATGCTGTTTGTCCTCCTCCCCCTCCTCCTCCCATACCCTCCACCCTTTCTCTCCCCCATTGCTGGCTGTCACGGGGTGAACAACTTTCTTATTTCCTGCACTTATTCCATGCCATTCCTGCTTTGGAGCCAACTAATCATGGAATACATTTCCTGAAAACTGCAGTCAAAATGAGCATTAAATTATAGGTGTTAAGTATTTTGTCCCAGTGATGAAAAAGCAGTTTAATACACCTTTCTGTCCACTGTTCTACTGAAAATTCTTGCCTTATCTATAAAATTATTTTTCAAATCCAAGGTCCCTAAGATGGTCTTTTTCTAGCAGAATGATAGCCTGATTCATCTTCTCAGGAGGCCCTATTATAAACCTAATTTTCTTCCCACTAATTCTCCTCTTCTAGTTATTGGTTTTCCAGCATGAACAGATGGACTTGTACCCTGTAACAATGTTATGACATAAACAGAGACCACCATAGGGGCAGATGGCAAACAAGTTCCTGTGCCCTTAACCTATTACTTATTAAAAGCATGATTTGCATGTTATTCTTAAGCAGTCAGGGACTTAAAAGTAGTTTTGGCTAATAAACAGTGATTCTTCATTTAGGCCTACAGATGCTTAACTGTTAACTAAAAACAAAGCTTGAAATTTAATTTTTGTTTTCTTTATGACCTTAAAACTTTAGGGAAGATCCTTGCTCAGCTCTGCATTTAGGCATGCTAATAATTTATAGTGTGTCTTTCTCAGTGTTGACAATGCAAAACTGATTAGCCCCAAGTTTACTTAACAAATATCATCCCCTTTACCACTGAGGACACCAAGGAAAGAGATTGTTATGATTCAGATCTGCAATGTCTTCCCAAAGCCTCATGCACTCAGAGGTGGGGCTATTGGGAAGTATAGTAATTGTATCAAGGGAATATTGTACTCATCTGTGGATTTATCCACTTATTAGTTCAGTGGCTAAGTGTGCTTTGGGAGGAGGTACCTGATTGGAAGAGGTGGGTCACTGGGAATATGATCTCTAATTGTATATCTCTTTCTCTAGCTTCTTTCTTCATTCTTTGTTTCCTAGTCACCAGGATGTGAACAGCTATTCTCCACCCAGACCCTTCCATCATAAAATATGTTCTTATCCAACCAGGAACTATAATCTTAAACCAAAATAAATCTCTCCTTCTTTAAATTGTGTGTAACAGTTATTGTGTCTCAGAGATGTGAAAACTGACTAAAAGAGATTTATAATAAATTAGTAAAACTACTAGTTAGTGTCCAATAATTTTTTTTTAATCATTGCCTGAAACTTATGACCTCCTTGGATTCCAGCAAGCTTCCATAAGATTGAGAGTTCCCCAGCAAAAATAACTATCTCATAGAGATTGAGTTGCCCTTTCAAACATTAAGAGATCCTTCCAGAATCATCTTGGAAAAACAGAACTTAGATAGTGATCAACCAGACCCTGGCCCACCTCAGCTAATCCTTATAGGCTGGTTTTATTCTTTTGGTAACAGGCAGGTCTGATTGTCTTCTTTAGAGGTGTCCCCCTTTCAGCTCAAGCTGGAGTAGTTTTCCTATTTTCTCTGATTAATTCCACCAGATAAATCTGCCTATGCCTCACACTGAAATATTTTTCAGTGAAGAGTCAAAAACCTACTCCACGGAGTGAGTTGAGGTCCTATCTCTTACTTGGAAGGACCTCTTCAGACCTTATGCAGTGAAAGTCACTATGACAAATTCTGTATTGATCTGAAAATATTCTGATATCTAAATTACAGTCTCCTAAAGCAAAGGATAAAGCAATTAAGTCTTCTCATATAAATTGATTAGAAATTATAGCCATTCCACATGGAACAAACTATCATGTGCTATGAAGTTACTTTATGTTTTGTTTTAATAAGAATCAAGTTACAATATGCATTTGACTTTAGGTAGCTTTAAATTTCAGTTCCTGAGAATTAAAATATAATTAATCAGAAAAACATTATAATCTAAATCATGGTTGGTTGATGTTTCTTTAGAAAATTTAGTTTGATGTAGTAATTCATATGTTTACATAAAAAACAGAAATATGGAAATCTTTAAATAATCTGAATGACCTAAATTTCATTTTCCCTTTTTTAATGAAAAGTATATTTTACACAGCAAGATAGAAAACACAAAAAATAGATGCAAAACATGAGATATATTTCTACCACAAATTATATATTACGGTTAAGATCTAAAATGTCCCAAAAGAGCTTGTGTATTCAGTGGTGGAGGTTCTGGAAGGTGACTGGGTCTTGGAGCTATTATGCTTGTCAGTGGATTCATCCGTTGGTGAATTCATGTCTTGTTAAGAAGTAGAGCCTGTTTGGAAGGGTGAATCACTGGAGGAAAAACCTTGGGAAGAGTGTACTCTTGTTCTTGGCTCTTCAGTTCCTTTTCTGCTTCCTGACTTCCAAGGGTTGAGGAACTTGCCTCTGCTATGCCCTTTCTGTGCCATTTTTGCCTTGGAGCCACCACACAATGGATTGAATCTTCTGAAAACTATTGGTCAAAATAAACCTTTCCCCCTTTAATTTGTGGGTGACATGCATTTTGTCCAAGAGATAGCAGAGCAAAAATTTTGTACCAAAGAATTGGGTCATTGTTGTGACTGTACATGCCCATGTGGTCCAGAAGTCTTTGGAACTTTGGGCATTCTGCTCATTTAGGACTCTATTGGGATTTGTTTCCCCAGCTGCAGCCATTGAGGCACTCTCCTGCCATGGTCCAAGTGGGCCATGCTTCTGCTCAAGCTGGTGGCAGACCTTAGTGTCATCCACATGCTGCTGATTTTTTAAACATGCAGAGTGCAAAGAGTTTTGGGGTCATGGAGGCTTCCACCCAGATTTCAGAGGCAGACCAGAAAGGCTAGGCAGTTTTCCCTGAAAGAGCAGTGCATGAAGCTGTAGGAGTGAAGCCAAAGCTACAGGGAGACCCCAGGAATTTGGAGATGCCAGAAAGGTAGATTGTCTCCTGAGAAAAGCCATAGCAGTGAGGAGAGCCAGCCCAAGAGAGAGGCCTTGTGTACTGCACCAGCAAAACCATAAAGATGGGCTTGTTCAAGCTCTTTGGAATTCACATTTTTAATTAATTAATTAATTAACTCATGCTGACATTTTTATGGTAAGTGTTGTGCCCTATAGATTGGTTTCATTTCCTCTAATTAATGGAATATGAGAGTTTTGTGGGAGTCTCTTTTTTGGTCCAGCCCAGGAAACATTTAAAGCAACACTATCTTTTGTTTTAACTGTATTAGTGGAAAAAAACTAATACCTCATCAACCTATAGACTTGTATGTCATTTCACATAACACTCAGTTTAAACAAAGAGAACTCTGGATATGTTTTAGAATGATAAAATTTTGTTGGTTCATTTAGGAAGCCACAATTTAGGCACAAACTCATTAACAAGGTACACATCTTCCTAATCTTTCCGTCACAGAAATGGGATGTTGATTCCAGATAATGTAGAACTAAATTAATTAATCATATTTATTTATTTATTTTTATTTTTTTATTTTCTTTAGTTAATCACAGTGAAACACATATCTAAATATTATTCTAAGCTATAGTCTGTATAGACAAAATACTTTTTTTTTAATCTAAAGATCTATCTCGTTTATTGGCAAAAGGAGAGATCTAGTATTGGAATTTTGCTTTAACTTCTAACTAAAAGAAGCTGATGAACCAGCATCTGATGAAATGTTCCTACTGTGGCATCAGTAACTGGACCTGTACCTAACTGAAAAGTCAAAGTAACCCTCAAAAGTTTTCAAATATCTGTGACAATAAATGATGTAACTGATTTACAAATTTTAGACGTTCTCCTCATTGCATACTTTTTGAAGGTATGAATCATTAAACTTTTCTATAAATTAAACAGACAGCCTTTTATTATTTCAAGAAATGTAAATGGTTAGACACAGCTCTATCTAGAATGGGTTCTGCTATACAGTTATAAAGAAATTACCTTAGATTTTTACACAGATACACACACATATTGATGTGTTTTGCCTTTCAGTTTCAGATTGAAATAAATCCTACTTTAGTGTCAGTATATTTTGGGTAAAAGGGATATCCTACTGTGATTTCAGCATAATAAAGGCTGATTGAAGTGTCAATGATTCAGCTGTGTTTCTATTAGAAAGTTAAAAATGGTCTTTTATATTTAAACAAAATGCTTCAGAATAGATGGGGGTGTCGAGGACCATAAGGCACAGGGGAATAATTTAAACACAAGGCCTTATCCATTGAATAATGAAAAAGAATTTATTAGTTTGACCCTGGACGTAACTAGAGCTGTCCCTCAAACTCTTTCTTCAAGAACGAGACCTTTACAAGCGACACAACTTTCTGAACACATAATTAATTTTTTTAAATTTTCATAGATGTTATTGGAGAAAATGTGATGCCATTTAAATTAATTGTTTAAAAGTTAACAAAAAGGGTTGCTATATTTATATTTCTAAAGCCCTGAGGTTTTATTATATGTATATTTTGAAGGAGGATGGCAGAAGGCGATGAGACTAGATTCCAAATAGAACTGCACCAGTGTTTAAAATGAACTTAGCAAAGTATAGTCAGCCAAGCTCTTAGATGGACATTCATTTCAAAATTACCAATTATAAGAGTTTGGAGATTGACCAGGAATTAGTATCGCAGTCTTTTTTAAAAAGCATTACATATGTTAATATACTAATACATATATGAATGTATTAACATCAATTGATAGTGAGGATAGTCCCTAAATGTTCATCCTGATTCTTTCCTAAAAGAGGCCATAAAAGAATTCTTGTCATCTTCCTCCGTAATAGGCTGCAGATTGTCATTTCAGAGAATACTTCCTTTTACTATTGGAGAAAAGCCAAAGACACAGAAGAATCTGACCAAATCTACCTTGCTAAATTCCAAAATTCCCCCCATATATTATAATTAGATCACACCCTTCCTGTCGAATCACGCTTCCCCATGACTGTCCACTCTTCATGAAACTGAAACGTAAGTAGCCCAGAGATTTATCTTGTGTCTTTGAGTCTTCATTTCTGAAGCCTTCCCTATCACATGAAACTTTTGTTATGTAGGTCTAATATGGTTTTTTTTCTCATTAATTTGTCATTCATTACAGAGTCTTTGATGAGACATGAAATCTTTTCTACAAATTTATGATTGAAATTTAGAAAATAAAGTATAATCTCATTTCTCAGAGTAAGGAGTTATCCAAGCTCAGGAAAATTTAAACCTGTCTGTATTTTCCTCTGTTTAGATACAATTTGGGACCTAGAAATTTCTATTCATCTACTTACTATTTCTACCTTCTACTAGTTCAAAATCCAATTTCTAAGCATAAGATTTCTCACTTATAAAGTGAGATAACAGGGCCGGGGATTTAGCTCAGTGGCACCAAGCCTGCCTCGCAAGCACAAGGTCCTAAGTTTGATCCCTGCTACAGCAAAAAATAAAATAAAATAAAATAAAATGAGATAATAACTGCTTTTACAAAGACTCCCTTTGATGAAACTGTACTCTGCGCCTTTAAGGTCTCCTTTTGGGTTCGCCTCATTTTACACAATATCTGCATTCAACCTGTCTAGTCCAGTTGTAGCAATAAGCTATCTAAATCATTTCCAAAACTATTTTCTCATCTTTTTAATTTCCTCTTTTTCTTTTTTCATCTGAATTAAATATAAAGTTGTCAGTATTTACAAGAATAGACTAGATTATTCTCTTCTCTTTTTCCTTAAAACAGTCATTTATTAGATGCTTAAATGGAGATAGATTGTAGCTAAAATTCCATGGCAACAATTTATATCTATTGAAAAAAAGAACAAGGAAATGCGCATTTTGATTTTTCCGAAAAGCTTAATGTGATCTGATCTCTTTCTATGTGGATATAACTGTCTTTTCTGGAAAGACATTGGATTGTAGTGCTGTAGGGCCCCTCAGGACATGTAGGCAGGAACTTTTTATAATGTAGCAATATCAACCTCTGTGTTTGCTGCTTGTGTAGTTCTCATGTAACTCTGTAACACAAAGCATACTCAACTAGACTGTAGAATGTTAATGTATACCCAACCAGACAGTAAAATGTTAGTGTTTGCCCATATAAGGGAGACAAAGACTCAAAAATTGTATAAAAGGGTGCAACTACGTCATGTTCGGGTTTCAGCCTCTGGATACCAATTGGCTGAGTCAGTTCTGGCATAAATAAAGCTGTTTTCTGGGAAAAAGGCCTCGATCTCCCACCTCTGTGTGAAAAATCCAACAGCAATAGTACACACTTCATGATTTGAGCCTTTTAAAATATGCCGAGTATCACTGCTGATTAAAGAAATTACTTGGATCAATACATTCTTCTGACTTTTACTGACTCATAATTATTGCACATATTTATTTGGACTATGAATGCTTTGATATATGCATATATTATATGCTAATCAAATCAAAGTAACTAGCATATCTGGCTCTTTATCATTTCTTTGTTGTGAGAACATTCAGAAGTCTTGCTTCTAGCTTGGTTTACTGTTAGAATTTATTCTTCCTACCTAACTGTAACATTACACCCATTGATCAACCTCCTGCTGTCTACATCTCTCCCTTCTTCTCCCCAGCCTCTGGTACTATTATTCTACTTTCAATTTTCATGAAAAAAATTGTTTGATATTTCAGATGTGAATGAAATTGTGCAGTATTTGTTTTTCTGTGCCTTAATACACTTCTTTCAATTAAAGTAATTTTCTCTGGGATCATGTATGTAGTCAATAAAGAGAAAATTTAACTGGTTGAAGTGGTGCATGCCTATAATCCCAGAAATCTGAGAGGTTGAGGCACAAGAATCACAAGTTTGAGTCCAGCCTGGGCAACGTAGAGACTTAACAAGACCCTGTCTCAAAATAAAAGCTCACCAAAGGGCTGGAGATGTAGCTCAGTGTGAAGCCCTTAGGTTCAGTCTACAGTACAAGAGGAAAAATAAATAAAAAACAAGATTTCATTTTAGATCTGTTTGTCTTAATTATATTTCATTGGATAGATGGATATATATATATATATATATATAATTTGTAAGTGTGATGTGTGTAATCAGATGTCCAATATATTTGAATATACATTGCATAAATGTATGTATTCATTGCATGTATGGATATATATGCATTACATTTATTTACATGCATTATATGTATATATGGTTATATAATATATAGAAGCATGTATATATAAAATTATCTATCTAGCTAGCTACATGACATTTTCTTTACTTATTCTGCTATATATGAATCCATCCTTACCTTGCTTTTTGTGAATAATGCTAAATAAATGTAGCAGTTATCTCAACATGCTGATTTCATTTTTGTATCAGTACTATGCTGTTATATTTACTATAGCTTTGTATAATTTGAAGTCATGGCATGAAATGCCTCCAGATTTTTTTCTTTTTGTTCAAAGTTTCTTTGGCTATTTTTGATCTTTGGTAGTTTCATTAGAATTTTAGGATTTTTTTTCTACTTTTATGAGCGATGACATTGGAATTTTGATGGGAGTTGCATCCAGTCAGACCACTTTGGATAATTTGGTCATTTAAGAAATTTTTTCATCAATAGGATCAAGATTTTTCACCTAAGTAGATAGCATTCCTTTAAAAATATGCCCAGCATATTGAAAAATATCATGATTGTACATTTTGGAAAGTAACTATTGTCTGCAAAGAATGGCAGTGAGAATCCACTTAATGCTAGACATGTAGCTCTTATACTTTGTGCAACATTTTAAATTGAAATCAACACCCAAACATTTCACAGATGAGCTCACAGACAATATGTGTGGTCCTGATGTTCCCAGCTTGAAAAAAAGAGTGGAAATTTTATTTAACACAGCAGTTGAAGAAACTGAAGTTTTCCATACTGTCACCTTTGATTTATTCTGTTCAGATTAATCTTACTTGGTGTATATTCAATAGACATTTAACTAATTCACCAAATTTTTTATATTTGTAACTCAATTTTGAGTCTTACATGATTCTCTGCCCTACTAGCATTTTCTGTCCAGTAGCTATGCTTTAAAAACAAGCATGTTTAACACTTTATTTTAAAACAATCAATTTATATTTATTGTAGAAAATAATATGGAAAATTCATATAAACAAAAAGAAACAAACAGACAAATCATATACAGGGTGGTGGCTCATTTCAAGAACTCAATTCTCTCCATGATTATGGCTAAAAACTGAACTGGAAGAAAATTGAATCAAATTTCCCCATAAGGTCAACATTGAACTTAACTATTGAAGTAGATTCAGTTCTCTTCCAACTTGGTTTGCAACCAGAATCATGGAAAGAATCCAGTGAGGTACTGTTTAATTGTATGAACCTGAGATAACAGTCTAAAACTTTTTATTTATATTTTTCAGTCATATACTATGCAGTATAAATTTATATGAAGTACTTTTATGAGGTAGGGGACCTAATATCAATACTATTTTCTAATCTCTTTTTTCCTCTGAAAATTATGTCACAGATATACTTCTAAGTTATAAAGTTTCTTTCTAAATATTACCTTCACCCTCTTACAAAAATCAAACCCAGGACCTCACACACGCTAGGCAAGAACAACACTAATGGGCTGCTTGCCTGCATTTCCAGGACAAACCATAATTTAAAGAATTACAACCTATACTTGAATATTTGGATTGTGGCAATATTTCAATAATGAAAACTTTTTGTAGTCCACACACTTTTCATATGCTTTCATACATTTGACCCATTATATCCTCAGAATACATCCTTAGAAATGAAATGACTCAAAGTTTGCATATAATTTTTAGAAATTAATTGCAATTTTGAAGATTATTATTGTATGTTTTATAAGTTTGCCTTTCTGAATTTGCTTTTTGGCAGATAACATTCTGTGATTTCTCTCTTTAATAGTGATGCCACTCCCAGTTTATTCTCTTACTAAACTGATTTGAGGTTTTTCTTATTTCAGGACCTGTTGAGCTTGTAAACAACAGATCAAAGTTTAAAATAAGTGACAATGCAACATTACCTCAAAGCCAATGTTTAATACTACATTTCAAATTAAACAAAATTTCTTTAAGAATGTATATAAACCAATGTGTAAAAAATACTTCATCTGTTTTTCAGTCTTTTATTTTCTTGATCTCACATTGTAACTTATGAAAAGTGTTCATGAAAAGTGCCAGTCTCAGTTCTACATTGAATTCCTGGAAATTATAATATATACTTCTGGTGTTAAAGAAATTTCTATATAAAAGACTTTCAAAACTTTTTAACATTAGGTAGAATAAGAATATTTTTCATTATTTAGAAAAGTAAATGTTCAAAAGTGCCTCAATCTGTTCAAAAGTAGTTCACTTTATGAGGATAGTGTATAGAATGAATGGTAATACTAAGAATAAGTCAAGATAGGGACTTGTGGAATATCAAATAAGTTAAATCAAAGATTCACATTTCAGAAATCAGGTGGATGGCTATAGTAAAGTGATCTGACATGTGTTACTGTTTAATAGAGCTATTGAAAAGATTACAGGATTATTATTATATAATCAAAACCATAGCTCTGGTAAAATTAATGACATTGTTTAATACATAGGGATCATTTAAAATTATTCTTTTTATATTTGAAAATCTTTCTGTTGTATTCCCAAGATTCACAAATACATTAAGTTAATATGAAATGTACCAGAAATTTTTCTATACCACCAAGAGTATTTGATTGCTAGCACATAGTACATGCCTCTGTCAAGGTCCTTTGCTATATTAGGACTCTTTTGATCTATTTAAACCTTTTTCTTCTCTTCTGATTTTTGAGCAGCACACGAGTTATCTAATCTCATGTAATTATCACTTAGCTCAGTGGTTTGCAGGTTTAAATATTTCTAAATTATATGTTTATCTCCCCCACCAAAAAAACCCAAAACAAAAAACAAAAAACAAGTTTACTCAGATACCTTCTATATAAATTCTAGAAGACATTCAGACAAGTCAACATAAAGATTGTAAGGCAATCTTTTGGCAGAGTGGAAATAATTTCATTTTAAGTTCTTAAATGTGGTATAGAGTCACCTTCAGAATTTAAAAATTCTACTTACCTTTGTAGTAATTACATTCTCATAAAAGCAAAGGACTTATAAAAACATTTTAAGTAAAACTAGATAAATTTTATAAACCAGAATTTATATGGATTAATCAGTCGGATATTTTCATTTTACATTTCACACATTGGATTTGTTTCTGCTGATTATAGAAAGATTGGGTACAGATTTTCCAAGCACCCATATAATAATAGTAATGACATTATTATGGTCAATAAACATTTTGGGATAATAATGAATGACTCCTGGACCATATATATATTTTGCCTCTGTTTATCTTATGTCTCACATTACAAGTGTGCCCTGAATACTGCAGCAGTTGATAGGTTAGTTGCTGTAGTATAGATTCATGTTCCTAAACAGAGATGATTTCTGACTCTTGCCATGTAAGTCTACTTTCCATCAGTGTGATAAGATACATGAGATAATGAATTTATACAGAAGAAAGATTTATGTGGCTCACAGCTTTAAAGGGTTCAGTTCACAGTCAGCTAGTCTCAGTGTCTTGGGCCCATGGAGAGGCACATGTTGGGAACACGTGGTGGAAGCGGGTTCTCACCTTTTGTCAGCCAGGAAACAAGTACAGTAACTAGAGAAAGGAGCTTGGGTTCCAGTATTGCCTTCAAAGCCATGCTACCAGTGACCTCACTTCTACCAGTGTTCACTTACCAACAGTCCTGCCTCCTCCCAATAGCACACAGGCTGGAAACCATGCTTTCAACACATGTCCTTTTGGGGTATTTAAGAAGCAAATCCTAATACTCACCTTCTGTTGATATTTTCATTTCCCTTGGTCATTCTTATTGGAAGGCGAACATCAGGCCAGGGATTTAGCTCAGTGGCACTGTGCCTGCCTCACAAGCGCAAGGTCATGAGTTTGATCCTTGGTACAAAAAAAAAAAAAGTACAGCCAAAATAAAAGTAATAAGTATTGCTTATATTTAATTCTTAAATTTCTAATGATTTAAAAATATTTTACTTGTGGCTTCATTATTATTCACCAGTAAAAATGAGTATATCCTTTATGAAATTATATTTTCAGACATATTTTTCTTACATGAATCATTATTACTATGTTTGTAACTCTTAATAAAAGTCAGACTGATTGTTCAAATCACATTTAAAAAGATATTTTTGATAGCTTAAATAATTATTGCTGAAGTTAATTGGGCTTTGCAAAAGATAAATCTGGTGACAATCCAATGTACTCAAAGTCTTTGTTCTCCTGTCAGTCTCTTGGCATGTGATCTGCTCTTGATTATAATTTAGAGGTAAGTTTTCCACTGTCAAATAGGCTGAACTAAAATGACATTTCATTTTCTTAAGATATGCATACCTACCCTAGAGATAGCTGGTTAATTATTATAGAAAATCTAAAGCAGGAGGTAAAATCATGTGACACATGAGAATCAAACACTATTATGTGACCATAATTTCAAAAGGCTCAAACCTTTTGAAAACCATAAGAACATTTGGTAGGAATACGAACACAGCAGGCTGGTGAGGAGAGATAATCACCTGGACCAGAAAAGCTGGATAATGTTAACTTGCCAAGACTGTCTTACCGTATACTAAATTTTTTAAAAAGTCTTTTAGCAAGTGATTACCTCTGGGGAAGGGATGAGGGGAATTGGAGCTAGGAGGGATACTGTTGTGGTTTGAATGTGATTCATCCTCTGTGAAACTCATATTGGAGTTCAGTCCCCATTGTGTACTATTAAGAGAGTAGCAACTAATCTGACTATGGTGTTTACAGATCGGCCTCTTTTAGGACAATAGCATTAGACAAGGTAAAAAAAAGTGAGTTCTTTATGACTGAATGCTGGTAGTTTTATAAGAAAGAGAGAGCAGAACACATATGCATGCTCCCTATCTCTCACCACAAGACATCTTGCACTGCTTTGGGATTCTGTCAGCAAGATGGAGCCTCTTAATTTTGGACCAGAACAGTGAGTAAAAATAAGCCTCTCTTTTTATAATTTATCAAGTCTATAGTACTGTGCTATTAGTAACAGAAAAGTGGACTAAGATTTATACAGATTTAAACTGAATCAGTAGTGTTTTGTTTCTTAAAAATATATGAAAGTAATATGGAAACTCTTTAAAGTTAAAATATTTTGATGGTTTTAGGATAAATATAATGAGTAGTGTTCTGCATGTGTCTACATATACTCAAATCTATAGAATATAAATTAAATCAAAATAGTAAGTGTTAAATGAGAATTAAGATATTTTTTCAGTTATTTCATCCTTGAATTTCAGTAAGGTAGCATCCTTTGATAACTACAGTGTTAGGAAATATGACCTGAAAAAAGCATAAATGAAATTATTCTTATTTTACTGCTTTATAATAGAGAATAATCTTCACAAAATTGTGAGTGTTCTACAAATGGTAAATGACTTTTATGTGGAGAAGTACAATTTGTTGAACATGAGAAAATAATTTGCACATAATTATCCACTAAAAGCTATCATATAAGAGCTCAGCCTACAAAATAAAAGCTTAGAATTTGACTTGATCAAGACCACAACTAAAATATCAAGGATTAAGCATGTGTCAAATTTTTAAAAATGTATTAGATATTATCTAAAACTTTAAAATTATTTTAGTACTTTGCCATCTGAAAAAAATGTTTACAGCTTTAATTGTCACAATGTGAATCAGTTATAATTGAAACAGAAAAAGTCCAAAGAAAGTTTGCTAAGAAAAGCATGGAGAAAGAGGCTAAGGAGAGATGTTGAGTAAAGATTTCTCAATTATGGAAGGAAGAAGGTTATGGTTAATATGAAGAAAAATAAGGATACCATATACAGGGCAAATACAAACCTGCAATAGTGTAGAATTGGGCATCACTTCATACTTGAGAGTAGGTAAGCAATAATAGAGATAAAACTTCCTGAGAGTGGGCTCACAGCCATGCCCCAAAGACTGATTTTTTGACATGCTAAGAGGAGAAGCTTTTTGATATGCTTGAGAAGATGCTTCAGAATCCAAGTACCTGTGACCTTTATCTTTCACTTTAGTCCCCAAATAAAAGGAAGACTCTCTCTGCAATTCTTTTTTCCGATTGAAGGAAGCTTCTCCTTTCAAAAGAAATAATTGTTTTAAACTCCTTCCCTAGAAATCTCATGAAAAAAACAAGAAAATTAATCACAATAAGTCTTCATATTGAGGATAGTCCACCCAGATAGTCTTTAGGTATTCTGAGGGAGTTCCAAAAAATTACTAAGAGACATTACCAACATAATCAGAAAACGACTGTCCTGCAATGCATTCTTATCTCCTACTCCCTTAGCTTGTTTGTAACAACTCCCAGGATATGACAAGTCCTCATCTATTCAAGCCTCTGTCCATTCTATCAGGGTGTTATTTAAACTTCAATCTTCTGGCCTTTGTGTAGACTTATATTTTATATATGACTCAAGTCCTATGATTTTCTTTTGTGAATCTCAATAAATTTGGACATCTTTTTCTCATATTAATCTACCTAACACTTTTTTGGAGGGGGGGTAAAAAAACTTTTCTTGGCAACATCGCGAGTCTCACGGAACACGCAGAATCAGCCCCCTGCAGACAGGCAGGTGTGCGGACTCCTTAACAACGTCGCAAGTTGCGCTGAATGCTCTGAATCAGCCCGCACCCTGGCAGCAATCCACTGGATACCCCCCACCCCCGCTCCTCTGTACAGCCACCTGGTTCCACACTACAAAGACACAGAGGACACCGGACCACCGGACCACTGTACTGGGTAAGTTGGAGTCATCTTCACCTCTCATCAGGACTGGGACTATCTTCAAGGGAAGGGCAGCTGGAACCTGCAATACAACTCTGCAGAGTTCAAACTTAGAGGAGGACAGGGAGCTCAACTTGGGACTTGCAGCCAGAAATCTGCCTGAATCTCATGGGTCTGCGACTAGCTTGCTGAGAGTCATTGACTTATATCTACTCACTGCAACGCACATTGTCTATTGTGACAGCAGAGACATACCCTGAAAGAAGCCCTTCATCTTCATGGTTATTTTTTATTCCCAAAATTAGTTTTTGTTGTTGTTTTTTTCTCTTTTCTTTTCTTTTGCTCCCTTATCTTTAATTTATTTCCCTACTCTTTGCAAATATTTGTTTTTCTCTCCTTTTTTTCTTTTTTCTTCTTCTTTCTTTTCTCTTTCCTTTCTCTCTCTCTTACACTCACTCTCTTGCTCTCCCACATTGTTCATCTTCCTTTTTGTTCCTGTTTTGGTCCTCATTCAGAGTTCTTCCTTATTTTCCTATTACTCTCTTTTTTCCTTCTCTGTGTCCTCTGACCACACTGCTAACCTTCCCCTGTCCTTCTTTCCATCCATCCCTCCCTCCCCAAACTCCTTCTAACTCCCCATCCCAAAAGGTAAAGTTGTTATATTGAAGAGTTTATTCCCTATGTGTTGGGTTGGTCCTCGATCTTGATTTAATTCACACAGCTAAAGGTGATAGATTAATAGCTACCACAAAATGTCATTTTCAAAGATGTACTTGATGCAGTGGTGTTGCTGATTGTATCACTTGAGCTAAGGTGTTGGTATTGATCTAGTCAATGAACCTTAATAGTATAAGGAAAATGAGATAGCCTTAGAGTCATTAGAGACTCAAAA
>NW_004624731.1:44831747-44879015 GCF_000247695.1 Heterocephalus glaber
GCACAGGTAATGGGGAAAAAAATAAGAACCAAGATATATCATGTACAGGTACAAGCACCCAATGATAAATGTAAATGAATTATATACCTAAAATGTACCAATAGAAGAACTAAAACAATAAAACAAAACACCCAAAAACCTTTCTTTGTGTCCATGTAGTATGAGACATAAAACTACAAATGAAGGAAATTAGGCAAAAATCATTAGTTATTCATCCATAACAAGATAAAAAAGGAAATATAGCTAATTAGGATAAAAAAATCATTATCTTTCTTTTGTCCTACTTACTATGTGACAAAGATCTCTACTCAGATAAACATTAAACAGGCTTCTCTGAACACTTTTCAACCAGGCCTTAGTTTTTTACTCTGTCTTCTATCTTCTCATTTCAACTGTAGCAAGCATCCTTCTAAGTACATTTATTATTTCCTTCCTACCTTTACATGACCTTGCATTTCTCCTTCAGCAAAAGTCGATTTAATTTCATTCAGCTAGAATTCTCCTAGCAAGAATTCTCCTATCATTAATGGCAACTCTTAGTAAACTTCCACATTCTGACTCCCTTGTTTGACTTCTTGGCTATGATATTGCTATGAATTGAGTGTGGACTCACAGATTTGTGTGTGTTCTCTGTCCCAGGGTGGTGAAATTGAGAAAAAGTGGAACTTTTAACATGTAGGAACTAGGGAGAGGTAATGAGTTGATTTGAAGCTATATTAGGAAAGAATTAATATAGTTTTCCATGGACTTTCATTAGTTCACACAAAAATGTTCTTATCATAAACAAGACCAGCCCTTCTTTGCTTATTTGCCCTATCATGTGATCTCTATTTCTTGGACACATTTCACCAGGTGCTATCTGCAATGAGACCCTAACCAGGGGCCAGATAATTGGGAATGCCTGATCTGGGAATTCTGGCTTGCAAAACTGTGCACTAAATAAACGTATTTATATCTGCTCTAGCTTTAGATATTTTGTTGTAGCAATATAAAATAGGTTAACACATATGTAGTTTACAATACGGTAATGTTTTTATTATAGTCAGAGATGAGCTACTTGTCTGATTATAATAGTCTTAACAAATTTTGCAATAGTCCAGAATAAAGATTTATTACTATTTTGACAAATATCAGAATATTATTTCTTTAACAGGTATTTGATTATTTTTCTTCTACAAGGATAAAATTCTGGGGTCAAACCTGGCATGGAAATTCTTATACTTTTTAAAGCATGATATGTACACAAATACATTATGTCATGTTAACATTTGTTTCCTGAATGGTTCATACATAAAAGGTCCTTTTATGTATTAATCACTTGGGAATATATAATTTCCAACTTGTAGGTATAAGAAAATGACATATACACAAATAAATGTATAAGAAAGTTCATTTACAATCAGTGTCAGTAAATACTTCACCAAAAATATAAGGAATGTGTAGAATAACATAAAAGAGAGATAGAACACATTTCACAAAGAACAACATCATTGTGATTCAAAACTAAGAGACTTAAGTAGTACAATTCAATTTGAAGCACAGAATTAGGGATACTGGTGATTGCACATAAAATTAAAGTGGTAAAATGGACCCTGTTAACGGAAAATATTAAAAAACTAAATGAGGAACATTCCTTTTCTTTCCAAGAAGAGTAGACACAAGTAAATATCAGTGATGACAATATCTGTCAACTTGAAACTAATTCTATATAGACTCCAAAAATTCAGTTCCTTCATTGGAAATAAAATCTTAAATATATTGCAAGTTTATTTTGGTGAGAAAAATTATGATAATTGATGAAAGATGTTTTGTAAATTATAAAACATTATTATGCAACTGTTAAAGTTTATCGCTTAATTACCAATGAATTAGGGAAGAATTCCTCTCCTTGAGAATTTTTTAAATTAATTTTATTAGTACATTTTAGGTATGCAATATAACATTCATCATCAGAAATTTGCATGATTACATAATCTCTGTTGGTTCTTATTTTTTCCCCATTCTCCTGCTTTCCTTTCAACCCGTCCATCCCTCCCTATTTACAAAGACTACATTTCCATTTTTTCACTTGCTCATACTATTTCCATTCTCTTCTTTCCTTTCCCCATCCCTTCTACTTCCCGTTCTCCTTTGCCCCTTTTCTTCCTATTTCACATTATCTATTATACCTTTTAGTCCTTATTTACACTTTCAGTTTCTCACACTAGAGAAACTATTCAGTATTTATGCACATGTGTCCTATTTATTTCACTTAAGAGTATCACCTCAATGTGCATCCATTTAGCTATAAACGTCTCTAATCTCTTATTTTTTATGGCTGAGTAGTACTACATTTTATTTTAAAAAACACATTTTTTCTTTTTATGCAGTCTCTAGTTGATGGGCATTTGGGCTGCTTCCAAGTTTTAGCTATTACAAATTGTGCTGCTATGAAGATGGGTGCACATATATCATTGTAGTATAATTCTTTGGAGAAGATACCCAGCAGAGGAATAGCTGGGTCAAATGGGACTTCCAGTCCTAGTTCTTAGAGGTATCTCCAAACTGATTTCCACAGTTGTTGCACCAGTCTACACTCCCACCAGCAGGGGAGCAGTGGTTCTCTTTCCCAACAGCTCTGCCAGCATTTGTTATATTTGATTTCATGATAGCAACCATTCTTTCTGGGGTGAGGTGGAATCCCAGCTTTGTTTTCATTTGCATCTCTTGAATGACCAGTGATGTTGAACATTTTTTCATATATTTATTTGTTATTTCTAATTCTTTGAGAAATGTCTGTTCATTTCAGATATCTATTTTTGGATTAGGTCTTTAAATTTGGGTGGTCAGATTTTTTAAAGTTCTTTATAGATTAGAGATAGTAGACCTTTGTCTGAGGAACAGCAGGTGAAAAATTTTTCCCACATTGTGGATTTTCTCTTCACACTGTTGGCAGTTTCTCTTGCTGTGCAGGAGCTTTTGAATAAGAAGAGATCCCAGTTGTTGATTGTTTGTACTCGTTCACGGGCAACTGAGGTCTTGTTCATAAAATCTTTTCCTACACTGATGTCTTCAAGAGTTCTACCTAACCTCTGTTCCAGCTGGTTCAGAGTTTCTGCTTTAAAGTTTAGATCTTTAATCCATTTTGATTTTAGTTTAATACATGGTGAGAGATATAGCTCTAGTTTTACTCTTTGGCAAGTTGAAACCCAATTTTTCCAGCACCATATTTTAAAGAGGCTATCTTTCCTCCAGTGAGGGTGTTTGGCTCCTTTGTCAGAGACGAGGTGGCTGAGTGTGTCTGGAGATTTTTCTACATTCTGTGTTCCACTGAACCTCAGATCTATTTCTTTGTTAGTACCATGCTGTTTTTATCACAGTAACTTTATACTATAGTTTCAAATTGGGGATTATAATACCCCCTGACATGTCCCTGTTGCCTAGAATTGCTTTTGCTATCCTAGGTTTCTTCTTTTTGAAATGAATTTTTGGATTGCTTTCACAAGGTCTGTGAAGTATGCTGCTGGAATTTCAATTGGGGTTGCATTGAATCTATATAGCAGTTTTGGAAGTATGGCCATTTTCACTATGTTGATTCTTCCTTCCAAGGAACAAAGGATGGGGATTTGGCTCAGTGGTGCCACTGCCTGCCTCTCCTTGAGATTTTGTGACACTAAAATGTCTAATTCTAATTTCATTTTTTTCTCCTTCTAACTTTTCCAGACAATGAGACAACATGGGAAGCAATAAATCTATCATAATATTTCCAATGGGAGATAAAGACAATAATAAAACTGTTACATGCAGTCAAGAGATAGATTCTATTGAATGTAAAGAACTAATAACAAATAAAATCTAAAAATAAAGAACACAAAATAACTCCAGGTCCAAACTGTGATGAAGGTATTGTCATTATTAGAGTTTAAAACCCACAAGAGAAATGATTTAGAAAAAAGATAAAAATTTGACTTTAAAAATATAGATTTATAAATGTCAATGAGACATTTAGAGCAAAATTCCCAATGAATATTTGATAATAAAGCATAAAAGAGGGGTCTAGCAAAAAATTAAGAATCATTTCTTAGTCAGTTGTTCATCATCCATCAGTGTTACAGTTTAAATCTAAAATGTCCTGCAAAAGTCTCAGGTATGTGATTGAAATTTGATTGGATCATAAAGGTGGTATATTCATCTGTGGATTCATCCACTGATCAATTCAATAGCTGGATATACTTTTATGAGATGGAGCTTGATGGGGTTTTTGAGGGCATGACCTGGAAAGACATATTCTTGTCTTCAGCTCCTCCCTTCTTTCTTACTTCTTTACCACCTGAGGTGAGCAGTTTTTCCAGAGAAAAACATTTTCAACATGAGATTTCTGCCATGGAGCCCACTAATTATGTACTGAATCCACTGAAACTGTAAGGCAAATAAGCTTCTCTTCCTTTAAATTGTGGGTGTTCGTGGTATTTTGAGAGAGCAACAGGACAGCTGACTAATACAATTGGTATGAGTTGACATAATAGTAATTAAGATAGATAAACACTAGATATTAAGTAGATTAGGAAGTATGTGAGGCAACAAATTTTGCTTCAAAAAAGAAAGACAAAGATAAGGGAGGGATTGAGGAAGGAAGGAAGAGAAGAAGGAAGGCAGGAAGGGACAGAGGGACAGGAAGAGAAGGAGGGAAGGAAGGAAAGAAAGAAAGAAAGAAAGAGAGAAAGAAAGAAAAAAGAGAAAGGAAGGGAGAGAAAAGGAAGGAAAGAAATGAAGGAAAGAGAAATAAAAAAGAAGAAAAAGGGAGAAAGAAAGAAAGAGAAAAGAAAGAAATAAGAGGAGGGAAAGCATGAAGGAAAGAAAGGAAGGAAGGAAGAGAGAGAGAGAGAGAAAGAGAGAAAAAGTGGAAATAAAGTTAAGTTTGAACCTGGATGGTCACTTCTAAACACTTGGAGTTTCCAGAGCTGTGTGAATGTTTTTGATTATCAAAGGACGTTTCTAGGGCTCCCCTGTAAGCTAATGCTAATGAGGCGGTTCAGTATGGGGATGCCTACACTCAACAGTCCTAGGGTGGGTCCAGGACACATACTGAAAAACCAACCATGTGATTAGAGTGGGGTTATGGGCTACATTATATCAGGCCAAATTGAAAGTGAGTAGTAGCTAGAGACTAAGTTCAAACATTGATCAAATAATTAGTTAAGTATACCAATATATGAAGCCCCCCCAAATCTCTGAACACTTAAGCTCATTTGAGCTTTCTTGTTCAGCAGTACTTATAGATACAAATGCTGAGAAATAACAGCTTTGTCTGGAACTTTCCCAAACTCTGCCTTATGTATTCCTGTTTTTGGTTGATCTGATTAGTAATTTTTTATTGTAATAAATATGACTATAGTTAACTACTATAGTGTTAAATGAATTCTGTGAGTGTTTCTGGTGAATATCAAACTTCAAGGTAGTTTTGGAAAATCCCTAAACTTGTAATTGGTTAGAAGTCTTGGGTGAACTTGACTATCTAGAGGACTAAGTTCTTAACTTTGCTCTCCTATTCCAGATACTGTGCCCTGAACAAAGGAAATCAGTGGCAGAAGGAGACATAACTTGTGTAAGAAGGCATGCAAAAGAAAGTGCACCATAATTGTATATGAAATTTACAAAATGGTTTGTTACTGGTTTGCTACAAACAAGAATACTTTGAGGAGTAAAATGAAGGAGAATAAGAATGAAAAGGAGGAGAAGGAGGAAAAACAAAGAACAGGAGAGAGCTGACTTTGAATTTAGTAGGATATCTATAGTGCGATTTGAAAGAATAGGTTCATAGGAATTATGGACAAAAGGTTTTGGAAGAGGGAATGATAAGAAATGGACATCAAAAGTATTTCTACTTTGAAGAGAAAGCTGCAGACAAAATGAGTATTCATTGTCAAAAGTTTTTCTCCTGTGCTTCCTAGGATCTGTGATAAATCCTCTCCTGATGCACTTTACAAAAGCACTTTGAAATCTTGGGGATCCCTTCTTACCTTCAGGCTTAATGCTTAGCTTTAAGAAAGACTAAGTTAAGTCCTGGGTGGCTTTTCTGCACAGTGCCTGCCTCACCCAAAAGGGCAGTGCCACCTCACAGATACTGGGCCTTCCCTGAGCCTGGGAGTATCTGGCCATTTCCAGGTGGACCAAGATCTGTCACAAAGACTGCCCACCCCACTGTGTGCAACTGTGTCTGCATGGATATGCACACAAGTGTGAGTGTATGCATGATGCCCTGCATCCCTTCACATGGCCCTTCTACACTACAATATAAGATGTTGCCTTATATTGTACATTTGGGTAAAGCTTTGGGTGTAAATCAGTGTAAACTTGGAACAGAGTTTTTTTTTATCTTGTAGAGTAGGTATTTTTTATAGATTGAAGGTGGATCAATTTTTTAATACTTTCCAGGGAAAAACTATCTGTGTATACACATAAATAAATAAATAATAAATAAATAAATACACACACATACATGAATATATATATTATGAATACTGAAGCCCTGTCCTTCTGTGCCCAGATCTCAGCTCTGTAACATGCACTATGACCTGTTCTGCTGACAGGTGACTGTAAACTCTAAGTTTCCAGGAAATACTGTGAGACACCAATGACCAATGCATGCGGTGCCTGCTTCAAATCCAGAGAAATGTCTCCTCTTGCTTGGACACAGAAGGGTGGAAGGTCAGCAGGGTCCTGCCCAATGTGTTGCCCACCATAGATGAAAGCTGTTACCACACATACAAAAAAAAAAAAAGGAAAAACAAAAAGGCTAAGATAGCTCCACAACACTTCATCTGGTGTTTGGAAATACTGTTTTAAAGAAAAGAAAAGTAATTATTTTCTATAAAGTTCAAACTGTAAGTATTTAAGGCTTTTCTGGCAGTACAGGTTTGGTCACAACTTAAATCTGGTATTTTAAAGCAAAACAATTCACAGACAATAATAAAATGAATGAAAATAGCTATGTTCTTATGAAACTTGATTATCAAAACAGGTGATGGGTTGACCAAGAATTCATAGTTTCCCAAACCCCGCTCTAGACCTGAGACTGTGACACTACCAAAACACTTACACATATTTTTAGGGAAAAAGAAACACAAGAAGTAGGAAAAATATTAGACTTCATGAAAAATTAGGCAATTGATAGGGGAAAGCTGTGGGATATAAAATAAAAGATATTTGAAGAAGAATCTTGTCTCAGAAATGAGAAAGAACAAGAGCAGAGAAAATGAAGATGAACAAAAAGGGCAATGGCAATGTTGATAAAAATCTATTTGGTAATATTTATCTTAGAGAATAGTAAGTAGTCATCTGTTGAGAGTGAGAGAAAATACATGGATAATACTGAGATCATGCAGATTGTCTACTGAAAATGCCAGATAGTACTTGCTATGGCTTGTGCCTAGATGTCCTCCCAAAGCCTCATGCTTTTTTAGAGGTGGCTGAATCTAGACTGTGATTGATTCAGTGGGGCTAGGCCCAAGGGCACTAGGATTAAGGGCATGAGTGCTACCTCCCCTAAGTAGTCTGAATAAGATAAAAGGGGCAGAAAGACACTGGTAATGTCTCTGGTTGCTTTTGCTGTCTTCCACTACCATGAACTGTTGCCTCTCTGCCACCCTGCCTTGGAGCCAGTTGATTATGGACTGAAATGTCTGTAACTGTGAGCTAAACAAATCCTTTCCCCTTTAATTTTGGTGCTGGGTATTTTGTCCCAGCAAGGACAGAAAAGTATCTAAGACAGTACTAGTCAACTAAAGATTGCTAATAGTATTTGAAAACAGATACTTGGAGCCCCATGAGTGTTGCCTGAAACACTACTCCTACTGTGACAGTACTGCTCTTCTGATGACCATTTTATGGGGCTGTCATTACAAACAGTATTCCTCTCTCTCTCCATGAAGAGAAAGATGTCCTCATGCTTTCCTAGTGTGGTTGGGAGAAAAATATCCCCTTAAAGATGTTTATCTTCTTATCCCTAAATCCTGTGACTATGATATGTTAAACAATTATAAAGAAATTACATATGTGATTCAGTTATGGATCTTGAAGTGATGGAATTTTCCTGAGTTATAAGATGGACATATTGTAAGCACATTGTTTGTTTATAAGTGGGAAGAAGTAGAATCAGTGAAAGAAGACCAGAGAAACAAGGTCAAAGAGAAGACAGATTTAAAGATGCTATGCTGTCAGCTTTGAAGACAGTGAAGAGGTCGGGGACCAGGAATGCAGGGAGCCTCTTGAAGTTGCAGGACACAAGGGAACAGATCCTCCGGAAGAACCTCCAAAAGAAAGACTGCCTTGTCAACATCTCAGTTTTGAACTTTAGGACCATTTCAGATTTAATATCCAGAAGTATAAGTGCATAAATTTGAATTATTTAAAGCCATTATTTTAATATTTTTCAGAGTAGCAATAAGAAACTGATATACTCATCAACATATTTGACCCTCCACTTACAAAGAAATTACAATTATCAGGGCGCCTAAATATCACTTATCTTGTTTGGTGTTTCTGTTTGTTGATCAAACAAAAAGAATCTTTTAATTAAAATGAATACTAGAAGATAGATACAGTATCACTGTTGGAATATTTTCAGAAAATGACTACATAAATATAGATTAAAAGAGACCATTTTGCAATTATAATGAAAACTCCTACTATCATAGATAGGTAAGTTAAGTAGATATCTTGCAGACAGTTAGACAGGGCGACCCTCAAGGGTCCAGTTCTCAAGGAGACAACAGAGTAAGGAGCCAACATGGAGAACAATTAAGGCATGTTCACTGGTTAGCATTATAAAAAGAAAAGAGGTACTACTTCCCTTAGAGTGATTGATATTCTAAATGAGAAATTCCTTGTATGTGATTTGTTTTCCCATTTGATCCCCATTTCATCAATATTACTTGGGTGGCTGTACTTGTAATCTTATTGGTTGGTCATGGTTTTGTCCCACCTCATGCCCACCTTATGATTTTCCATTGGATCTTATAGTTTTGTCCCACTTTGTACCTGTTTCACCTCATGACTTTAGCATATAAAACACCTTTGAGAAGCAGTGTAGGGGCGCAACCCACTTTCTGGTCCACCTTCTGTCTCTCTTAGACAGAAGCTATCTTTCTCTCAATAAATTTTCCTACTCTTAACCTCTTTTGTTCCTAGAATTCATTCTTCGATTCAAACTTGCATTTCAGATATCTAGTTGGTTTGAAAGTTACATCTGTTCCCCCTATATCACTACCTGAACATAGTAATCAAGAACATGAGGAAAAAAACCCAAAATACAGATTTCTTAGATTATTGGACAAACTTTGGATATAGTTATGTCAACAATTCTATGAACAAATACTTTCTAATAAAATTGATATAAATTGTAACTCAAAAATTCTAGACTAACCTATATATATCCATATATGTGTATATGGAAAGGAAGAGTAGACATAGAATTAATTCAAATAAAGGGTTTTCATATTTTTTAAAATAATTAGAATTTTTTGAAGTTGATATTGTGGCATAGAAGAAAGGAAAACTTAGAAATCTGGCATTCAACAATTGCATTAGAGATTGATATTAAAATGAGGTAAGTAACAGTCAAAGATGGAAGAGAATGTTAAAAATATTTGGTATGATGTTGAAAGGGGGTAATATAATAAAGAAATTATATGAGTCTTCTTAAAACAATATTATGGGCATATATAAATAATTCCCTTAATTAGCAGTAGCAGGCAGATACTGATGGGGACAGCTACCCACTGAAAAAGTCAGACTTGCTCACTGAGGAGAAGCAATAGAAAATGGAATGGAATGACAAAATAAAACAATCCATATTTTATTTTCAAAAATGTTCCGTTTCAAAAATATTCAGATTTATAAGTCCACTAGCTGAAATTTAAAATATAAGTGGTCAGAGGGAATTTCACCTGAATGGGCCCTATGGTGCTCACTTGAGACATTTTTTTTTCTCATGATGTGTCTTCTTTTAGATAATCTTCTGTGAAGGACTACAGAAAGCAGGATGAGAGAACAAATTTGTTATGTTATGGAGATTGAAGCTTGCAAAATAATTTAAATATTTTTACAGAATGTGGAATCCTTAAAATTAGGCTTATCATAATGGCAGTTATGGAGCACTTAGAAAATAGTTATTGATGAAAAAATATATCACCATTTTAATCAGCCGTGAAATGGTTTAAAGCTATGACATAAAAAGTTCTGGTTTATTCATTTTGGGGAAAACTGGAAATTGAATAGAAAGTAAACTGTTTTACTTCCTTTCTTTCCACCTCACTAATGGATGTGAATTCCAGAGGATGTTGTGACTATATTAGTCAAGAATAAATCCAATTTATTCCAGACCTAATTCCAGAGAGGAGGCACTACTTCCCTGAATATATCTTGTAGGAAGTAGAAAAGCTCAGTGGTGTATAAGCAGAAATTCACCCAAGATTATCCACTATTATACTTTAAAAAATAGCTCTGTAGCATTTGGTACCCATGCTACTTTTGTGGAAGATATTTAAAATAATTTATCTCTGAATGCTGTTGTGTTCTATGTTCTATGTTTTGAGTCCTGTGTTCTATGCTGAGCTGCTTCAGAATTTCTTCAAAGTTAAGAAAGAAAAATATCACTGTTATCACATGTATAAAAGTTGAGTAGATATAAGATGGAGTATTAGTTGTTTCATGTAATACTTTTAAAAACTGAACACAAAAATACTTTCCTGTTGTCAAAATAAAATAAAGCTTAACCTTTCTTAATGTTTTCCATTTTTCTGTCTAATGAGAATTTCAGGTTTCTAAACGCAGTATCATTTAAATGCTTCTAGCTGATTTTGCCTTTTATAAGAGAGGATGCAAAGTTGGTCAGCAGTGGAGAGGGAGGGTTGGTTGACCAATCTAAGTGGACAAAAAGAAAGCACTTGGAAGGCTTAGAAGCACTTTCTCATTTTGAAAGTTCTTTGTGTTTTAATCTAAATATAGCCAAATACTTGTATTTTAGTACAAAGCCTCTAAACCTTCATGGCTAAACATATATCATTCATTCTACTCTCTCCTTCTATTACCTTTCTTGACACACTTTTTTTTTTTTTTAACAAATCAGTCAATATTAGTTTTGTTTTTCCTTCAGGTGGGCAAAATAACTTTAATTCATCAGGATAATCACAAGTTCGGGAAAACTGTGTCAATGTTTGCACTGGAAATTAAATCTGTCATGAAATAATAAAGGATGTGCCTGAGAATTGTCAAGCCTTTCTGATCTTCCCCCTAGGACAGTTTGGGCTCAAAAATTTCTCGAAAACTATCAGTATGCAGTATGAATGGTTTCTCCACTTCAGACACAGGAGGTTGAGTTCCTTCTACCAGGCTGCATACTAATGAAAATCTGCAGCCACTGTCACTGTTGGCAATTCCCAGGATAGAGCTATCATGCCCACCCTGGAGGAGCTAACCCATGACACATCCAGTGTTCTGTCAGTACAGAAGCCCAACTAAAAGCTTTTCGAATTATATGCCTTTGAGTTAAATTAAGTAAACAGTGATACCTTAAAATGTATGTATAATGATTTATTACAGTTGTCAATTACTATACTACTTTGCATTTGATTATGAATTATTTATTACTATATAAAAAGATCATTATTATTATTATAGAATTATGCATACTATTTAAATTATACTAATACTATAAATAAAGTCAGGGGTTGTAAGTTATGCAAATCAATTTTTTAAAGATTTGTGAAAATTACTTTCAACTAGAACAGAGTAGTAATTCTTGGTGACTCTCCCAAGAATATGCTATGAAATATACTTTTGATATATCAGTATTTACAAGAAATATATTGAATATTTTATTTTACTACAAAGTTACTTGTTCATATTAAGTTTACATATTTCATAAGAAAATGTATTGCATATACTCATATTTTACTATATATCTTTGTCACTTCTCCCTGCCTCAAATCCCAAAAAAGTCTGAAAATTCTTAGTTGTGGAAATTAAAAATAAAATAATTTACAATTTTCCCAAACCAGGCTGGCTTTGAACTTGAAATCCTGCTGCCTTGGCCTCCTAAGTGCCACTAACATGGGAGTAACCCACTATGCCAGCTTTATTTATTTATTTATTTATTTAGCTATTTTTGATACTTTTTTATTCTACTTTAGATTCTTTCTTTGATAACAGGCTCCATGGTAACCTTAGTGTGATATTTTGGTTTTAACTTTACATAAAGATGCATGAAATCCAAAAAAGATGGTCTAACATAAATAGATGATTTCAACAGCAATAAAGCACATATTTTTTGCCCAAGTTTTGCAAGATATTTTTTAAATGGTTTTCACAACACTACCTCTAAAACACTAGATATTAACTGAGCATCTAATATATACCAGGCAGTGTGTAAACAATGAAACTTCCGGGTACAATAAGATGCAGTGAAAAAACAAATCTTCTCTTTTAGCAAAAATTTTTTTCCCAATTTTTGGGACATTTGTGAAATACAACGTGTTTATTAGAATAAAATATATTATTTTAAGAAAAAAAAATCTCTGTGAAGAAGATCATAATATACCAGCAATAGGCTGATCTACCTGAAGTTATTGGTAGTACAGAAGCTCACAAAAGAAATAATGAAAAGCACTGAGAAAGATGAGTTCAGTGGTCAAAACCAAATTTAGTCTGACTCAAAAGAAGGAAAAACTTAATCATAAGTTCTATTAAGTTTTAAATTCTCAAACAATGATATCTCATATGATGGGCAGATGCACCAGAGGAAGGAGTAAGGATATTATCTATGGTTACATAAAAGGATGAAAAAGAGATGAGGTAGGTTGGAAATCATCTCCTGCCTTACATCAGGCTAGATGTATATATGATTCCATTTAGGTAAGGAGTTAAAGATATTCATAAGTGATTTAAGTCATCTTTTCATAATTTAAAACTTAATTCAATACCAATCTGTACCTATCTTAGAATACAAGCAAGAAATCATAGCCCTTTTTTTTTCATGAGTTAGCTAGTAGGTGACCTTTTCACTATTTTTTAACGTTGTGAGATGTCCAAACTTTAGATACTATGTCTGTGCTCACAAACTGTTTCTGTGCCCCGGCCAAAAAGTAACATTATGCCTACATGGAATTTTCTTCCTGTATTTTTTGCATGTGGGATAGCCATTTACATAAACAAATTAATTTTTTGAGAAAACACACATTTTGATTTTTTTTTTTTTTTTTGGTACCAGGGATTGAACTCAGGACCTTGCACTTTTGAGGCAGGAGGCAGAACCACTGAGCTAAATCCCCAGCCCAAGCCTGAGGTTTTTTTTTTTAATTTCTTTTTGTTTGTTTGTTTGTTTTTTGGAGAAAACTCACATTTTGAATTCAATTTAGTATCACTGGATGAAAAATTTCCCTTATATCTGGTCTGGTTAAATGACTTGAACCAAATATTTTGGTCTATTGCCACCTCCCCTAATCCCAACTTCTTAAATGATAACACTATACATTAGATTTTATGAATCTCCATTTTTCAATTAATACAGTGTACCACTGACTTTTATGAAGTGGGACTAAACTAGAGACAAATTGAAAACAGTGAAGTGATGATGTTGTGATGTTATTAACTGAAGAATATGACCATATCATAAAATCTTGGCTCAAAGGATGGGAATATTCACTGCAAAGGGAAGACAGGGTGTGTTTAACAAGTTGTTAAAATACAAATTTTAAAAAGGGTATCAGATCCACAAGAAATCAGAGACTTGGAAGAAAAGGTCTAAAGGATTTGGGGAAGTGGTAGGGGAAGGGAAAAGGAAAGAAGGAAAAAGGAAAAAATGGAAACAAAGTCTCTGTAAATAGGGAAGGGTGGAGGGGGTGAAGGGAGGGCAGGGGAAAAGGGAAAAAATAAGAACCAAGATACTCATGTAAAGGTACAAGATCCCAATGATAAATGTAACTGTATTAAATACCTAAAAGGTACCAATAAACAATGATAAATTTAAAAAAAAAGAAATCAGAGACTTGACTTTTCATTTTTCTTTTCACCAACTAATTGGTACCTAGATCAGAGCCTTTCTTTATGTCTTCTCAATGAAAGCCAAAGAACAGATTCTATACAAATGAAAAGAACTATCAATTTGCCAATGTGATGAGTGGATAAAACACTTGAGATGAGTGAGTACATGGTCAAAAATTGTTTGATAAGTTTCTTGGTCATGACCAAATTCTTTCTCAAAAGACTTACACATATGAGCCCAATAATTGAAATGACAAGAACTGTGATTTTGCAGTAGTCTGTTTAATCTTATTTAATTTTTAAAAATTATGATATTTAAAGTGATCATAATAGATAAGTGGCAGATAATGTACAAAGGTAAGAAATGGATGTGTTTTTAGTCTTTGATGATACTGACTCTATTAATGTGTGGTATGCATGTGTATGTCATGTATGTGTGAATGTTGATCAAATCATCCTAGTGCTTTTATAATAATATCGTAGTTTGGGGGACATTTCTATAACATTGTTCACAATGGAACTTCAGATTTATTTGGTTATATGGTTCCACTGTTAGATATCTACATTTATATTTTTTAAAAGGCCATCTTGGACTGCATTTGTTTAAGAACATTGTTTACTGCAAAATTCCACTTGTCTTTTTTAACAAGACTTTATTTTTGTTTTGATAATTCTTTTTGTTGGTTGTACAATACCAGGCTTGGAAATGTATAACATGTTGAATACTCCAAATCTTAATTCAACAGACTATGACAAAGTTCATTTGTACTCACAACCTAAACAACAACAAAAAAACCACTAAATATCCATGAATAAAACAAGCCATCTATACTTCCCTTTGTCAGATTACCTTGGTAAGATTTCTGTTGTTTGCTTTGTTTCATTTGATTTGGAGACAGGGTCTCAGTGCATCATCTAGGCTCTCCTGCA
The DNA here is from genome assembly GCF_000247695.1 of Heterocephalus glaber. Next base: position 44,846,697 of record NW_004624731.1, read on the forward strand.
ACTCTCTATGTGGTTCAAATGGCTTCACTCTTGCCATCCTCCTATTTTAGCCTCCAAAGGTCTAAGATTATAGGCAGGCACCACCCTACCTGACCACTTTAGTGTTCTGAGTCAGAACAGCCTGGCTACCTACTAATCTTTACTCACCTATGGTAAGCAGATCCTTCCCAAAGAAGGTGTCATCTTTGCAGGTTTTGCATCCCACTCAATTCTTCTTTTTCATTTGACTCTCTACTCATCTCAAGTGCACTAAACTGTCACAAGTGATAAGGAAATACGTTTTTATTTTCATACCTATAGTAGTTTTTCATATTCCCTGAAAAATAGCTTCTTTAATCACATTAACTGCTCAGGGAACCCTAAGATGTAGTAGTTCCCTCTTCAGTTCTTCAGTATAGAGATAGGAATTTCCTCTATCCCTTGCTCACTTGGGTTTCCTGGGAGTGTAATGAAGGGGTGTATCTAAGTGAAATAAGTCAGAAAAGAAGTGATCACTCTTACATACTACATGGGAGACAATGAACTGAAAGCTTTGGGCTGCTGATCGGGTCAAGCCAGTTTGCTTGTAGCCCAGAAGTGGGTAGTTCTCAAGAGATTAAACTAGCCTGTTGCCATGGCCTCATCTTCATCCTGGTTCCAAAGTGCAACAGCAGTGACCCTCATGAGGTTCATGGCTATTTCCATGTAAAGTTTGGTTGTATAAATCAAAACAATAGGAATCTTTTGTTTAAACAACCAAATAGTTCTATCCCTTTCAAAATTTCATGCCTCTTCTTTTCTGTATCAGCTTTCTTTAGCTTAAATCTCAAATCCATTTAACACAGTAAAGGACAGAGAGGAAAAAATTCCCATTCAAACAATCTGAAGATCTACTTTCCTCTACATCCGGAGACCAGGTCTCTTGCTCTATGAATTTAAGTTTTTGCTCTCTTTAGAAATTTTCTTCTATTTTAAAACTGGAATGTAATTCTGATTCTCCTCTAGTAAAATGAGAATTATTTTTCCAGTCTCTGCTCTATTCATTTTTGCTTAGGAATTTCTAATACTCGAAGAGTTCTTTTTGGTATTTTTCTATTATTTCTCTTCTTATAATAAAGAAAATCTTTTCTTTGTTTTAAGAAGACTAAATGACCCAGCCTTTACATACATTTTCCCAGGAGTCTTTCTAAGCCACTGACAGACCTGTTTCTTCTTTCACTACAAAACAAGGAGACAAAGCTTGTTCTGGTATTCTTTTCATGTTGCTCTGGCACTATGTGATTATGCAAACTTCTGCTTGTTTTATGGTAAGCTTAGCTATTTCACTGCATTTTTTGTCAAGTACAATTTGTCAAAAAGCATGTTGTTCTCACTTTCAGGGAACTCTTTTCCCTTCCTAACCCTCCTAATGCAAACAGACATACAAACGCACATATATTTTGTCCATAGGGACCTCAAAACCACAATCAAGGAATGCCCTTCATGTGTTGATAAAAGATAGATATAAAAAGTATCTTGAGACTACTAGAACTCCTTCTGACTCCCACACGTAGGGATGGATTCCCAAAACCTAAATATATTCACAGCTATTCATTGGTCTATACCCTGCTTACATGGCTATGGCCTGTTTGTACAAAACTAAAGCTGTAGTTGTCCCATAATATGGAATAGGAGATTTCAAGGCTACCATTTAAAAAGGCATATTAATGTCTTTGAAATAGTAACATTTTCTTATCATAGAAGGATCAGAGAGTCATCAAATGAAACTAGACATTTGGGGCCTTTTCTTAGCTCATAATTATTTTTCAAATGGCAAACTGTGTTATTTGTAGGCAAGTAGCTTGTGACACATTGTAATGAAGGAGCCATATGTGAAAGGCTGTGAAATTAGCAGGAGTGGTGTTACTCCTTCAGCATTTTAGATGAAAAACCCATGCAGTTTTGAAACTTTAGATTTGCTATTTCAAAGACCCTAAGAGCATCTGTTAGGGCTTGCGTGATCTAATCTCTAACACGGCACAGGCGGTCAGGTTTTCAGCATGACACACCATTACTAAGTAAAGAGTCAGAAAATGAGCAGCCAGGTCACTTTTCACCTCATTAGCACAGCAGGAGGGGCTCTGAAAAACAAGATGCCAGCAGAAGCCATGGGGTTTGCTAGTATCTTTTTTGAATAACAGAGGAAGGACCCAGCTGTGTATTCTTTCTAACTCAGTACTTCTGTTCTTTCCCATGCAACCTCCCTTTCTTTCTGACCTTTCATCAGTTTGACCCCTGTAGTGTTCACAAACCAACACAAAGTCCTATTGGTGTAATATATAATTTATTCCTTTTTTCCCCATAGTTGATCTTGGTTTTAACATAATTATTTTCAATATTATAGTGACGTATAGCCTTTCATGTCTTTGCCCATACTGAGACTCGGTATTTTAAACAGAAATTTGAAGGAGACAATGAGAGAGCAGATGACACTTTATTATCTTATAAGGCTTAAAGACACAAATAAAAGTTTAATTTTGTTCTATGAAATTGTTTTCTATTTTCCATTATCTTTGATTTTCTTCATGAGTCTGATTACAATATTAGTGATTCCTTTATCAGCTTTGGTTCCTGAGTGACTACAATAATGAGTTCTTCTAGTAAAACCCCAATGAATAAGCAAAAAAAAAGTAACTTTCTATTTTGACCCATTAAAACTTAGAATGAGATTTTACATGGCATAAAGTCATCATTGAATGATGAAATTGCTGAGATTTATTGGGCAAGGTGTTGTAGTAAACACTGTAGTAAGTCTTCTACCATCACTCAATTCTCCTGTTCAGCTTTTTTTTTTGGTACTGGGGACTGAACTCCAGTCCTTGAGCTTGCGAGGCAGGTGGTGGAAACACTGAGCTAAATCCCCAGCCCAGTTCTCATAAAAATAATGAATGGAAAGTACCACTCTGATTCCAATTTCAGAGTAAGAAAACTGGGTAAATAGGTAGTGTTTTTGTATTTCTTTAATGTCAACAAAGAATTCCTTTGCTCCATCTTCTCTCAGAGAAATGGCTGCATATACCAATTCCAAAAGGGAATTGATTGGCCAGAAAAGGTGAAGCTACACTGTGCTTGAGCTAAGCACGTCTCACTTCATACTTATAGTTTTCTCCTGTCCCATATTATAGGGCAACTACAGATCTACTTTTGTGAAAACACAGCCCATAGCCATGTAAGCAGGATATAGACCAAGGATATAGATCATGAATAGCTGTGAATATATTCAGTGTCTGGGAATCCACTGCTACTTATGTGGGTCAGGAGACAATGAGAAATTTGTTCTACCTTTCCGTTGTTGTAAAAAATTCTAAGATACATTTTATAAGATTTCTCAAAAGGTCCTAAATTCTGTTTGCAATTTGATAAACCATATCTTTTTTATTTTTAGTAGTACTATTATAGACAGCTAAGTTAGCTAGAAATTTTACAGGCTGTCAGATAGGGCTAGGCCCTTAAGAAAGCATGGAAACAGGTGAAACACATCACAGTTGTAGCCAGAGACACATCTGTTGGAGACCAGGCCTCAAGATAAAGATGAAATGTCCAGGCCTGCATACTTCCTCAAAAGATAAACACTGGGCCTTATGAAGTCTAGATAGACATCAGTCATCCTGGTGGGTGAGCAAGACCTTCAGACCTTTCATTTACTAGAAAAAGTCTTTGTTCTTTCCATGCACCCTTCTTACATGACTTATTTCCCTCATTGAATCACTATTATCTAAGCGACTATACTAGTAACTTTATTGGTTAATCACACCTGTAACCCACATTGTACCCACATGGGTTTTGCTCTATGAAACTTTCCTGTAAAGTGGGGTCCTCAGTCAGGACCCCTCCTGCTGCTCAGGAGCTAGTTACTCAGTATTTTCCTATTCTTAACCTCCATTGTTCCTAGAATTCATTCTTAAATTTTAGAGAACACGAACTCAATGTATCAGATGTCTAACAGGTTGGGAGATATAATTTTTCATAGTTCATCTCCTGTATCAGTACTAGGATAGCATCCAAATCCTTTGTACACAGCCACATCCTCAACACTTTTCATTTTCTATATTCAGATAGGTCTTGCTAAGTTATTCAGGCTGACAATTTCTAGAAAATGCAAAGAAATAATTCAAAATGTATAAGAAAAATTTAACAGGGAATTTAAAAATAATTAAACTGACTTCCAGAGCTGAACAATATAATGAAATGCAAAATACAATAAACAGAATCAATAGCAAAATTGATCAAGCAGGACAAGGAATCTGTTAACTCAGAGACCGTTTATTTGAAAACGTACAGATGAGAAGAAAGAAAAGAATGAAAGAGAATGGGAAAAGCTTACAAGATTTATGAGATAGCATTAAATGAACAAATATAGAACTCATTGATGTTTAAGAGGAAGTAGAGAAGGATGAGGAGGTGGCAGAAAGCTTCTTTAAAGAAATGACAGAAAAAACATTGAAAAATGTAGATATCTAAGACATCTAAGAAAAATATAGATATCTAAGATATCTAAGAAAGATATAGATATCTGAGTACAGGAAAATCAAAGTTGTCTAATCAGAATCAATACAAATGATACTCCATGGCATATGATCAAACTGTCAAAGATCAATAAAAAAGATAGGATCTTAAAAGGAGCAAAAAACATAGGAGTTGTGGTAAGTGCCTATAGTCCCAGCCTCTCAAGGGGCTGAGGCAGGAGATTGAGGCCAGCCTGATAAAAAAACAAAACAAACAAAAAACAAAAGTAAAATGAGTGAATTTAAATAAAGAAATGTAGCAAAAGAAAAGAAGAAATAATGTATAATAGAGTTGCAATAAATCTGGGAGCCACTATCTCAGAAGAAACCTTATAGTCCAGGAGATACAAGGATGACATGCTTAAGGGAGTGGAGTTAAACAGCTGTAAACAAAGAATCTTGTACCTAGCAAAGTGTCTTTCAGAAGTGAAGGAGAGTTAAAGACTTTTTAAGATAAATAATAGCTGAAGTAGTCCATTACCATGAGACTTGTTCTGAAAGAAATACTAAAAGGAATTCTTCAAGTTGAAAGAAAATAACACTAATGAATTACAGAAACAATATTTGAAAGTATAAAACTTACTGGTAAAATTAAGTACACGTGAAATTTTGAATACTCAATTTAATGGTGATCTGTTATAACACATTTTTATTATGCAAGTTAAAGGAGAAAATTAGTAAAATAATTGTACTATAACAATTTGTTGAGGAAAATAAATATAAAAAGATGTAAATTATAATACAAAAACTAAAAATGTGGAGAAACAGTAAACATAAGTATAGAATTTTTTGTGATAAATTTTAAATTTTTATTGGCTTAAAATAACTATAAGACATTTTGGTAGGTAAAAGTCTAATATATACATTATATATTAAGATCAAAATATCTCATTTTAAAGCAAATTATTTTATCAAGAACAGAGAATTAAAACATATTTCTAGAGAAAATCATTTAACCATAATGGAAGATAGTAAGAGAGGCCACATGAAGATAAGGTCTATAAAACAACTAAGAAACAATTAATAGTTCAGTCCTAAGTCTTTACCAATCAGTAATTACTCTGAATGTTAATGGGTTAGATTTTCTAAATAAAAGACACAGTGTGACTGAATGAATGAAAAATCAAAATGAACTACATGCTGTCCATGGAAGACTAACTTTGTAAGGATTCAGATAGACTTAAAGTAAGAGGGTGAAAAAATATTTCATATAAATGCAATTCAAAACAGAGTAATGGCAATATTTTTATCAGATAAAAAAATAATTATAATGATAATGTGGTTAATTCACCAAGAGATATAACAACTCTGGAACATTTAAATATATAAAGCAGATATTAGTAGATTTAAAGCAGATATATAATGAAATGCAGTAATGTTTAGATAGTTCACCCCACCTTCAATAGGAACACAACATCCAGAAAGAAAAGCAAAAAAGAATTACTAGATTTAAACTGCATGCTAGATCAAATGGATCTAACAAACATTTATGAAAACTATATCCAGCAGAGGAAGAATGCCAGATCTTTTCTCATCAGCACATGGGACATTCTCCAGGATAGATCATTTGTTCAATGATAAAACAAGTCTTACCAAATTTTGAGGCAGGTGGCAGCACCACTGAGCTAAATCCCTGGCTCTTAGAAAATTTTGAAATGTTGGAATTATATCATTTTTTCTGACCACAATGACATATGATCAATAACAGAAGGAACTTTTGAAAAATTAAAAGTACATGGAAATTAAGCATCATAGTCCTGAGTGACAAATAGATCAATGAAGAAATTGAATGCATTCTTAATAATGATTTAATACAAATGAAAGCAGAACTTCAACACACCAACACCTATGGGATACAGTAAAATCAGTTCTAAGAGGAAAGTGTATAGCAGTAAATCCCACTGAAAGAAAGAAAGAAAGAAAGAAAGGAAGGAAGGAAGAAATTTCTCCAGCACTCTTATGTTGCATGTCAAAGGAAGAAGGAGGGAGGCACAAAAGAAAAACGAACACATTTACAAAAAATATCCATTTACAAACTAGCTAGTAAAAGGTTTCTTCTGGATTATATAAGAAAGGAGATAGGGACCAGCGAAAAGAACATGCACAGGATTAATCAGACTTGGATTCACCTTGTTTCTTCAGAATCTGGCTTCTCATTTTTAGTTTTTCTATTTTCTGGAAATCTTTTTTGATTCCTGGTTTTGTATTTGCCCTCCTTTTCTTTTGTTTGTACTTTTTTTTTTTTTTTTAGCTCTGAGAATCTATGCGTTCCCACTGCCTTTTTGACTTCATTTCCACTTTTGCCCTAGTAGGTTTAGTCAACAACCTCATCTGTCTCCTCTTAGACTTCTTCTCTGCCTCTTATGCCTAGCCATCCTTCCTATTGGGTATCTAAGCACCATCATGGAGGTGGGTGTGGGGTAAGAGAGGCCTGTGGGTGCTGTGGGGTGCACTATGTGGGAGCCTTCTGTAGCTATGCTACTCAGATGCTGGTGCTCCAGCTTGCAGGGACCTTCAATGCATTTCAGACAAGATATTTTTAACTCACAATGGGTTTATCAGCATGTTACCCAATCATAGGTCAAATGCATATATAGACTATATTGCCCTGAGAAATAATTTGTTAAGACCTCCTAATATCTTAGAGGAGGTAATAATAAAGAAATGATTGTTTTAAACATAGGAAATAGTTTAATTCAAGCAATTACTTTGTTGTGTTTTTCATCTTTTCTGCATTATATCTTACTTATCTATAAAATGGGGCACTTACAAGTACTCATTTCATAGGAATGTAGAATAATTCCTTAATATATAGAGAGTTGCTTAATGGTACCTAAATGAATCCACTGTAAATGTTAACTATACTACAATAACTTTTTTCATCAGAACATGTTTACTTGAAGAGAGAATTACTAAGTAATCCAACTAATTTGAATATTTCCAGATGTAATTTTTTGCACATATATAATTAAAAACAGCATAAATCTGTTGAGAAAGGTAAAACTATAAAATAAAAAGAAATAATTCATTGACTTTTTAAATCTTCCATTTCCCATAAAGAAAAATATTTTCAACATTCTGATCACAGTTCAATTTGCTTAATTTCTATTTTAGTACGTTATCATTTTTAATGAAATCTAAACATATTTGATTAATTCCCTCTTCCTACCTATCCTTGGCAATTTTGTCAGAAAATACATATATTCTGGCAGCTTGTCATGAAAGATTTATAGCTGAGAATAAGTTGCTATTATAATGGAAACTATGTGGTTAGATAAATAGATCACGTGTGATTTAATGTGCTCATAAATATCAGTGTGTCTTTTAAGGTGGTGGTGAATGGAGGGCAATGAGAGTGTTATAACTGCCATTTGTATGAACTACAGGTTTTCAGCCCGCACAAGAAAAGTAGTAACTTTTCTTAAAAGGCAGTAAGGACCTAGACCTTGACACACTGCTTGATGTAATAGTTCAGCAAGTTGTTGGCCCCACATCTTTTACTATTTCTGATTGCACAGTTGGTAGGTAGGATAAAAGTTGGCAAGCTAGGAAATTGGAGCTTTTACTGTTTGTAGAAAGAGGATTTAATGCCACTACAAGTAGATGAATAAATGGTCATGTACAGTTTAGGTACCACAGAAAAAGCAATCATTCTGACACTGGATAAAAAGTACCTAAAACTGGGGAATTACTCATAGCATCCATTTTTCAGTAACTTTGGAGATGCATTATTTTCTCCAAACCAGCCATAATCCTTGAAATTTTTCCAGATACTGTGCAAATTTCCCTGAGTATCAATCTACTTGAAAAATACCACCATGATGATTCCACGAGTAAACAGGCACAAAATAAGAGTAAACAGATTTTTAAAATTAACCAAATAGAAACAAATCATCGGCCACCTACTAGAAAAAATGAAATCACCTTACATCAAAGACCAAAGACCCTTGAATTCCAGGACATCTCTAAAGAAAAAAAAAAAAGCTTTAGTAGTCAATTAAAAGATCTAAATATTGCATCTTCTCAATTATCTGAAGATGACCAAGGCATTTAGAAAGTAACATAGATGATTCAGACTGCCTTTGCCAAAATATAGTGTGACACATAGAAAGTTTGATTACCTTTTAGTTTAACTTTAGCTTTTGTTTGTTTGTTTGTGTTTTAGGAGACAGGGTCTTGCTATGAGGCAAGGTCTTGCTATGTAGTCCAATTGGCCTTGAACTTGCAGCGATCTTCCTGCCTTAGCTTCCAGAGTGCTGGGATTACAAGCATGCACCACCACACCTGGCTTCTTTTAGTTTAACTTTAAATTAAGTCTTGTTTATTATCTATTTAGTTGATTTCTAAAACTATATGAATTGCTCTTGCTCTTGTTATTGGTTTTTAAATGATTGTTTGAGGATCTCAGAATTCCTTTGAGTAATTTTTCATATTAAGATCTCCGAAGATGACATGGAAAGACTTGTGAATATCCTAGGATAAATCAAAGCACATTACAAGAAAGAACCATGATTTCTAAAAACTGAACTCTGGGAGTCCATATAGAAGTTTCTAGGTTCCTATAACTTTGAAATGAAAAATTATGTGAGGTTTGGGTTCTGATATTCAAAATAATGGCATACTGATTTTTCTTAGAGTGAACGCTGCTAGTTCTTTTTAAAGAGTTTTTATTTATTTTTTATTAGTACAACTTTGCCTTGTATAATTATTACATTCCATGTGAGGAGTTGATACATGTACTTAACACATCCTAATTTTTTAAATTCCCTTTCCCTCTCCCCCCATGAATAAATTTAAGTCTGCTTTTTTTGTATATATAAAAATAATCAATAAAAGATGTTATTTATTTTTTGTACATGTAAACTTTTAGGAAGAGAAATTCAAGTTGAAATAAATTGACTTATATTTACCTAAATATTAGATATATGTGAGGTCAGACTCTTATAACCCCTCATTTTCTTTGAAAACTACTACAGTAGATAACTTTCAACAAATAGTCTTATTTAGTACATACAAAAGTAAGAGTTATACTTGTAAAGAGATGATATCTTAACTACTACTGTGTATTCACAGCAATATGTTCTATATAGTGGGGGAAACGAGCAAGTATAAATACTTAGAATATAGTCTTGAACTTTAGAATGCTTAGCATAAGCTGTCCTGCCAGCAATAGAGAGACTGGAGGAGCAGTCATGTCCACTGCAAAGTGACAGACAAGGCAACAACAGAGCTCACAGCTACCCACAGCCAACTTCATGTTGTGGATTCCATACCCACAGCCATGTCAAAACAACAACTCCTAGCTGGCTCTGCATCTTATTCCCCTCAGCACTGGGCGCAGAGGTGATTACCAACTGACCAACATGATCATAGAAGAGGCCAATGCCCTGGACCTGAAAGTAAGACTGGAAGAATTGGAAGCTTCAGAGGAAATAACAAATAGGCCTGTAGTACCATTCGCAGAAAAGGTACCTGGGTGTTGTAAACTGCAAAAACAGTGTGCGGTTTTATCAAAAAGATTGAGTTCTTCACTGAGGGATAGAGTTGAAAAAGAAATCCAGTGCTGTGCCTGCAATATTGCCAGAGTTTTAACAAGTGCCATTTTGGGAAGATGTTGACTTCGTGAGACTGAGCCACAGAATACCTATGCTACAGCTTCGCTCCAGGACTTCCAGTGTTAGCCTAGCAACTCAGAAGAAATGAATAGATTCCTAGATACATATGAATTACCAAAACTGAACCAAGATAACTTAAAAACCCTCAATAATCCAATAACAGGCAATAAAATTGAAGCAGTATAAAAAACTAACACCAAAAAAAATAAATCCCTGGTCCTAATTATTTCACTGCCAAATTCTGAAAGAACTTCATTAAAGTTCTAATAGTAATACTCCTCAAATCTTTAATGAAATCAAAAGGAAAGGATTACTCTCCATGTCATTCCTGGAAGTTAGCATTACTCTAATTCTAAAACCAGACAAGGATGCAACAAAAAGTAGAATTATAGGCCAATCCCTTTAATTAACATAGGTGTATAAATCTTGATCAAGATCCTGACAAGCAGAAAGCAACAAATCATTAAAAACATCATATATAACAAAGAAGTAAACTTTATCCCAGGTATGCAAAGATGGTTCAATATATGCAAATCAGAAAGAGTAATCCATTACATAAGCAGAAGCAAGAATCACATGATCATTTTGATAGAGAAAAAAACGGGCAAAATTCAACATGCTTTCATGATAAAAAAAACACTGAAGTAAAGAAGTATAGAAAGATCTTACCTCAATTCAATAAAAGCCATTTATGACCTAGTGTCAATATCATATTAATTTAAAGCCTTCTCCCTAAAATCAGGAACAGCACAAGGTTGTTCATTGTTATGATTATATTCAATCTAGTCCTCAAAACATTAGCTAGAGCAATAGCATAAGAGAAAGAAATAAAAGGAATATGTATGAGAAAATAAGAAGTCAAATTAACATTATTTGCAGATGATATGATCTTCCATACACAGACTTAAAAATTTCACCAAAAGATGTCTAGAATTAATAGCTAAATTCAGTAATCTAGCAGGGTATGAATTTGACACACAAAAATCAATAGCATTCTTATATAACACTAATGAACTCACTGAAAAAGAAATTAGGAAAAAATACCATTTACAATAACATCAAGAAAAGTGAAATACTTAGCAATTATCCTAACCAAGGAAATGAAAGACCTCTACAATAAAAATTACATCACTCTACAAAAGGAGAACAAATAAAATAGGAAGATATCTTTTGTTCTTCAAAAGGCTATACAGTAAAACCTTGGTTTGCAAGAATAATTTATTCTGCTCATAATCCAAAGCACTTATATATCAAAGCACCAAGTGGAAAAGAGAAGAACCACTTCTCATTAAGTGATGTTCTATATTACATGGTACTCATATTGGAAGACATTGGTCATTTATCAAGTTAAAATTTCTTGGAAATATTTGCTTGTCTTGCAGAACACTCATAGACCAAGTTACTTTCAATGCAAGGTTTGATTGTACTTCCAACACTGACTGATATGAACCTTTAGCACAATCCCAGTCAAAATACAAACAGTATTCCTCACCAATCTGGAGAAAACTATTCTAAAATGCATATGGAACCAGTAGAGATCCAAAATAGCAAAAGCAATCCTTGGTTACAAAAGCAAAGCAGGAGGCATAATTCCTGATTTGAAGTTTTACTACAAAGCTACCATGATTAAAACAGCATGACCCTGGCACAAAAAAAATTGTGGATCAATGGAACAGAATGGAGGAAGTAGAAACAATTTCAGGCACACTTAGCTATTTAATATTTGCCAAAGAATCAGGAATATCCAGTAGAAGAAAGGTAGACTCTTTAATAAATAATGGAGGAGGAATTGGATATTCACATTCAGAAACTGAGTTCAGACCCAAATATATCACCATGTGCTAAACCAAAATAAAAATTGATCAAAAATATAATTATTAAAACAGAAACAACCTACTGGAGGATAAAATAGGTAAAGCTCTAGAAGAAATATTCATAGACAAAGATTTTCTGTACAGAACCCCAATGGCATAAGAAATAAGTACTAAGAGTCAACGAATGGGATAATACAAAATTTAAAATCTTCTGCACAGTGAAGAAAACAACCATCACAGTGAAGACACAGCCTAGGGAAATCCGAAAATATTTTGTCAACTATTACTCAGGAGGCTAACAACTATAATATACAAAGAAAGCAAAAAAAAAGTTACAAAAATAAAAAATTGAAAAAAAATAGGCAACTGAAATGAATATATGCTTCTCAGAAGAAGAACTACAAATGGCCAATTAACACATGAAAAGATTTTCAATACTGTTGGCCATTACAGAAATACAAAGTAGAACAATACAGAGATTTCATCTTATTCCAGAAAGAATGGTTGTTATTAAGAAATCAAATAATAGGGGCTGGGGATTTAGGTCAGTGTTTCCTCCGATGGCCCTCAAGCACAAGGACCCGAGTTTGATCCCCGGTACCAATAAAAAAAAAAAAAAGAAATCAAATAATAGCAAATATTGACAAGGCTATGAGGGAAAAAAGACCCCTTCTACATTTTTGGTAGAAATGTAAACTAGTACAAGCACTGTGGAAATTGGTATGGAGATTCCTCAAAAAACTAAAAAGAGAAATTGCATTTGACCCAACTATTCCCTTTCTAGAAATCTTTCCAAAAGTGTTAAAGACATCATACAACAGTGATACATGCATATTCATATCTTTATTTGCACAAATTATAGTAGCTAAATCTTGGAAACACCCTATAAGCCCATAAACAGATGAATGACTAAAGAAAACATGGTGTTTATACACAATGGAGTACTACTCTGTCATAAAAATGGGTACAGTTGAGTCATTTTTAGGCAAATAGATGCACTTTGAGAACATAATATTAAGTGAAATAAATCAAACACACAAGCTTAAATATTACATGGTTTCTCTTAGATGAGAAACCCAAAATATAAATAAAGAGAAAAATAAAAGCTAGATAATAAATAGTAGGGATATCTTTTTCAAATGGGAACAAGAGCTGGAGGGAGTGGGAGGGAAAGGGAGTAAAAAAAGAATTGAAAAAAAAGAAAAATAAATGGAGATATGTCTTTTGCAAAAGGGAAGGAGATCATGAGGTGGAAAGAGCAGAGAGCAAGGGAAGGATACAGATGAAAAAGGAATTAAGATATTTTATGTACATATAGCAACTCATCATCATGATCAGTATAATCATATGTACTTGAAACATGTAATAAGAAAATTAAAAAGAAACAAGAATATCTACATTAAATTATTGGAGATCAGCTAAATATTGGAGAATCTATCTATCTATCTATCTATCTATCTATCTATCTATCTATCTATCTATCATCTTCCTAACATTGGGATCAAATTTCTCACACCTACAACTTTAAAGTAGGAGAAGTTTCTTTTACCTCTTTTACCTATCTGAGAGGTAAGTTCATGGTAGGAAGGGCCCTAGGCGGAATTATTTTGATAGAATGGTATGGTGCCGCAAGGCTTCCCACATCATGGCAGCTGGGAAACAACAGGGGGAGAGTGCCAGTGAGAGACACAGTCTCTCAGGCACGACCTCTAGAGACCCACTTCCTCCTTCTGCCTCTCCCACCTGCAACAGTACATTCAGCTTTGAACATCAGTGGATTAAGCGACTCGTGTATGAGGTTTGCCTGATATATTTGGTGAATGTTTACATTTAAAAAATTATTACAATAACAGTAAAAGACACATTGCCATTCATCTGCTCAAGATATAACCTGCACTCTGAACACTGCCCCTCATTCTTGCCTCTTTCTGAAGCAGTTCTCTAGTGTCTTTGTGAAAATACATTGAGTGCTGCTGCCTGAACATACAGCTTGTAAAAGCATCATGGCTGGTCCACATCCACCTTGTTCACCCAATCCCTGGGACTTCTGACTCTTCCCTAAATTCAAATGATCATGAAAAGTAAACATTTTAAATGTATTCAGGACATCAAGGCAGCCACTACAATGCAACTAAAGACACTTGCAAAACTGAGCTCCCAGAACGTCTTGAGAAAGCAAGAATAATGGGGGAAGTGTGTTGGAAGTAAGAGGAATATTTTGAAGGAGATTACTGGTAATGTTTCTTTTACTTTCATGCATTTAAAAAAAATTTAAACACTGTATATTTCTGTTATAGCTCTTACAATGTCCCCCATGATCTAAACACCTGTCCAAGAGTCTCTCAATAGTGTTGAGTTGATAATTAAGATTGTACTGGCACAGTATAATTTTTATATTCACCCCTAATGTCCTATGAGTAGCTAGAATGTAAGAGGGTATCTATACATGTTTGTTTACTTGTAACAATAAAATGAACAATAAAATGGTTCTTATGGAATTGGTATGCCAGATTAGGTAGCAAAGTATAATACTGAGTGATTTGGGATGGATGATAATTAAAGTATATTCACTGATAATTGGAATCTGCATCTGTGAAGTCTCTAGGCTGCTAATTAATCTCTGCCTTTGGATTCTGATTCAAGAATAGAATTCATTTCAGAAGAGAACTGGATTTATTAACAAGAGCAAAGCAATCCATTCCTCAAAGGTTCTAGGATGATTAACAAAATGCAGAGATCAAAGCATAGCTATGACCATCAGAGATCAAGGTACAACTGGAATTTCTGGCAAGCATTGAGCTGCAGAACTCTTGTTCCAGGCTGTGGTTCACTGGCAACAACAAGAGTATAGGTGAGAAACGAAGAACCAGGAGAAGGGGCCTGAGATAATACTTCTTCCTGTGTAGTCCTTAATGATGTGGCTCTCTCTCCTACACTTTAGATAATTTTCCCTTATTACATTCAGGTGTCTTTTACTGTACATGATGGCCAAAGTAGTTGAAAACTCATTTGAAAATTGTTTTCACTTTCATTAGTACATGTTTGCAATACATAATATTTACATTCACTGTAGAGAATTGGTACATGTACATAACTAATTTCAATTTCTTTCCCCTTTCTTCCACCTCAATTTTATTTTTTCAAAATCAGATTCATGCATTTATCGTATAGAGTTAATTTTCATATATACAGGTTGAAAACCAGACTAATAGGCTGAAGAACATATAAAACGTGTAAGACAATTGCACTAGGTCAAGGTACAATTTTAGATACATCATACATGCTGGATTACGATACCTTCTCTCTATTTCCTGTTATCTGCTTTTTATTTCATACTTTATAAATATTGAATTTTTCATATAAGAGTAACCATGTGATATTCAAGCTTGTGTGTCTTGAGTTACTTCATTTAACATTGTGGTCTCAAATGTGATTTATCCTCAGAAATTACCAATATTTCAGAATTGAAAATACAAATATGTACGTGTAATTTTGTAAAACCAATCTTCTAACATTGTATGGAAATTAGCTACCAGTTTCATAGTAGTTTCTATACGTGTCCATGCTTTGACAAATGAATAAGCTTAGGTTTTTTTTTTTTTTTTTTGTAAAAAAATTCTACTTGTTTTACAGTATTGCTGGGTAAATTCAGTGAGCTAATGTAAATTAAAACAATCTTATAAAGCTATCCCTCAACAAATGCCCATGATAAATAACCACAAGATATCATACATTTTGAAAGATCATATTATGTATTATCTATATCTTATAATTCATAATATATTAGTAATATTAAGAAAAAGATATACAGTCAATTTTTATTTTAATCAATAATCTTGTAGTAATGACTCAAAGGAAGCAGGCCAGATTATTTTTCTAAAACTCAGCTTGCTCAGTGACTGTTTTATTTAACTTTAGAGACAGTTTCCTTGCACTTTAGTTAGGCTTACACTAGCCTGCAGTTTTTTGCCACAGACCTTTTGAGGCAGCCTCCTTGCAGAGCAGCTGGATTTAATGTCACTTTTCAAGAGTCTTATTCTCCTGAGATTCTCATTTATTTGCAAATACAGTAGTGGACTTTCCCTGCAGTGTGTTCCTTGTCTTATCTATTTTTTTCAGAACCATTTACTGTGTGGTGGCCCAGTTTCCCTGATGCTGTTCCGTCCAGTAGCACCTCTGCTTATGCGACTACTTTCCTCCATCCCTGTCTTTGCCTCTGCCCCTCGCTTTGCATCTTGCTGTGCTCTTGCCCTGTCCCTGAGCTTCAGTCCTGTCC
Source organism: Heterocephalus glaber (assembly GCF_000247695.1). The sequence goes on from NW_004624731.1 coordinate 44,862,925, forward strand.
CTTCCTCCCGTCTATCTCTGCCTTTGACACTGGAGGATACTCAGCTCAGCTGTTCGTCCTAGAAATTTAATGGTATTTGTTGTACACTCTTTCATAAGTTGACTATTCTGCAGATTACATGTTTGGCTCTGTGGCTTTTGTGCATTGACAAACTGTCTAAAATGCAGGTTGAAAATTTCAATACTAACTTTACAATAATATCTTTTAGATTGAGAGTGTATTTACCTGACTCAGTTTTTCAAAAACTATTCTTATTCACTACAGACACAATTTATTATCATTTCTATTATGCATGTGCATTTTTTTCTTCAAATTTTCTTTTCAGTGCCTTGGAGAAGTGTTTTTGCTTAGTCAAGTGACAAATATGCTCAGAAAGTTGAGGTGCTTTATGATAATTTTTTGTTTGTGTTTTTTTAATAGTGGTGTTCAAAGTTGACTCCTGGGCCTTATTCATGGTAGGCAACAGCTATACCCCTGAGATACATCCCAGAGCGTTTTTGAATTTTGCTGTTAAGACAGTCCTTGCTACTTTTCCCAGGCTCACCTCAAAGTTGAGCTCCTCCTTTCTCAAACATATGAGTAGCAGGAACTATAGCTGAGCCACAACACCTGGCTTATGACAAACTGTTTTCCCTCACATATTTGTGGTATTGATTCTCCCTTAAAAATTTTCTTCTGCCCTTAGTAATTTGAAAATCACATTTTTGATAGGAAAATGAGGTAAGTGGCACTTATTCTTCATTTGCCACTTTTTCTTTGCCTCTTCATCCTTTTATCGTTTCCCCTTCTTTAAACAGAAAAAGATCATCCTCATTTTTCTTTGTACTAGTCTTACTCTGTCATGGCATCTGTCTAATAAGGTCCTTAATATTACATATGTTAGTTTTGGAAATATTTATTTCATTTGAAAAACGTCTTTAAAATTGTAGTCATTTTTAGAGCTCTGTAAGAAATGGTCTCAAACTATTTGGTTTGTTTTGCTTTTAAGACAGGGTTTTTCTATAATTTAGGGTGGTCTCAAATTTACAGTCCTTCTGCCTCAGCCTCTTAGGCATTGGGATTGTAGGTGTGTGTGCTACCCCTCTTGTCTTCAATTAGTTTTTTATATGTGCATTCCTTTTCCATAATATTTTTCAAACATATTCTGTATATGTATTACACTTGAATAAATGGTATAAAATAAAAATACATAAAATAAGAAAAATCTATCATCTCACTAAAGAAAATACATAAAATTCTTCATTGGACTTTATTTCTTTAAGAGTCCTTGAGTCCTAATCCTACTTAGGTTAATTTTAGTCACATTTTATATTTTCACTTTTATTTATGATGATGAATTACATTTTAGGGTAGTATCTTTATCATTATTATTTTATGATTATGAATTTTATCTTTTCTATTAGTATCATTTATGGTCTTTCCAATGTATGATAAATACTCAAACATTTTGGCTAAACCTTATCAATTTAAAATCTTTGCCTCATTTATGATCTCTCTCTCTTTCTCTCTTTTTCTCTGTCTCCCCACAGAGACCCACAGATATTTGAACCAAAATTTTATTACTTTCTACTGTAGACATTTTAGCATATATCTAAGAAAAATATCACTTTCTTATACATAAAATGAAATGTAAAATTTGATATAAATTTTATATTCTAATATTTCATTTATCCTCAAATTTCCTTTCAAATAAAAAAAAGGTTTTTCTGTCTAGGAGGAAAACAATAGTTATATAATTACATTAGTAACTAATTGCTCTCATACTAAAACAGTCCCTGGGCCTTTTCTTTCTTTATATTTTATATTTTAAGATTTTTATTACCATCTTTATATTTTTTATTAGACTGTGGACCTTTTCTTCTTTTCCTTCTTTCCTCCTTCCTTCCTTCTTTTGTTCCTTTCTTCCTCATTCCTTGTTTTATTCCTCCCTCTTTCTCTTTCTTCTTTCCTGCTTGCTTCCTTCCTATTTTTTTCTTTTGGTCTTTCCTATACTATCAGCATTTTGAAAAGTCCAACATAGTTTACCTGTAAAATATCTCATGTATCTGACAATTTGCTCACAGATGAAGATTTCATGATTTGAACATTATGCTCAATGGAGATGACTGGTATTTCTCATTGATTTATATCATTAAACACACACATAGTTTGTCCTGTAAATGGTAATGTTATGCTTACATATTTATTTAAAATGTTTTTGACTAGAGATCTCCATTCTAGAGGCACCTTCACCCTTCTGTAATGAATAAGTCACTTGCAGAGCAATCATACAAGGCTTTATTACATTGTGGTTAAAAGGTTTATTACATTGTGGATAAAATGGTGATTTTTCTATTTTTCTCTACATTTATTAGCAGACTTACTTTTAAAACTAAAAATCTGCCTTTTTGGTTTCTCCTCCGCTACTTGGAATATCAAAAAAGATTTGTGGCATTTATTTAATGCACAATCATATATTATTGTCATTATTTTCATACTTATTGTTCCAACTTGGTCACTGGGGTTCCCTTCAAGGCAATAATTTTCTCATCTTTCTTTAATATCTTCCCTACTTTCTGACAAAAGAAATTATTCTAGACACAGTTAATTTTGCAAGTAGTCCTTCTTCCTTTACTGGTGGTTATCAACCTGATCTGTGTACTCCCATGTATGCTAAGGGCATTCGTCTCTTCATTGGTCCGGTGTTCTTTTAATAAGCATATCTGTAAGATACATACATATATATATATATATATACATATATATATATGTATATATATATATATATATGGATAACTCTAGATAGATAATTCCAATTCAAATACAATGCCACAAGGTTCTTTCTCATTTTCTTTCATTTCGTATTTATATATCCCTTCAATAATAACAATCTTGTTATTATAAACTTTATAATACTTATTTTTTGTACCTTATTATACAACATAGCAATTTCAGAATTGCTATACCAACATCATTATACACATAAACATACTAAGTAAAACTATTATGCAATTTACAAATTTATTGTTACATTTCTTTTTCTTCTTAGACAATAGACTACTGAGTAGTTACCTTTCTGTACTCACTGGTTTCTCTTCAATTTTATTTAAATATTTGCTTTCTCTTCTGTCTGTTTTTAAAATATTATTTTTAAAATATGTAAAAATATATAAAACATTTACATTAAAAAAATCAAAACTCAACATCTTTTCTTAGAGCCTCATTGTCAGATCTATTTCATCTTCATTACTCTTATTCTAGAGTTTAGGTGCCACTTAGTGCAATTTCAAATTTATCCTTCTTGAATTTCTTTTTGCATACCTTAGGGACATGTAAACACACACAAAACACATGTACATACATTCATTCACTTTAGCTTCATCATAGATTAATTAAATAAAACCAGTGAAGAATTTAATGAATACTCTTTTTAAATAAATTTTTCACATCATATCAATATGCATCCAAGGCTAAGGAAAAATATTTTAAAGATATTTCAAATCTTCTTTTTGAAATGTCTGGTGCCTACTGTTCCCCTTTTTCATAAGATTGCAACTGCTTCCATTTCAGCAAATATTATTCCTCCTTGACAGAATGCCATTCATAGCAAAGTTTTCTTATCACTTCCTGTCCTCACAATGATGAAACTGTCAACAAGAAAAGTCAAGAATGTATTCAATTCACTACTTTTAGTTGAATAAGACAACCATCTGCATTGGTTGCATTTTTCATCAATGTGCATTTATTAAAGGAAAAATATGTTTGAATAAATGTATGAATGGTATGAACATGAATTAATCAGTGAATAGACTTGTGGCAGTTTTCTTTTATGTTCTATGAACCAATTACTCATTCCCTCTTTTTCCAAGTAGCTTACTGTGAATCACTGCAATGATGTCACTTCCGCTCTTTGATTCTGATGCCCTAAACCACAATTTATCCAAGGACATTTTGCTATTATCTGTATGATGCTGAAAAATATCACTTAACTTCTCTGAACTTCCACTTTTATAAAAAAAGAGTGAGAAATAAGAATGATGCCCTTGGGGCTGCCATACCACCACCCTGAGTGCAGAGGAGCAGAGTTGCCCACAGCACAGAGGAGGTGAAACTTCTGGGCCACAGCACCACTGTCCATAGCACTAAGGAGGTGAGCTGCACAAACACCAGCAGCAAACATCCTTGCCTCCCTGCCTTGAAAGGAGAAGACACATAAACAAGTCTCAATACCAGACTTCCAGGTCACCTAAAGCAACCCTAAAGGGAAACAAGATGGAACAATCTGATACTCAACAACCTGGACTCCCTGAACTGGCAATGAAAGAGGATCTGGCAAAAATGAAATCAGAAATAATTTCTCAGATAACAGCAAAGATTGTGTCCCTAGTACAAGACATGATTAATAAATCTAGAAAAGACACACATCAAAAAAAAGAGAGGAGCTGAGTGAATTCCAACATAGGAAACAAATGGAATCCATAGAAGAGATGCAAACAGATATCCAGGAGATTAAAAAAAAACTCCATTGAAAGTTTACACAGCAGACTAAGCCAATCTGAGGACAGAATTTCAGATATAGTAGATAACACCGCAATTAGTGGCCAGGAAAAGAAAAATTTCTTTAAAATACTAAGGGACCATGAGAAATCAATCCAGCAGCAACTAGATGATGCAAAGAAGAATAACATAAGAGTGATCAGAGTCAAGTCCACCTCTCCCAGGCCAGAGGAAGGGGCTTCCGGGCTGTCATTCCACCACTCCCAGACCAGAGGAAGGGGTGTCCGGGCCACCATTGCACTACTCCCAGAGCAGAGGAGATGAGCCACGTGGGCGCCAACAGCAACCTCCACAATCAAAAAGAGAAGACACATAAATAAGTCTGAAAACCAGACTTCCAGATCACCTAAAGCAACCACAAAGGGAAAGGAGATGGAACACTCTGATACTCAATACCCTAGACTCCCTGAACTGGCAACAAAAGAAGATCTGGAAAAGATGAAATCAGAAATAATCTCTTAGATAACAGCAGGGGTTGTGCTCATAGTGCAAGACATGATTAATAAATCTAGAGAGGAGCTGAGGAATATGATGGAATCCAAACATAGGAAACAAATGGAATCCAAAACACAGATACAAACAGATTTCCAGGAGATTAAAAACTCCATTGAAAGTCTTCACAGCAGAATGAGACAAAGTGAGGAGCGAATTTCAGATATAGAAGATAAGGTTGCAATTAGTGACCAGGAAAAGAAAAATTGCTTCAAAATTGTAAGGGACCATGAGAAATCAATCCAGCAGCTGCTAGATGATGCCAAGGAGAATAACATAAGACTGATTGGAGTCAATGAAGAAACAGGAGAGAGTACAGATGACAAAAAATCCCTGTTCACAGAAGTAATGGCAGAAAACTACCCAAGCAGGGGAAAATAACTTGACATACAGATAAGTGAGGCATATAGGACTCCAAATAGCCTTGATCAAAAAAAAAAAAAATCAACACGTAAGCATATAATTGTTAAGATTCCAGAAACCTAACTTAAGAACAAAGTTCTACAAGCAGTTAGAGAAAAGAAACAGATCACATACTAAGGAAAGCCCATCATAATCACAGCACACTTCTCAACACAAACCAACAAGGCAAGAAGAGCTTGGAGTGAGCTATTCCAAGTCTTAAAGGAAAACAGCCTCCAACCCAGATTCATGCACCCAGCAAAACTATCTTTCAAAATTGATGGAGGAATAAGATACTTTCACGACAAAGAGCACATTAGAAACTTTATGAATACCAAACCAGCACTCCAAAATATTCTAGATAATATTGTAGGAACAGACAATGAAAATCACAGTCCCAGGAAGCACAGCAGAATGAACCCATTGGGCATGACAAGAAACTAATTGTAAAAGGGAAGAATCCAACAAAAAGAAAAAGTCATGACAATGATGTCAATATGTATCAGTTATAACCATAAATGATAATGGTCTCAATTCACCAGTCAAAAAAAATAGACTGGCAGAATGGGTCAAGAAGCAAAATCCAACAATGTGCTGCAAATGAGAAACACACAATTCAAAAAGAAACTCATAGATTGAAAGTTAAGGGTGGGAAACAATACTTCATGTGACAGGAACACGAGAAAAAGCAGGAGTAGCTATCCTCTTTGTAGATCAAGTAGATTTCAAATCAACACTGATTAAGAGAGACAAAGAAGGACATTACACCCTTCTAAAGGGAAAAATCCAACAGGAAGAAATGACAATCATAAATATCTATGCACTAAACACTAGTGTGCCCAACTATATAAAACAAATGCGAACAGACATGAAAAGTCATATATGCACTAATACAATATTAGTGGGGGATCTCAATACCCCACTGTCACAAATATATAGATCAACTAGATAAAAAATAAGCAACAAAATACTAGAACTCAATCAAACTCTTGAACAAATTAACTTAACAAATGTTTACAGAGTGTTCCACCCCACAAAAATCAGAATACACATTCTTTTCAGCTGCACACAGGTCATTGTCCAAAATAGACCACATACTCACTCACAGAATGTGTTTAAGAAAGTGCAAAAGAATTGAGGTTATCCCCTGTATATTATCAGACCATAGTGTGATGAAATTGGAGATCAATAGCAAAAGGCTGCAAACATTACATAAACACATGGAAATTGAACAACACACTTCTGAATAACCAATGGGTCACAGAGAAATGTAAAGAAGAAATCAGACAGTTCCTACAATTAAGTGTCAATTACAATACAACATATCAGAATCGATGGGACACAATGAAAGCCATCTTAAAAGGGAAATTCATAGCAGTGAATACACATATTAGAAAAACATAGCAAGCCTAATTAACCTGATGCTGAACCTCAAGCTTCTAGAAAAAGAAAAGCAGGACAAACACAAAGCTCATACAATGGAGCAAGTATAAAGTTCAGAGCAGAAATCAATTTAGTGGAGAATAATAGAACGATACAAAAAATCAATGAAGCCAAGTGTTGGTTCTTCGAAAGAATCAACAAAATTGACAAACTCTATGCCAACCTTGTCAGAAAAAGGAAAGAAAAGGCCCAAATCCATTCAATTAGAAAGGAAAAGGTTGAAATTACAACAGACCAGAAGAAATCCAGAGAATCATTAACACCTACTTCCAGAATCTTATGCCAATAAGATGGAAAACATAGAAGAAATGGACAGATTCCTAGATACATATGAATTAACAAAGTTGAATGAAGAAGACCTAAAAATTCTAAAATGACCCATTATCAATCTATGAAATTGAAAACATAATTAAAAACTTACCAACTAAGACAAGCCCAAGTCCTGATGGCTTCACTGCTGAATTCTACAAGACATTTAGAGAGGAACCACTGCCACTACTGTTTAAACTCATTAATGAAACTGGAAGGGAAGCAATGCTCCCAAATTCATTCCTGGAAGCCTTGATCCCCAAAGCAGAGAAAGACACAACCAAAAAAGAGAACTATAGGCCAATCTCACTAATGAACATAGATGCAAACATCCTTAATAACATACTGGGAAATAGAATGCAGAAGATCATCAAGATCATATACCTGACCAAGTGGGGTTTATCCCAAGGATGCTGGGATGGATCAACATACACAAATCAATCAATGTAATACACTATATCAATAGAGTCAAGGACAAAAACCATACTATCGTCACAATAGGTGCAGAGAAAGCATTTAACAAAATCCAACAAGCATTTATGTTATAAGTCCTACACATACTGGAATGGACAGTCTCTACCTCAATTTGAGAAAAACGATCTAGGAAAAACCGAAAGCCAACATCATAGTAAATTGTCAAAAACTGAAATCCTTCACACTAAAATCAGGAACAAGACAAGAATGTCCGCTATCACCACTCCTATACAATATAGTTTTGGAAACATTAGCCACAGTAATTAGACAAGAGAAATAAATGAAAGGAATAAAGATAGGTAATGAAGAAGTCAAATTGTCATTATTTGCAGATGACATGATACTCTATATAGAAGACCCCAAGAACTCCACCAAAAGTCGTCTAGACTTAATAATCAAATTCAATAGAGTACCTGCCTACAAGGTCAACACACAAAAATCAATAGCTTTCCTCTACATGAACATTAGACTCACTGAGACAGAAATAGGGCAAACCATTCCTTTCACAATAGCATCCAAAAAACTGAAATACCTAGGAATCAACCTAAAAAAACAAATCAAAGACCTGTTTTCTGAAAACTATAGCACTCTGAAAGGAGAGATTGAAGATGATATCAGAAAATGGAAAGATATCCTCTGCTCCTGGGTAGGAAGAATCAATATAGTGAAAATGGCGATACTTCCAAAACTGCTATATAGATTCAATGCAATCCCAATTGGAATCCCAGGAGCATGGTTCAGGGACCTTGAGAAAACAATCCAAAAATTCATTTGGAAAAAGAAGACACCCAGAATAGCAAAAACAATTCTAGGTAACAGACATGGCAGGGGATATCACAATCACCAACTTGAAACTATATTACAAAACTACTGTGATAAAAACATCATGGTACTTGCAAAGAAATAGACCTGAGGACCAGTGGAACAGATTAGAAGATGCAGAAACAACTTCAGACACACTCAGCCACCTCATCTTTGGCAAAGGAGCCAAGTACCCTCACTTGAGGAAAGATAGCCTCTTTAATAAATGGTGCTGAAAAAATTGGGTTTCAACTTGCTAAAGATTAAAACTAGACCTATATTTCTCATCATGCACTAAATTAAGATCAAAATGCATTAAGGATCTAAATATTTAAGTAGAAATGCTGAATCGCCTGGAACAGAGGTTAGGTTGAACTCTTGAAGACATTGGTGAAGGAAAAGATTTTATGAACAAAACCTCAGTTCCCTGTGAACTAGCACAAACAATGAACAAGTGGGATCTCTTCTTATTAAAAAGCTTCTGCACAGTAAGAGAAACCACCAACAATGTGAAGAGATAACCCACAATGTGGGAAAAAATCTTCACCTGCTGTTCCCGAGGCAAAGGTCTATTATTTCAAATCTATAAAGAACTTAAAAAAATCAGACCTCCCAAATTGAAAGACTCAATCCAAAAATAGACATCTGAAATGAACAGACATTTCTCAGACAAAGAAGTAGAACTAGAACATAAACATATGAAAGAGTATTGACCACAATGGTCATTGGAGAGATGTAAATGAAAAGAAAGCTGAGATTCCACCTCACAACCAGAAAAAATGGCTGCTATCATGAAATCAAACAATAACAAATGCTAGTGGGGCTGTGGGGAAAAAGGAACCCTTCTCCACTCCTTGTGGGAGTGTAGACTGCTGCAACCACTGTGGAAATCAGTTTGGAGGTACCTCAAAGAGCTAGGACTGGAAGTCCCATTTGACCCAGCTATTCCCCTGCTGAGTGTTTTCCCTAAAGAGTTAAAAGAATCATACCACAGTGATATATGTGTACCCATGTTCATAGCAGCACAATTTATAATAGCTAAAACTTGGAAGCAGCCCAAATGTCTATCAACTGGAGACTGGGTTAAGAAAATGTGTTTTTTTAATAAAATGGAGCACTTCTCAGCCATAAAAAATGAGATATTAGAGAAATTTATAGCTAAATGGATGCACATAGAGGTGATATTCTTAAGTGAAATAAGCAAGACATATATGTAAATACCAAATAGTTTCTCTAATGTGAGAAACTGAAAGTGTAAATAAGGACTAAAAGGTATAATAGATAATTTGAATTAGGAAGAAAAGGGTCAAATGGGAAAGGGACGTGGGAGAGTTGGGGGAAAGAAAAGAAGGAAATGGAATTAATATGAGAAAATGAAAAATTGGAAATAAAGTCTTTGTAAATAGGGAGGGATGGAGGGGTTAAACGGAAGGGAGGGGAATGGGGAAAAATAAGAACCAAGAGAGATTATGTAAAGGTGGAAATTTCCAATGATGAATGTCATTATATTGTATACCTAAAATGTAGCAATAAAATTAATTTAAAAAAAGAATGATGCCCTCCCAGGGCTCTTTGGAATACATGTCTAAAGATGTACATATAGTCTTTTAACAAACATTAAAATGATATTTTGTACAATAACTTTTGTTAGCCAGAGAATAGTACCTGAAAACTTGCATTATGGCTTCTATAATAAAATGCTAGCTGTAATTTTCTGGTTTTTTGCTAATGCTTTGGGAATTGGTATGTAGAGAAATAAGACCATTAGTATTATTGTGGTTTTCTCACTTTGCAACATAATTTTTTATTTTGCATTATTTCAACTGAAATGGTTATAATGCTTCAAGCTGACCATTAAAACTAGAAATGACAGAGGCTGGTGGTATTGCTTGGTGGTAGAGTGCATGCTTAACTTCAGAAGGTTCTTTTTATGATCTCTAGCACCACAAAATCTTGAAATGATAAATAGCAAATGATGTTATATTTTTAAATTTTGTTTTTATGACCAAGTAGCACAATAAAAATAAAGAGTGCAGAAAAATAACAGAAATTTAACAAAATATCACAAAAATGAATTTTGGTCTTGTGGCCTTCACCATGAAAAGAATTAAAGGATCATGGTAATAAAGGAAGTTAGGTAAGAAAAACATTAGATAAATAAAATTTTTGAAAAATAATACTTAATATTAGATGAGAGGAGATGTTGTAAGTCCTCAGACATATCAATCTTTTCTTTTCTCTTTATTGTTTCTTTGTTGATTTTTTTCTGCTAAATTCTCTTCCTTCCAACCAGTGAACCAATGATTCTCTTTCAGAGTTGAGACAACAGACTGTATTTAGACATGAGGACTAGGTATGTTTTATATTATCTCTTTCTAAATTATTCCCTGAAAAGACAAGGAATCTATAGATTTTAAAAAGCCAGAATGTCTATCTAGCAATTTCAAGCCTGTTAAAAACCCTTCAAGATAGAACCTACTTTAACATGCCAGACAAAGTAACTTTTTTAAGACATCAAAGCAAATGTTATAGATGACTGTGATTAGTTTAGATTATAAATATGAGGACCAAACATTCAAAGTCAAGAGCTCCTTGGCCATACAATCTGGGGGAGTCTTAAGAGTGTTAGCTATCACTCAGGGAAAACTGCATTTGATTTAATGTCTTGATGATCCTTTGTTGAAATTCTTAATAATTTTTGCTAAGGTATTCACATTCTAATTTTTCACTTGACCCTACAAATTATGTCAACGATCTTATGCAAAGTTAATTATTAACATCACTTTAAGGAAAGATCAAAAAAAAGATTAAGAGAATCAATACTACAAAGTTACTGGTATAATCATAAGTAAGCACTGAAAAATCTATACATCTCCATTGGGTGTGAGACATAACTGAAATAATCCAGCAGTGACTGGGTCCATCTCCAGCCACACATGATTGTTTAAACCCATGGACTGTCAGAATGGTGAAAAAAGAGCAAAAATATAGTTACTTTTTCTCCATTCTTTATGTACACTTACAGAGATAAAGGGAATCAAAAAAGGCACTTAAAACTGAGGAGCATGTCTGTAATCTCAGCACTCTGAGACTGAGGTAGGAGAATTCCAAATTCCAACCCAGTCTGGGGAATTTGACAATTTAGTAAGACTGTCTCGATCAATCAATCAATGTGTAGGGATGTAACTCACTGTGAAACTGGTAGATTCAATCCCCAGTATTGCAAAAGAAAAACAATCTTGATATATAAATGAGAGAGGCCGAGAGAGAGAGAGAGAGAGAGAGAGAGAGAGAGAATGAAATAAGAATAGATGTACTTCTTCCTAAATAGTAAATGATGATCATGGAAAAATGACCTACTTAGTTTGCTTTTTAAAAAGTAGACTGACTTTTTAGTCTAGTAACAGGCTAAAACTAGACTAGGAACAGATTAACTTTAGTGTAGTAACAGACTAACTAGACTGTGTCTAGTAACAAACTAACTTTGGTGTAGTAACAGACTAACTAGACTGTGTCTAGTAACAAACACAGTTACTATTAGGATTGTCAGTGATCTTGTCACAGGAGAGTAGCAGTAATAGCTAATACAGCATTTTCTTTTTGTCTCTTGCATTGTTTTAAGTGCTGTATTAAATGTATTAATGGATTTAATCTTATAAAGTTTTATGATGTGAGTACCAATAGCTTAAGAAAAGAGATGAGACCCCAAAACATGAAATAATTTGTCAAAACCATGGTCCGAAAACAGAGATCTTGATTTCACCTCAATAATAGATGACAGAGCCTGGCTTTTAACGAGTACACACATCATTGCCTCTCTAACAGAAAGTAGATATTTGCCGGAAAAATGTGAAATGAGTCTTGTGATGGACCAGCGGTCTAATTCAACATTTTCCAATAATAATTTTAATCCCCTGAATCGTGACTATTATGTCCTGAAAAAGATCATTGTTCGAGAAAATAGAATAAACATGGACTTGCTTTCTTTAATTTAATCGTTCCCAGCTCCAACAGTGTGCTTGTACAGATGGGGTTAGTCACTGTCTGATGGTGTTCATCGTCCCCTCTCCCCCAGCACACCCCTCTCCAGACTGAGTAAAACGTGCATGGCAAAGGTGATAATAATAGCTTAGACATTTAGGTTGCCTCAGCCTCTCCGCTCTGCCAATAAACAGACTTTAGTACAGGCTTTAGTCTCTGGGGCTGTCAAATGAGAAGCTTCACAGATGCTAAACTTCCTGCAAATTAAGCACATGTAGGAAAAAATTACAATTACAGCAAGTGCCACCCTGCTAATGGTTTCAATAGGGACATTAGTGAATTAAGCAAGTGTGGGAAACTAAATCTCTTAATTTTGCTTCTGTCAGTATGGCAAATTATTCAGGTTTTAAAATTTATTTAGTTTTCATGTGTACCGCACTGGACTTTTCCTTTAAATCAATTGACAGCATTGTCATTTGTTTTCTTCTTTAAAATGATAGACTGTTTTTGTGGCTATCTGGTTGGCCACTTAGAGCTGACCTCTGCTCCAGCCAACTGCTGCAATTAGTTGATGGATAATTCAGCATATTTTTATACCTGTCAAGCCAGCTTTATACCAACATCTGCTCTGACAATTCAGAGAGAGAGGTCAGTGCATGTTTACTCAGGTTCATGTGAAAATGGAAAATTTAAGCCGTGCAGGTTAATTGTCCAACTTAACAACCAGGTGTAATAGCTTCATTGTGCACCCATCACCTGCCACATTCTCTGGCCAGTGGGTTTGTTTTTACCCTTTTCTAGTCCCTTGTCAGTTGACGTATGGTACTACCTCTAATTGCAGAAATTGATTCATGTGTAGCTGGGAAATGAAAATATAACACAATAGGCAAAATCAGTGAAATGTGGTGTCTTAGACAAAAATGTGTGGCCCTGTCACCTGAGTTTGTTGAAGACACTAATCATAACTGTATTGTTGCTTCTTTGAAAGCTTATATTCCTCAAAATATTCATCTAATTTATTTCTAACATTTCAAATTAATTCTGAAAATTCTCTATCAATGTATTTCTCTTCTGCAAGGTTCTATAGCACCATACAGAAAGTTGCTTTAAAATAAAATAATATTCTCAATTACAGGCTATGATATTGAGGCTTTGTATGATATATGCAGCTTCAGCTTTTTATGGAGGGAGGTAAGCTACTACACAGTGTGATGTGAGGTCTCTGAAATCCCACATGACCAAAATTTAATTCCCTTCTATCTCACTAATAAAATCCATATATGTTTGCTGTTTTTATTGTTTTTAGTAAGAATTCAGTTAGATAACATTCATAACTCTTTCCAACTGCAAGATGCCATGGCTAACTGTTCAGTCCATGAAACAGCAATTGTACATTTGTCACACAGTACTTTTTAATGTTGGCTTCCAGGCTATTTCCCAAAGTAGTATGTTTTATAAAGTCTTTGGAAAGGCCAAGCTTTCTGGCCTATGCCTTTATTCCTAACATTCTGAAAAGCTGAAGATTGCAAGTTTGACCCCAGTCTGGGCATTTTGGCAACATAGTGAGATTGTTTTAAAAAAAATTAAAAGTTTAAAAAGTGTTGATATTTAGCTCTGTGTGGAGACAATGGGTTCAAACCTAGTACTGAAAAAAAAAGTCTTATAAAGGCCCAAGATGATAATGAATAAATTTTTCAGAAATGCTAATTCAGATCCTATGCAAATTACACTTTGAGGAATACTTTTGCAAGGAAATTTAAGATTCCAATAAGTTTTCCTTAGTCTTCCATGGCTTTTTATCATCTTCACAATCAACTGAAGATTATGAAGCATCAAGATGTTTGAAAGCACTGAATTTGACATGAGATATGGAAACATACCTAAAACCTGGTAGATACTACTGAGACATTACTATCAGATTTGGGAGGATGGATGTTCACAGACAAAACTGTGTAAAATGACCTGACAGAAATTGTAAATCATCACAGGAGGTAATGGGGAATTTGAAGAGCACAGATCCATTAAATATTTTAAAAAGAGTCCCAAGATTACAAGAGCAACAAGAAAAGTGAAATCTAGATGCCATTAGCACCCAAGAGGCTTCCTTTCTCTCGGGGGTATGTTTGAAAGTCCACTTCTTCAATCAGTGCACTTCTTCACTTTGCTCCTTATTTTATGTTCTTCTCTTTTACTAACATAGGAACTTAGTTCCTACCTTCAGAACTTCGTACATATTTTAATGTGGCTTAATGAAACACTCCATTCATGCAGTGATTTTTTTCATGAACAATTCACATAGCACTCTCTTTGTGACTAAATAAATTCAGAATTTCTCTGGGAGAGAGAGAGAGAGAGAGAGAGAATGATTGAACTAAGAACCATGACACTTGTTTTACTAATATAATAGCAGAAGTTCCTAAGCACTAGAATAAATGATATGAAGGTCAGATAATATACAATAGTTGCCCCTAATCTGTCTCTGAAAATATTATATGTAAAATTCAAGAAAAAAGGAGCTCATAAGTTTAAAATTGTGCATTGTGTAGTGATATATTTAAAACCTTACACTGTCCTGCTTGAGACTGCCTGAGATGTGAATGACCCCTTGTCCAGACTGAATAAAATCTTTGTATTTTAGTCACTTAGCTGTCTGGTTATCACATAGAATGTTGTGGTACTGCAGTACTTCTGTTCCGTTATCCCCTATTTTACTTACTAATTAACACTCTCAAAGTGCAAAAGTAATGATGTTAAAAATTTGGGTATAACAACAAATTTTTTAAAACCCCAAATCAAACCCCAAATCAAACAAATAACACAAACAGAAAACATGTTAAATTGTTCCTTATAGATGCCAAATCAGCCCACTGCAGACAGGCAGGTTTGCCCACACCCTACAGAGGTCCCCAGTCATGAGGAATACGCCAAATCAGTCCACTGCACACAGGAAGGTCTGTGCACACTCTACCGAGGTCCTGAGTCATGCGGAAGACACCGAATCACCCCGCTGCAGACAGGCAGAAACCCGGTTCCACACTATAAAGATGCAGAGGACACCAGACCACCAGACCAAGGTACTGAGTCCTGCTGTTCCCAGCCCAGAGGTAGGGGCTTCTGAGCCATCGTCCCACTGATCCTGGTCCAGAGGAAGGGGCTTCCTGGTCACCATCCCTCCCACTGCTCCCAGCCCAGAGGAAAGGGCTTTTGGGCCACCTTCTGTCCTGCTGCTCCTGGCCCAGAGGAAGGGGTTCGAGGCCATCATCCTTCCCATCTCTCCTGGCCCTGAGGGAGGGGCTTCTGAGCTGCCATCCCACTGCTCCTGGTCCCGAGGAAGGGGCTTCCTGGCCACCATCCCTCCTGCTGCTCCCAGCCCACAGGAAAGGGTTTTTAGGTCACCATCCCTACCACTGCTCCCAGCCCTTGTCCCACCTCACCCAGCTCAGATGAGATAATCCATGCAGGCGCTAACAGTCCCCAGCCCCAGTTGAAATGAGAAAACACACAAATAAATCTCAAAACCAGACTTCCAGATCACCTACAGCAACCTCAAAGGGAAACGAGATGGAACACTCTGATACTCAACCACCTGGACCCACTGAACTGGCAACAAAAGGGGATCTGGAAAAAATGAAATCAGAAATAATTTCTCAGAT
>NW_004624731.1:44884305-44971934 GCF_000247695.1 Heterocephalus glaber
TCCAAAGGGGTAGGGGTAGTGGGAGGGGCAGGGGAAAGGAAAGAAGGGAAAGGGAAAATGATGAGAAATGGAAAAAATGGAAATAAAGTCTTTGTAAACAGGGAAGGGTGGAGGGCATGAAGGGAGAGCTAGGAATGGGGAAAAAATAAGAACGAAGGTGCATTATGTGAAGGTGCATTATGTAAAGGTACAATTCCCAATGTGAAATGTAATTGTATTGTATACCTACAATGTACCAATAAAAGAATTTAATACAAAAAATTGTTCCTTATACATGAAAATGTGAACGTTCTTAATGAGGAAAGAAAATAAATACATGTTAAGACTGATAAGATTTATGGTAAGAATGAATCTTCTATCCCTGAATTATAAGGTATGAAAAAGAAATTCATGCTAGTTTTTCTGTTACAAGTTAAACTGCAAAGCTTGTGGCCAAATTTTATGATCCATCGTTAGGGAAGAAGGAAAAGCATTAAATCTGGGTGTGGCTAACATCAACAACAATGAAAATGTTCCCAGGGCCGGCAGCCTGCTTTGCAGAAACCACAGTGTCTACATGGGTACTTCAACAAGGGGTTTTCTGAAGCGAGGACATCAAATCATTTACCAAAAGTAAGGGATGGTTAGACAGATTCAGGAATACTTTTAAACCGAAAAAAATTCTTGGAGAAGCTGTCTGTTAGCAAAGAAACTAGTGCCACATTTCAGGCAGAGTTGAATAGGTTACTGAAAGGACCCTCCAAAGAAACTCCTCAGTTGTTATGAAATCTTGTTCTCTTTGTAAAAGATAACAATAGAATTTATATTCATGAAAATGCAAATGGGACATCAGGCCATAAAACACGATAGGAAAGATGGAATTTGGTATTATGTGGCAATATCACAGGGCATACTGTAAAGCCAGACATAATATACAGTGTGATGAACACATGCATTCTCAGAAATAAAAGTGAAAATGATCTGCCTGTATTTGGGGGAACATAATCAAAAAGCATGGGTGGTAGCTCTCCTGTTCATGGAATGGTTCCATCAATGTTCATCCTAAAAGTGAAAACCTATTTGAAAGAGGAGGGGTTAAAATTTAAAGTCCTATTAATAATAAACAAAGTACTTGAGCACATTGAATCTGTTTGCTAATAAAATTGAAATATTAAGGTTGCACATTTTCCTCCATATCAAGCTTATTACCAAAGCCCCTTGACTGGAAAATTATTCAGGTTTTCAAAGCCACATGCACTTCCTGATATTTGATTACATTAATCAGTATTTGATGTAGATGCTAATATGGACACCATAAAATACTGGAAATCATTCACTATTGCTGACACAAAAACATTTATCAATGTTGCAATAGATGAATTAAAACTAGAAACTGTAGATGCCTGTTAGAATAACATAAAGTTGTGAGCAATCTTAAAGCCTTTTTGGGGATCATTGGAGAATTTGGGAAAATGATTCACACAGAAAGGCAAGTTGGTGCAGAAAGATTTACCAACGTGATTCATATAAAAGAGGAACAATATATTGAGCTAGCAATGTAAACATTACTGAAATATGCAAAAGTGTTTCAAATTACTCCGACATTATAGGATAAAATCATGGAATATGATCTTTGGATGAAATGTCATATTAAAATCACCCATATGATCCCAAGGATTGTAATTTATTTAGTTACACTTTGATGAGGTAAAAAGTAAAAATATGATGGTTTCTGATAACTATATTCTTCCAAAAGTTTTGGACAAAAAACCTTTTGAAATATCAAGGAGTCCCAATCGTGGATGTCATCTCTGCTTGATACCCAACTCTCCACAACATGTTCCAATTATTAAAGATAAGCCAAAGCAGGTGATCCTCCTTCTGCTGCATTGTCAGAAGGTAGAGAGTGGACTGATGTGCCACTATTCCTTATCTACTCACTGCACGTGATCTAACTGCATACATCATCACAAGAAGGCTGAGTACAGTACACTAATTGTTTTTTAAGAGAGAAAAAAGAACACATTCACATAACTTTTAGTACAATATACTCCCACAATTGTTCTATTTTATTAGTCATTATTATTAATGTCTTACTCTGTCTAATTTATAAAGTAATCTATCACAGGAAAAATAGTATAGATAGGGTTCAACACTATCTATGGTTTCAGGCATCTATGGGAGTTTTGGAATGTATCCTTCATAGAAAGGGGAGATTATTATAAAATTGCTTATCTTCAGAATTGTATTCAGAGTCATAAAGCTGGTTGTCTAGAAACAAATTAGTCCTTCTCAGTCATAGATGTACTTGATCTGACTTTTAAAGATCCTACAGAATAGACAGCCACAGCCCATTGTACTTCCTGTTTCTTCTTCAAATGAACTATCTCATTTCTTTCTCCTTCCCCTATCCTTCCCAATCAGTAAAAATGTAGCCTGAATTCACAACTTCTTTTGTTGAAAATCAGTGACTGGGCTTCTGAGGAAAGTATATAGAGAGGCCTCTGGTTATAATTTACACAGATGTCCACGGAGGTGTTGGGAAGAAAAATATGATACAGAATGTGACTGTTTCATACAAAAGGCTTCAAATAAGAAAAGAATCTTAAAATGTTTGCAGAAAAGAATATTTCAGCAGAAGGCAAGAGGAATGGTCAATTAAATTTAACAAACATTTTATCAAATGAATATTACTTATAACAGTGCACTGAGATAATTACCTCTCAATAGTTTTATATTTTTTGAATTCATTCTTCAAAGTTAGTTTAAATTTCCCCTGCACAGCATGTGAAGGGAAGATAATATTGCAATTCAGAAAGGCTTTGAATAATATAAGTGCTTGGGACTTATCCTGTAGGCAATGGTTTTCTTAGCACAAAAGACACCGGACCTAGAGTGTTCTGCAGGGATGATCCTATCATGTATTAGGTGTATTGCAAAGTAGAAGTTATGGGTCATTATTGCCATTGTCAGGCAGGAGAGGTGACTGGGATAGTAAAATAGATAACAGACTAAAAAGACAGACTAAGGTGCCAAAATGACTTCATCTTACTATCTGGCTGAATATCAGGCAGAAATACATTAGCTAGAATCAAGACCTGGTTGCAAAAGCAATAGGATTTCCTTTCAAGCTTATTGTTTCATCATTTTTGAATACTTTTTTCATCAATGATCATCAGAACATCTATATACTATAATATCTCATTCACATTCAATAATTTCCTCTAGTTGAACCTCTTTTTCAAAGTTTTTGCTACTAAAATAGATATTGCTTTAGAGGGTTTCTTGCCCCTACAAAAGAACACTTAAAAAAGCATAACTCTAATTAAAATTTATTTTCCATGAATGTTTCTGACATGTTGGATGAATTATTTCTATCCTATTGCCAAGGGAGGGTAATATAACAAGATATTTAAATCAGTTAAATATTTTTCTTAGCATGTTAATGTGAAAATGTCTTTTCTTCATGTTGTATTAATCTAATGATGTTAAAATTCTACTCCAGGTTTTTTTTCTTTCTAGCTTTTCCTTGTTTGTTTTCTTTTCTTGAGACAGTCTCACTGTCTTGAACTCACTATGTAACCCAGGCTGGCCTTGAACTCTTGGCAGTGCTCCTACACCATCATCTCAAGTGCTGGGATTCTAGGGCTGTTCTGAAAATGTAAGGAAGGAATGAAACATCACCTTCAAAACAAAAATATACCAAGAAAAGTTTCACTGTACTGTACCTTCTGGTCTCAAGCCTTCAAATAATGACCATTATCTTTTGAGTTAGAAAATACTGACTTCTTTCTATCTTATAGTTTGATCTTCAAAATATTTATTTTAAAAAGGAAGGAACGTTTAAAACAAAATTTGTTCAATGATTTGTCTGAAGAAGCCAAAAAAATGAGACTATTCATAGGTCAACAGCAGAGAGTGCAAGATACCTGTGTGGAATCTATTTATTTGCCATTTTCTTATTACAATCTTCCATTTGAAAGCCCATCATTTTCTTAATGACCTTTAAGTAATCTTTGCCAATTAAGGATAGTAGCAACCATGATCATTACTAGTAGTAACCAGCATCATTATTGTTGCACATATTTTGTGGAGTTTATTGTTTTCCTTCTCAGGACCATTAAACATACTGTACCAAGTCAGGTCAGAACAATATCTGTATAGTTCCTGAGTGGTGACACCATCACTTTTCCAATGTGACTATGAATTTGTTTTGTGATCAACTAAAGGCTAATAGCACAATGAAAGCTCTTCATATTTACAGCCTCCAGGTTACTCAAATTCAAATTTCTGTGTTTCTCCAATTTGATCTCATTGCATCTGTTAGAGCAGAGGTTCTTAGCTTAAAGCTCCCCCCACCCCAATAGCCAACTTTTATTCTAGGTATAAAGCCAGATAACTTCATTCCATCCCTTATTCCATTCTACAGCCCTAGCTCAGCTCCCTACCTCGGGTTAAAAGCTGCTGCCTTGCCTCTTGGGGGTTGCATTGAAGTCTCTACTTCAGACCCTGGATTGCAGCTGTGCTGGTTGTGCTAATTAATCTTTCTGCCTGGATCAGTTGTCTCTGAGTCTTAAATCTATCTAACAGAGCTAATATTGCAAAATGCCAAACAACTATGTAAAACTTTGTTTGCCAAAAAGTCGAGTATTGTAGCAATGATGTACATGAAGTAAGTAATCATTGATAATCTGGTACTAATTTTCCTTTTCAATCTTTTGTTCACAATATGCTCATAATTTTTCCATTCCCTGGACAAACACACTCCTTCCCATAATATAGTTTTAATTTATGCTCTCTGTGGTAAAAATATACATCATCTTAAATCAGACAAAACTAGGTAATTCTTACTCTCTTTCAAATTCCCCATCAATCAACAACTGCCCTGGATTTCCCTAATATAAACTATGTAGCACCATACCTCTCATTAGTAGCACTTATCTCAATCACAATATTAGATCATTGTTGTGATTATTTAATTATAGGCTCTTTCCCTCACCCTGTTGTAAATTCCTTGAGTACTTTGCAATTGTTCATTTATTACCCACCTTTATATCCCAGGGGCTAAACATAGCACCTAGCCCAGAGGAAACATTAAAAACTACTCATGAAATCATACATATGTAACCAAATTCACATATAAATATTTGGGACTTACCAAAGCAAAATGCCTTTCTAATGACCACATAGTCAGAAACTTGGATAACTAAAACTTTGCCTCTAAATTCTGTGCTTTTCTCATTTTGTTGGCCCCTAGGTATTTTACCTTGTCTACTTTTCACTTCAGTTTTATCCCTCATTTTTCTTTCACTTTGTCCAACTTTTTAATGTAGTTGTAAATTGGAGCAAAGGCTGTCATCCCTGAAAATCTTAAGTCAAACATGAGGAAAAATATTTAAACAAGTTGCAGTTCTTTACAGAATGGCAATAAACTTTTAAAACGAATGTTTTCTAGCACATCCGAATGTTTTAAATATCTCTTTTCTGTTATGATTTAAGAAGTCTTGACTAAGTTTTATTAAGAATTATTTTGCTCATTCTTGAAATTAAGTGTTCTAGGATCTAACACTGACATGGATTCTCCCTTACACTCTGCTTCCTTCCTTTTTCAACCATATTTTCCAAGTCATGTCCACTAATATATTATTCATTACATAAATTTGTTTTCTTTGCCTAATTTTTCTATTTGGAAATGTATGGTCTAGTATATCATATTGTACACAATAAGGATGCGAGGAATTTCATAATTACAGTGAGATTAAAATGATCCTAAGAGGATAGGAAAGATGGCAAGTTGAGGACTGAAAAAGATAGGTTACCAAAATGGAAAAAAAAAAAAAAGGGTGTAAACTGATCTAGGTAAAGTTTGCTCCCAAGACAGCAAGTTTATTTGCCCTATGCTATTACTGAGACCAATTATATAGTTTCTGGTTTGAGAAACATAATCAGAGGTAGCATCATGTTGGAGAATTCATGGTCATAGAGGTCGTATGGGTAGTACATAATTCTATGTAAAACTACAGGGGAAAATGTGCAGGAACTGCAGCAAGAGACATCACAAGAAATAGGAAGGATTCCATATAGGTAGACTATACTTTGAGTTAATATCCAGAACTTAAATAAAGAACCAGACTACTAGGTAGCACTACTGATCAATCATAAGGAAGATAGTATCTCAACAACAAAGAGACTAGTTAGTTCATCATTTTGACTAAAAGAGCAGCTGAGGCTTTACTTTATCTTTAATAATCTTTAACCTCCTTAACAGTGGAGTCAAATAGGCACATCATCAAAAGGGAAGCAAATGCAGTTGGATAATATCTGAATCTGGAATAAATAAGTTGACTCCTTTCTTTTTGATTCAACCTGCAGATTTAATGAAACATTGAAACAAAGAAAAGCCCTAAGATATTTTCAGAAATCCGAATAACTTTATTCTTGTAAAATACTTATTTTCTCTCCTCATAAAGCCCTGAAAGATAAAGACATTGGGTGCTGAGTGGAGAAACAAGAATTTGATGGCTTCTAAAGTTTAATAAGCAAAGCAAGATGTGAAAACCTTCCTTTACATATTTATTATTTACTTTATTTACCCAGGTTTTTTTTAAAAAAAAAAACCTCGAGAACAGCCTGGGAATTAGAAGCCACCAAGAGTCTGTGAATTGTAGTCATGCTCCAACATCTAAGGTTCATTGGTCCTCAGCTCTCTGAAAGACTGCATTCCAGGTGCCTGAAAATTATAATCATTCTAAAGAAGTATATTGTCTCAAAGTCCATGATCAAGTTATCAAGTTATAAAAATAACAAAAGTATATACTTTTCCAGATCTTGCTAAAAACTAAGGACTTTTTTTAGCAATTTCTCCATTTTACTTCTATACCTTTGACCAATTAGGCTCCTTTAACTGAATTTTTTAGCCCAACCTCAAGATTTGATGTTGCTGGATATCCTGCTACAAACATAGAAGGAGAAGAGAAAAATGTGTAACACTTAAGAGTCAATGACCTGAAGTATTTGCCAGTGAAAGACAGATTCATTTGAAAGGGTACAATTACACCGGTCACTTTCCTACCAAATAAAACTGTCTTAAGTAGTGGACTTTTAGTCAATTCAGCTAACACCAGGTTAACAAACAAGCACTTTTCAGTAGAAAACTTTCTTTACTTTTCTCAAATCATACTATGTGTTATTCATTACTGTACCTGATAAAAAAGCAGACACTGATACAAAGTCATGTATCTATTAAGAAAAAGCTCATTCCTACTTCAGAAATTGATTTGGCATAGTGTACATAGCAAATAAACAGATCCAATTCATAGATTAAAACATAAACTGCAAAACCTGATGAACACTTTAACAATCTTTTTTCTTTTGAAATTTTTACTTCTAGCATCAAAACTTATGTGAATCACTGAACTTTGAAATCAGAAGTCAAGCTATAACTTTTAGAGGTCCCTTAGGCTAACATGATAGTAAGCAATTTTATTTTTTCATTGCTGCAGTTTATCAAGTCAATAACATAGTTTAGTAGCAAGTGAGATTTTACCCTTGGGTAATTAATCCCCCTCTAGCTATTAGTCTTCATTATTGACCAAAATAATTGCTTATAGAGGATAAGCTATCTAGGACCCATTGTGTTTTTTTCGCTTTTATACTTATATATGTTCTGACTATACCACTATACCCCATCCCTTCACTTCTAATTCTGTAACCTAAAGGGGAATTTTTTAGGAGGACAAGTTGCCCAAAGTAGAATATTTAATAGTCTACCTACAAGGCATAAAAATATATTTTGAGTAAGTAACTCTATGAAGGAGAAAGTATGGTAAATAAATATTGTATATAGATATTGCCTACTTCAGTAGTAGCTGAATGAATTTTTTGCCATTCCTAGATGAGTACTGCCTAATAAATTAGCCTGGTTGGTTACCAAACTAGTTATATTTGAACCATCATTTAGACTCTGAAGTTTTCAATACTTAGAACTTAGTACTGTTCAAAGGTAATGTGGAATGAGTATAATCCACAGTAGCCTATTTTTCAGCCATGTTCCTGGACAAAATATCTGGAGAAAGTGTAATACAAGGTACAATGGTTTCACGTGTACTGTGCAATGCAGTATAATTGTGCATGGATATCGGCTTTAAATACAGTCTTCACCACTCTTTGACAATGATTTAGCAGAGTGGATAAAACTGGTCTTTGCTAGTCCCCCCATAATCAGGTAATATGGTATTCTATTATTTGGACTTAAGGTTACGAATTATACTCAAAGTAATTTAAGAATAGCAAGTAGTTTGGGGTAAAGTTCAGACCAGTGAAAGAGGTCATCTTAAGCAGCCATCTCTGTATTCTCCTAGCTCAACAGGTAATTTCTTTTCCCATTTCATGAACAGATCTAACTCCCTGCTCAAACCTGTATAAGAAGGGGCCCCAACACAAGAATCTTGTGTCTGATGAGTAAATAATTAAATATTCTATTTTGGGTAACTTGTCATCCTAAAATGCCTCTCCAAGATAGCAAACTAGAAGTGAAGATGTGGGGCAGCCTTGTCTGTTGTATTGTTCTCTGGCCATTCTTCTCCCTGGAGTTCAGCATTTGCAGAATTGAGAGGATACACCGTGCACTCTTCTTGAAATCATGCTCCCTGTTGATTTTCTGGAATTCTCACTGCAATCAGCTCTGCGTAGGTTTCTACAACATATACAGTCCCTTCACTACATCTGTTTCTCTAAGAATATTATATTAGTGATGAAGAAATCTGTATCCTCAAGAAAGTTATATAGGTGATGGAGAGAACAGGTTAATACTCATACAAAAAATAAAGAAAAAATGATAATATTTATAGAATGAAGTATTCTTTTATAGGTCCTTGGAATTTGTGTGTTAAGAATCCAAATAAAGCATAAGCAATAATCAAACAGAAGTTTCTACATATCAACAAGGGCTAAATTTTTCTGTCCAAACTTAATAAGCAAAAATATTATAACCATTATCAATAACAAAGGTTAGCTGCAAATGATAAAAAATCTGACTAGACTCAGTCATCTTCTGTAAAGAGCATAGGTAAGATATGAAAGATACTTTTTGTAAGTAATATTTGTAGGAAGGTTAAAAAATGGTTTCCTAAAGATTTCCATTTCTCATCTTTGGAACTTGTATATGTGTTACTGTACATGACAAAAGGGACTTTAAATATGACCAAGATAAAGGGCCATAAGATGAAGAGATTATCCTGAATCATCCAATTAGGCCCAATCTGACAACAGGACAACATAAAAACAGAAAACTTATCTAAGATATAGTCAGAGAGAGGTGTGACACTGTGACATTTGTAGAGGGTGGTGGGGCCTGCATGCCAAGGGGCCGTTTTCCCAAAGAATCTCCCAGGAGGAACACAGCACTGCAGACATTCCAAATTCTCCCTATTGAGACCTGTTTCAGACCTATAAACTAGAGAATTGTAAGATCATAAATTTGTGTTGTACTAAATCCCTAATTCTGTGGTAATTTTTTACAGCAGCAATTGAAAACCAATAATTATAACAAAAAATTCTCAGTCAAGCTGTGTGTGGTAGATCACACCTGAAATCTCAGCGCTCTGGGAGATGGAGGGTAGAGGATTGCAAGTTCAAGCCCAGCCTGCACAACAAAACTACTTATCAGACCCTGTTTAAAAATATAAACCCATCCATTCATCCATCCGTATGTACATACGTATGTACAAACAAGAGTGCTGGGGACATAGCTCAGTGAAAAGGCTTGGCATTCAATGTCCAGTGACACACATAAAAAAAGTGTTATCATTCATTGGGTAAAGGGAAACATTTTTGTACACTCTTTCGTTTGAAACCACTGCAAAAACCACCATCACCTAAATATTTAATCCAATCAAATAAACATGAATTGTCAGAGCTGCTATTAGTTAGATGTCATTTGTTATGTGGCAGGAATATGATTAACGCTTTACATACATTATTTAATCTGATATTATTCTCAAACAATCTGGGAGGTAGTTATTTTTTTAATCTTGGGAATGATGGTCAAACAACTGGGAACTGGTGGGGACATGATTTCAATCTGTCTAACGTGGGCATTCTCACTCGGAGCTTGTGTCTCTCCAAAGAAAGGTGAAGACATTGGACAGGGACTAATGATAAACCATGAAAACAGTTAAATACAGAACTAATTCTAAAATCAATTGGCTAAAATAATAACACAAATATCGGAAAATTATGGGAGATGTATAAATTTAAAATTATAATAATAAGGATTTATACATTTCTAAATTTAACATTTTTGGGTACTGAGTATTAAATTCAGGGCCTTTGCACTGAGCTACATCCCCAGCCTTTAATTTTTTTCATTTTTGAGATAAAGATAAAGTCTTGCCAAGTTTCCTATGCTAGGCTCAAACTTGTGATCCGCCTGCTTCAGCTGCAGAGTTCTTGGATTCAGGCATTAACCACCATGACCGGTTTAAACTCTTTATTATACTATAAGTATAAAAAAGAAGGATGGAAGAAAGTAAACACAATTCTTTTCTTTTTTGTGAAAAGGGAGACATTCAATTTCATTTTTAATTTTGGTGTTTGTATGAAAAATAATCTTAGGTATTTTATATCAAAATATTACCTGGTTGTCAAATGCTGATATAGCCTTTCCCAATGTATTATATGTTTACCATAAACAAGGAAATAACAAAGCAACATATAAAGCAGAAATCGTAGAACAAGATCACAAATATAGGACCAAATATGTCCAGTATATCAATCTATTCATTGATTCCTCCAGTAGGACATAATGAAATAATTCTATGAGCTGGTCAGAATTTCCTGTTTTAAATCAATACAAAATAAAGTCAACTAGAGAAAAAAAAGATCACAATTAAATTCTTACTTAATTGAATTAAAAAATTTTCTTGAACATAAAAAAATTCTTTAAATCTATAACAAAAGTAAATGTAGAAATAGGAAAGGGTAAAATGAAATGTCCATCAGGAATATTTGACAAAATATTTGAGTTATGTTATGAGAACATATGAGAAGCTACTCTGCACTCTACTAGTCCATTCTGCTATTTAAGAGACATAAAATAGTCAGCTGTATGTGTGGGTGGACAGAGAGAGTATATCACCTAATTTTTAAATTTAACAACTTAATCTTGCTCCTCTAGATTCTTATTTCATAGTCTCCTGAATGCTTGTGACCACATATAAAAGTTAAGTTAAACGTTGTATTCAAGTAAAAAAAAAATTAAATGAGCACAAAATTAACCTACAAAAAGTGAAGAGATTTAGATTGTTACAGTATAGAATTCATATGGAAGACACAAATGCTATGAATCATTTTGTGCTGAATAAAGCGACAAGAAAATGCACAAATATGAGTCTGACTAATAAAATTCTTCTAGCTCTAACAGATGTTCAAACTTTCTATTATAAGCTACTTTACAAGGCAAACATTATACTAAAGGAAACACATTAAAATAAAGGAAGTTAAAGTAACTGAAACCATTCATTTAATTGTTACATCTTGATACTGTTACCTTACTGATAAAAATAAAGTCTGTTTCCAAGACCAGTGGAGCTATTAAACAAAGTGATGATATGTATCAGGAAAAAGGAAAATGCAACCAAATTAGGATAAAAAATAATAGTTAGTGAAAATTCCCTCAGTGGAAAATGATTGCTGTATAAATTACAGAATGATGGCTTGAAAATAAGGTACTGATATAAAATATAATTTTGATTCACAAAACATATTCATAGAAATGCTAGATCTGTTTCTTGATTGGGCAGTCTCTTCCTTTTATACATTTTTTATTCTTATTGCAACAGTGAAGTTTAATTGTTATACCTTTACAGTAAATTTTATTTCCAATTCTCTTTTTTTATTTTTTCAGTAATTTCTTTGAAATTATCATCTCTTTATAGAAAAACCTTGAGATTATACTGTGAAAACAAAATAATCAAACAAAACACAAATTAGTTTGAAGCCAATTGAATTTTATTGTATTTATTCTTTTCGTTATTCAAAATTTTACCTTCAGTAAAAATTTAGTATCAATATTAGCAGATATATTTATATATTGCAATTATAAGTAATATCTGAAATATTAAGGAAACACAGTGTAACATAAATATATTTACTACATACTGTATTTTGTTATAGTTATCTTTATTAGGTGTGTGTATTTTGATTACTACTGTGAATAGGCTTAGTTTCTTTCATTCTCAAGTAATTTAAATAATATAACATCAGTGAATATATAATGAGCATATTTATATTTGGATTTTTTGCCCTCAGTAGTGCTTATGTATTCACATTCCTTATAAACTCAAGAATAAATGACATGGTAGAACAGAAAATAAAATCAGAGAATTCTCAAAAAATGTATTATATTGTGACATCAATAATAGTACAAATGCTTTTTTGTGGTAAATGCTTAACCATGTATATATCATTTTGTCACAGATAAAAACTCAATCATAGAAAAAATATAACATTTAAGTAATTATATAAGAATCACAAAAAAAGTACATTTTAGAGTACATTTCTCTAAATTATTTTCTACACATTACTCTGCATGAAACATTGGGATACACATCATGTGAGATATTTAAGTAGTATCTAGTCCTGTTTTCCATATCTCTTATATGTAAAAGGCAAATAAACAAAATATACATTAAATACTTTTTTAATTTACTTGTTCCAAATGACAAAGGTCATGAAATTTACTTCATTTTGCTATTCATTTAAATTTCAAAAGTCAATTTGATTTTGAAGTAAAGTAAGAGAAATAAATATTTATGATATGTAAAAATCCAGATAACAAATATTTTTGATAAAAGAAACATTATAATCACTGGCACAAACCAGTTGGTTGGGGGTTATGTGCGTGGCTGAGTGGTGAACAGTGCTTAGAGCTTTGCCACAGAAATCAGACCCTGGTTGTGCTGCTTAGGAGAGGAACTTGGTCTTGCTGTGATTCACCATTCTCATCTGTATAATAGGAATGATGCTAATGCTTGTTATCTTACAGTGCTTTTGATTTTTTGTGTGTTAATATCTGAAACATTAGTAGAAGATCGATCAGCAAAATGAGTTTGCAACTTTAGTTTTAGAAGTGTGATGAGCAGAGGATTAAGAAGTAACCCTGCCCTTTTGAGACTAGAAACCTCCCCGACTCAGTCTGCACCACGCTAGCCACAGCAATTCTAGCCTTGAGGGTGAGCCTGGGTAAGGATATTTGTTTAGTAGAAATGACTCCTGAAGAAATCTGATTTTTTAAGTTTTTTTTAGAATAAACAAAGAAAAAATTGAAGTGGAATTGCTGCTGTGAAAGACAGCACAATCTAACAAATGTGAATCAAATGAGTCTCAAATGGCATTCCAGATTCTACTATACCAGATGTTAAAACATTAAGAAAAGGCCCCTCGAGAATTAGTTTTGCACTTAAAAAGAAAGAGAATTATTAAGCAAACTCAGCATTAGAGGGCAAATGTAGGGTTTTTTTTTACTATAATGATTTTATAAATAATAGCTCTAAATATGGATTGAGATTTTATAAAAGATTATTTTAGATGATGTGCTTTATAGTGAACAATAGATAATCATCTTTGATTAGATGGTCTTTTAAAATTAAAAATTCCAAAAGAAAGTGTACCGATAAATTAGAATGAATAGGAAAAAATAGAAAAGTAAAAGTTTGCAACATGCAAAGAAGAAAACCCTGGAAAGAAAAGTTAAAACAAAGACGCCCAGTACCATGATGTCTATCCTCAGTACATGGAACTGCATTGGATAAAACCCAGATTAAGTCAGAATTTCTTCTGTTACATGAAGCTGTAGAGTATGCTGAGCCACAGCTCCCTGGGTCACACTTACAAATCACTACCTGGTTCCTGGTTGTGCTTTTATGTTCTAGCAGTGAGAAGCCTTTGCTGGAATCAGGTCAGACAGGAATGAAGCAGAGAGAAGCAGGAAAAGGACTAATAAGATACAATATAAATATGAAGTATTAATTTCAAGCACGCATTTTGGAAAACTACCTACACAAAATCCTTTAAAATCTACTGATATAGTAAATAAGATCCCCTCTCCCAAAAATCCAGAGCAAATAAAGAAAAAGTGCACCCATATTGGAAATTGCTTAAAAGCCTAATGGAAAAGGTGTGGCTAAGTGAAGTACTGAAAAACCAAACTTGGTTGTCATGTAGGAGATTATGAATAAACACAGGCAGTGTTTGAATGATATTTGAAAAAATGAACAATGTTTGAATATTTGAAAAATGAAGTCTGCACAAATGTATGCAAGTTCATGTCGATTAAAAATAGAGTGAAAAATGAATGTAGTTATGGATAGTATATTAGCTTTTATACACTTGTTTTCAAGTCCTACAATGATTTAGAAACATAGCATATATGATTCTGATGAATAATCTGGCTGAAGTAGTTGTATGGGCAAAAATGGTATTACAACTTTCCTCAATCAAAGATTAGAGGAGTCATGGCTGACACCTCTATAACAAAAGTCAAGTTAGCAAAACAAAGTATAGTATATTTATTTAATCCAAGCTTTATATGACATGGAACATTTCAGAAATGAACACTCAAAGCCTCATGAATAAATGTCTGCATTTTTGCTTAGATTCACTAAAGAATAAACAGCCATGTGGAAATGTGATTGAACAAAAATGTCTGAATAAATAGCAACAGCGGAAGGACATCAAGGCCTGTCCAGATTCTTCTTGGACACTGTAACATTCCTTCCCCAGGACTGGGGCAGAATTCCTTGGACATGAGGCTCTGCAAAGGAAGTGGGGGAAAGGAGAGTGACCTTCCTAGGTTTTATTGTTTGCTTTGAAGGAGAGGGCTCTAGGTTCTGTCACTCACTTTGGGGAAATGGAATTCTATGTTCATTCACTTGCTTAAGAAAAAAAAGGGTCATGCATGAAAAGGTTAGTGGGAGGTTTCCTTTCTGAGACCACTTCTGAGCCCTTCTAAATGCTCAGTATACCAAAATGTCATATTTGGAGTTATAATCAAATGTAATTTGCCATGTCTACAGGCAAGTGTTTACAATCATGATAAATTTTAAAAATATATATAGTCTGACAAATTAAATATATTTTAGGAACTATAATTGGTTATATAAATACTTTCAAAAGGATGCTTGTGCAGATAATCAGACAAATGTACAAATGTGTATTAGAGTACGTGATTATTATAAAAAGTATACATATGTAAATAAATAAATATATATGCTCAATAAATGTATGTGCTCACATGCTGTGTAATAAATACTCCATATTTCTACTAAACAACTGAAGTGTTGTATGCCAGAAGTTTAATGAGCATCTATAAGATTAATGACATGTTAAGTAGAAGATAAGATAAATTTTATGTTTATGACACTGTCTTCTTTAAGGCATTTGTATAAATAGTAGATAAAAATACTTGAAGAATGTATGGAAAACAAGTTCATGAAGAGTCCACTCAGTAAACATTCTATTACAAATGCGAGTTTATAAAATCTTATTTCTGTTCCTTTAAAAATATATTTGAGTATATGAAGACCATATATAAAATGTATGGGGTTAGAGTTTGGGCTGAGGTTTAATAAGCTCACTTTCAAAAGTAAATTTCCAGCTGTCTGGCTGTAAATTTCAGGAAAGAACAGTAATTACAGGATAAGAAGAACCCTTTATGGTGAGAAAACATCACTATATTCATTTCCTAAACCCATTAAATTTGGAAGTTAAAATTCATGTAACAAAGCGATTACGTATTAGGTACGCTGGTAATCCAGGATTATGAATCTGAGTATAGAAGATCAGAGAGACGGAGCCAGTGATCTTGATGAAGTCTCCTAGAGAGGCAGCCACAAGACGCTCAGGTGCCAGATAATCACAATTACGTCTTCAGTCTCCATTTCTGGAGAAATCACCAGCTATATGGACAATCTCTGTATTCTGTCACCACAATTAAAGTTCTTTTATATGTAGGGAAGAATAAAAAGTAATAAATCAGTA
This sequence comes from Heterocephalus glaber, assembly GCF_000247695.1. The sequence continues at coordinate 44,900,323 of NW_004624731.1, forward strand.
TTGTTTGTTCACAGTGATTATAATTCTTGAAATGCAATTTTTTATGGCCACAATAGTTTTTTTTTTTCCAATATTACCCCAGAGATGACCAACCTTAATCATTTGCACTGGTCAGTTTCCCTTTGGTGGGACAAAATATCTGACACCCCAAATTTAGCAGTGGATAGCTTTATTGTTGCTCAGGATTTCAGAGGTTGGATGGTTCCGAGGCAGAGACACAGTGGCAGAAGGGCGTCAAAAACAAAAGCTGTTCGACAGTGGCTGGCAAGAGGTGGAAGGAGGAAAGAGCCTGAGAGGAGGGGCCCAGGATCATATTTAATTCCCAAGGTCATGGGTGCATTACCCACTTCCTCCACCTAAGCTCCAACCCTTAATAGGCTATTCAACTATTAATCCCTCAATGTGTCCACTCCTCCAGGAGGCCTGAACTCACATAATCTAGTCAATAGTATAGGAGTCTGTTAATTCAATCAAATTGGCAGTGTTAACCTGCGATCTAGAACCCATGAAGACACTTATGATTGTTAAGATCTATGAAAGAGTTGGCATTGAAATGAAGAGATTATGCTGCATTGTCAGTGTGTGCCCAGTGTAATTATATGAGGCCTTACAGAGACATATTATCAGGGAGGTGGGAGAGGAAAGCATGAGAAAAACTCACACTTTTGTTTGTCAGAAGACAGAGGTAATCCAATGAGAACAAATGCTAGTGTCTTGAAAAGCAAATTTTCTCAAAACCAGCAAGAAAAAAGAAATCTCAGTCCTCCACCTCAATGAAGTTGATTCTGTCATCATTTTGAATGAACTTGGAAATTGGTTCTTTTCAGATCTGCTGCATCCTGACATTTTGATTTGGGCCATAAGCACAGAACCCATCTGAACAAGTATGTGCGTTGTTTCAAGCTGAAAAAATTTGATGAATTACTACATAGCCATCAAAAAACCAAGGTGCCATGAGTGATGTGCTATGATGAGTGATTTAACTGTATTATTTTATTATATATACAGTCCTGTGTCATGTGATGATAGGGATATGTTGGGAGAAATGCATTGTTAGTCAATTTTGTAATCCTGTGAACAACACAAACCTAGATGGTGCCAATCAATCACTCCAGGTGGCCTCTTGGTACCATCAGAAGGTAGTAAAGGAGATGTTCAGCTGTAGCTGGCATAGCATACACCTTGTTTTACTGCAAAAATTTTAATAAATAGGATATGCACTGTAAAATGGTGTAAATTATAGCATAATTAATATTTCAATGAGTAATATAATCATTTATCAACATATGTATTATTTACTGTATATTATCAAATGTGCTATATTTTTACATGACTGGCAGCATAGCAGGTTGGTTTATACCAGGAGCACCATGAACACATAAGTGATACATGGTACGGCACCATGGCAGTGGATGAAATATCTCCAAGCCAGAGAAATTTTTCACCTTGTTTATGATCTGATAGGGCCACCATTGCATATTCAGTATCTTGGTGATGGAATCATAATTTTACAGGTGAAATTAATGAAATTACTGCATTATGTAAATGAACGGAAGTTTCATGTGTGTGGCTAGGTCTACCAAATCCCATTTCCTCTGTTGAATTCCTTTCTGCGTGATCAAGAATCTAGTTTATGACATCTATTTCTACACATCCTTTAGGTATGGATATGCTATATTCTATATGATATATTCTATACTTACATTTTTAACAGAAGATTGGAAAAGTGCTTTAAGGAAATTGGCTATTGAATATTCATCCCTATTTTATGTTAGTATATTTCTTTTTATAAAATAATGTGATGAATATATGTGTATATACATACATATGTATGTATATCAAAGAAAAACAGCTCAGTGCACTACAAGAGGAATGAACTGGAAATCTGCCTTAGCAAGATGAAGAGATTTCTTTCCTTTACCTCTCTCTGCACTTTTATTTCTTCACTTACTCATGTGCTCCTATAACTACCATACAGTGGGAGAGGGGTGAAGAAAAAGAAGAGAAAGAAAAATGAGAAATGTATCAAAGCACTTAGCACCTCTCATAATAAATGTTTTATCAACTTTAGCCTAGAATTATGCCTTGTATATTTAACTGATGAAACATGTTATTTTATGACTGGGTTAATAAATGGTTTATTTGATCTATGAAGTCAGACTGCTCTTATTTAGATTTTTGCTAAATGAATTTCAACACAATTTTAAGAAATTAGATTATTTGCATATAAAGGATAATAACCATTGAGATATAAGACTTAAATATACAACACATAAACCATGAATGTCCTTTGATTCACCTCCTTGTATGATGTAGGAAAGATCACATTAGCTTCTCCACCCAAACGTCCTATATGTTGTCATTTCCTAGCCCTTGCTACCTAAAGTAACCGTTTCCAGCTCCATGTCCTCTTACAGTTTTGTTTTGTTGAAATACATCAGTGTCTGTGCCTCTATCATGTAATCACTGTTATTAATTACTGCAGATATTGCTGCTGTTTGGGCACCACTAAGGCCACATAGATGGCAACCCTGACTTATCTATGACCTCAGATGTCTCTAGATTCTGTTGTTTTTTATTGCAATGTGTTGTTATCTCCTGGTGAACTCTGGATTTCCAATTTCTTTCAAAATGTGTACGGTGTCTTTATGTGGGATTGTGGAAAGTGTTGGTGAAAATGCTGAATTTAAATAGATTGAAATGCATCTGTACTCTACCTGGAAAAACAACCACTTTTAACCCAAGACACATGCTTTTCACTTCTAGCATATTCCGTCAGACACTCTTTTCACTGCTTAGATGATCTGTTTCAAATATAGTTTATGCTTTCATTTTCCCCAATTGTATCCACATGGAATATGCATAAATGTTGACCTATTGGTGAGTAAATAAATACCGTTTGTGGTCATGAGATTTAGGGAGAGGTGTGGAGAGGTATATCTATTTAGATATTCCAAAGCAGTTAGAAACTTTCATTGAAAACTTCTTATTCTCCTGAGAAGTACATAGAGAAGTTCAGAGAACTGTTTATTTTTACTCAGTTGGGACACCAAATCATGTATGTTTGGCTTTCATAGAATTGCTCTAAGACCATTGCTGTGCTGAAGATAAGTGTTCTCCCCTTTAAATACAATTTTACTGATTAAATATTACCAGTATATTGAAAAATAAACAAATTGTATAGTGATTAAAATGTACATTTTCCTCAGTACAAGTTTTTAGTTTCTTAAATAGTGTCTTTACAATAAAGGGAAAACCTTGTTATCTTTTTATCCATTTGGGTTTTATTTTCTTAAAAATAGAGATGTGAATACATATTTCACTTCTGTTTCTCCATTCATTGTCTACTCTCATCAACATTTTACTACAGAATGTTTTGATTTTCCAAGAAGCATTTTAATACATTACTGCAATAAATCATCACACTGCACAGCTACACCTTACAACATATGTCACATTCCAAGTAATGCATAAATCTCTGTTCATTTGGCCACTCAAGAAGATTTGTTACATTTTGGGTTTTTAATTCATTGTATGCGTCATGAAAAACTTTTATATAGAAGGCTTTAATTACAAATGAACTATTTTTCTAACCATCTATAGAAAAATGTGCTTACATTATAGATCTCTTATAATTCATCTTAATAAAAACATTTGGAAACCCAAACAACTAAAAATATATTAGACTATCTCTTTTATTCAGCATATTAAAAAAAAACAAGCTATTCAATGAAAATGAGAATTTCTGTAGTTTCTTTTGCTCTTCAGTTTCCAAAGTTTATTTTTATCATTACCATTTGTGCTGATTTCTTCAGTCTTATTAAATACTAATAACAATCCTTACAGTTACATTGACCTCTTCTTTATGCTATATATACCAACAGAATATGCTTGAGTTGGCACTCAGTAATCTTATACTGTGAAATGTAGTTGAATTCATTCACAGAGATTAAATGAAAGTTTATTGTCAAATTTTTATGTCAATTAGTTCCTGTGTCATGAGGAGAAATCTTCCATCCAAAACCTTGTATATAGTGACCTTCAATCATATAAAAATCTTTTAGCATTTGCACTGAGTTTCCTCTTCCTTCATCTGAGGAAAGCACAAAAGCTGCTCTTATATCCTGGCTACTGGGAGAGACAATTGCTCCCTTTGTCCTTGTATGAGTTGGTTATCTGAAAAGAGAATGTATTTGCATTTGTAATTATTTCATTTGAATTTGGAGCCCTTCAACACTACTCATTTCACAATAGAATGATCTGACAGTATGTATTTCTACCTTACTTTAGGATTGATGAAGCAGAATCATTTACTACCTTGATTTCTTATTAAATATTGGGTGTCCCCATCACCCTATTTCACAAGTAAGAAAATTATGCTTAGAAAAGTTACTTGTGCACTTATAGCAAAGTCTAGAAACTTCAATTTTCAATTCTACTACTTGGTTTTGAAATCATAAAACTAATGGTATTGATTTCTGCCTTCTAGCTATGTGTAACTGGGGTATAATCCCTCTTTTCTTTTTATTGGAAAGATGAATATTTAAGGATAATGAAGAATAAGGTAGCCTATAGTGAACTTGTCAATTGGTGAATAGAAAGTGTAACTTTGATTTGATTCCTGAAACTTCTGAGGTCCTAGAAATATTTGCTCATGATCTGTGAGTATTGTACAAAAATATAGTACATATATAAAATTAATGAATGGATCAACAAAAGCAGTACCCTGAATGCCAGAAAGAATCTTATCTTCAGATCTGATACTATTTATATATCTGTCACATCTCTAAGTAGCTTCTGACTGAATTAACATACTAAGACACATGTGCTCAACAGCAACCCAAATACACTTCATTTTGTCACACAGCTTGGGTGGCTTTTCTACACAGGATATTTTGATATGATCACATAAACACAAAAACAGAGGCACAAACATTGTCACAAATACATGATATGCATGAACAGAGGCAATACATATACAACTACTTAGTCATCATGCATAAATGCACTTGCTCCTTCATAACACAATAGAAATTGAATATATCTTTTCACCTTATATTCAGTTCTTTGCTCCTCCAGCCTCTCATGGATAATAAGCCCATTAATCCAGTCCCTGCTTCCAACATCACATTGCCATAGCCTCTTCTGATTAACTTCCCTGCTTATCTCTTACAAGAACACTTATATTTGGATTGAGGAAACCACCCTAGAAATTCAGAGTGACCTCATCAAGATCTTTACCCTAATTACACCTGAAAAGATCAAATAAGATAACTTTCACTGCATCCAGAGTTTTACTACTGATGTGTTTGATAGCATTTACTTTTGCCTATGACAGCAACACAGTCATTGTTGAGCCAAAACGATATTTTTCACTATACAAACAATCCCCCCCAAAAGTGAATGGAAATTGTTTTGGGTTCAAAATAAAACATATAAAGCTTCTAGTTTTTTCACAAGGAGGTTGCTTATAAATTTCAGAAATAGGCACTAAAAATTAGACTCAGTCTTTGGAGAACTAACATTATCAGAGTTTTCTAATTGCATAAATATAAATAATTTCAAAAAAACCTGGAATTATAAAGTTCACCAACTGCTCCAAAATCAAAAGTGATTTTCTCCTTTGAATATCTGGCTTCCTAATGGCATGAAATGTTAGAATAAGCAGATACGAAAGTGAAATATAGATGTAAGCCAAAACAATATCCAATAAGCAGAGAATGTCAGGTGAGCAGGAGAATTCCAAACATGATCCCAAATAAATCTATAGGTGTACTGTGTATATATTTTACTTCATATTGATTGAGAACACTGTTCATGATGTTTTCCCAAATTTTATATCCAAATTACACAGATGACTGTATAAGAACCTACCAATAATTAAAAACTTACTAACTAAGAAAAGCCCGGTTCCTGATGGCTTCACTGCCGAATTCTACAAGACATTTAGAGAGGAACAACTGCTACTAATCTTTAAACTCTTCAGTGAAATTGAAAGGGAAGTAATACTCCTGAATTCATTCCTGGAACCAAGCATCACCTTCATCCCCAAAGCAGAGAAAGACCCAACTGAAAAAGAGAACTATAGGAAAATCTTACTAATAAACATAGATGCAAAACTCCTTAATAAGATACTGGCAAATAGAATGCAGAAGATCATCAAGATGATCATACCCACTGTCCAAGTGGGATTCATCCCAGGGATGTAGGGATGGTTCAACATACTCAAATCAATAAATGTAGTGCACTATATCAATAGAGCCAAGGATAAAAACCATATGATTATCTCCATAGATGCAGAAAAAGCATTTGACAAAATCCAACATGCACTTACGATAAAAACCCTACAAAAAAATGGAATAGATGATCTCTACCTCAATCTGATAAAATCCATCTATGAAAAACCAACAGCCAATATCATACTAAATGGTCAAAACCTGAAATCCTTCACACTAAAATCAGGAACAAGACAAGGATGTCCGCTATCACCACTCTTGTTCAATATAGTTCTGGAAACATTAGCCTCAGCAATTAGACAAGAGAAAGAAATAAAAGGTATAAAGCTAGTAAATGAAGAAGTCAAACTGTCATTATTTGCAGATGACATGATACTCTATATAGAAGATCCCAAGAACACCACCAAAAGTCTTCTAGACTTAATAACCAAATTCAGTAGAGTACCTGCCTACAAGGTCAACACACAAAAATTAATAGCTTTCATTTACAAGAACAACAGACTCACTGAGACAGAAATAGGGCAAATAATTCCTTTCACAATAGCATCCAAAAAACTGTAATACCTAGGAATCAACCTAATGAAAGAAATTGAAGACCTCTTCTCTGAAAACTATAGTACTCTGAAAAGAGAGATTGAAGGTCATATCAGAAAATGGAAAGATATCCCCTGCTCCTAGGTAGGAAGAATCAATATATTAAAATGGCCATAATTGCAAAACTGCTATATAGATTCAATGCAATCCCAATTGAAATCAAAACAGCATACTTCACAGACCTTGAGAAAACATCCAAAAATTCATTTGGAATAAGAAGAGACCTAGAATAGCAAAAGCAATTCTAGGTAACAGAGACATGGCAGGGAGTATCACATCCTCCAACTTGAAACTATACTACAAAGCCACTGTGATAAAAACAGCATGGTACTGGCAAAGAAACAGACCTGAGGACCAGTGGAACAGATTAGAAGATGCAGAAACAACTTCAGATACCCTCAGCCACCTCATCTTCGGCGAAGGAGCCAAGGACCCTCAGTTGAGGAAAGATAGACTCTTTAACAAATGGTGCTGGAAAAATTGAGTTTCTACTTGCCAAAGAGCAAAACTAGACCTATATCTCTCACCATGAACCAAAATAAAATCAAAATAGATGAAAAATATAAATATTAAAATAGAAACACTGAACCAGCTGGAACAGAGTTTAGGTAGAACTCTTGAAGACATTGGCGAAGGAAAAGATTTTATGAACAAAACCTCAGTTGCCTGTGAACTAGCACAAATAATCAACAAGTGGGATCTCTACTTACTAAAAATCTTCTGCACAGCAAGAAAAAGCACCAACAGTGTGAAGAGACAACCCACAAAGTGGGAAAAAAATCTTCACCTGCTGTTCCTGAGATAAAGGTCTACTATCTCGAATCTATAAAGAACTTAAAAAAATAAGACCTCCCAAATTTAAAAACCCAACCCAAAAATGGGCATCTGAAATGAATAGACATTTCTCAGACAAAGAATTAGTAATAGCAAATAAACATATGAGAAAATGTTCAACATCACTCTTCATTCGAGAGATGCAAATGAAACAATGCTGAGATTCCACCTCACCCCAGAAAGGATGGCTCCTGTCATGAAATCAACCAATAAGAAATCCTAGTGGGGTTGTGGGGAAAGAGGAACCCTGCTCCACTGCTGGTGGGAGTGTAGACAGGTGCAACCACTGTGGAAATCAGTATGGAGATACCTCAAAGAACTAGGACTGGAAATCCCATTTGACCCAGCTATTTCCTTGCTCGGTATCTTCCCCAAATTAAAAGAATCATACCACAGTGATATATGTGCATCCATGTTCACCCAGATAGCAGTACAATTTGTAATAGCTAAAACTTGGAAGCAGCCCAGTTTCCCATCTACTGGAGACTGGATAAAGAAAAAGTGGTTTAATAAAATGGAGTACTACTCAGCCACAAAAAAGAGACATTAGAGACATTTATAACTACATGGATGCACATTGAGGCAATACTCTTAAGTGAAATAAATAGGACACACATGTGTAAATACCGAATAGTTTCTCTAGTGTGAGTGGGAAGGGGAAGTGGGAGGGGTACGGGAAAGGAAAGAAGGGAATGGAATTACTATGAGAAAAAGAAAAAATGGAAACAAAGTCTTTGTAGATAGGGAGGAATGGAGGGGTTGAAGGGAGGGCAGGGTAATCGGGAAAAAAGAAGAACCAAGAGTGATTATGTAATGGTGCAAATTTCCAATGATGAATGTCATTGTATTTTAGAACTAAAATGTACCCATAAAATTAATTTTTTAAAAAGAACCTACCAATAAGAACACTCAGATGTGTAGCATTAATTAAGAACCATAATTTTGAGATCTACTTTTAATTCTGGTTATTTCTTCTCATTTGATACCTCCCAAGTCTGAGTTAAATAAGTAACAATTAATAAAGATAAAACTGAAAGTTTGGTCCTGAAAAACATGTGCATTGGCAGTTTTTGAAGATATATGACATTAAAGTGTTCTTATATTTATCTATATTTTATAGGGAAAAATAGTCAGAAATTATTTTGTCTTAAAACTTTTTCCCAGATATTTTTATTCAACTGTTATATCATGATTTTTGTGTGTTCATGTGTATATATGTATAATCAAACTCCAGTAATTACAATTATCAACAGCATTTTTCTATTGAATAATGTAAATAAAACAATTATATTTTATTATATCTTTTTAAAAGATTTATTAACCTTGTCATAAGTAGTTTAACAGTTGTGACTGATTACTCTTCCTGCTCAATGCAGCAATAAGATCCTCTGACCTGAGAATATGACCAAAGACTACTTTGTCTGCCAGTATATAAGTGGCATAAGAGCAACCTGAGTCTTAAAGCTAATAATAACTTGGTTTAGTATAGGATAAGTAAGTTGACACTATATTCTGTGAGTCATTTTCATATAGTTCGGAAGCATGAGGAGATGTTCAAGTGACTGCTATGTGAATAAAAAATAATTTTTTCTTCCTTCTCATTTACATGGCTCTGAGAAAATTGAGAGTATGCATGAATGCCTCACAAAACTGATTTTTGGAATTTTATCCAACATTTTTTAATCAAATACTGGATGGCAGTGAGGATAACACCTGCATTTTAAAATTGTTCATCAAATCCCTCTTTAATATATCAACTTTTTATCAGAAAGCAATTGTCTTGTATCTTTGGCATGATGGACATGTTAATTTTCATGACTGATTTAGGAAACAATCTTCCTGAGGTCACTATGGAGATAATCTTATCAGGCATCACATTAATTCCTACTGGATAAATATTTTTCTAGTGTCTCTGAAAATGACCAATTAAATCAATGAAATGGTGTTCAATCTAATGTCTGTTGTAGGAAATAACAATGAAGCAAGTAGTACGCTTCAGTATTCAGTTTAAGTCTCAAGTACTTATTCCATTTGTTCCCTAAAAATCTCAATCTCTCTTTCTCTTTCTCTGTGACAACTTGTTTCAGACCTTATTGAGCTGATGTAGACACATTTTCTGGGAAAACAGATAATGTGAGTTGCATGCCTCTGGTGTAATCATTTCTACTTATGATCTGCTGTGTATTTTTTTAATTAAGTTTATTGGTTCATTTTAGGTATACAAATACAGTTACATTTCATCATTGGGATCTTGTACCTTTACATGATGTATCTTGGTTCTTATTTTTTTCCCATTCCCTGCCCTCCCTTCACCCCCTCCACCCTTCCCTATTTACAAAGATTTGTTTGCATTTTTTTCCTTTTCTCATTTTTTTCTTTTCCCTTCTTTTCTTTCCCCTACCCTTCCCACTTCCCCTATTCTTGTAGACCTTTTCTTCCTATTTCACAATATCAATTATACATTTTGATCCTTATTTATACTTTTAGTTTTTCACACCAAAGAAACTATTCAGTATTTACACATGTGTGTCCTATTTATTTCACTTAAAAGTATGGCCTCAATGTGCATGCAGTGTATTTTGACCATGATCATTTTATCATTCATCCTCTGTGTAGTCAAATTAATTGGTGTTGTTTTTAATATTGTTATTTTTGTGATATTTACTGTATTCTTAAATTGAGAACTTCAGACAAGGTATAAAATCTGTTTGAGACATCAGTGCTGAAATAACTGAGCAAATGAACATAACTGAGCACATGTACAGGTGTGTCTCTATGAACTGTCAAACAGCACAAGAAGCTACTGGCATCCCTACAACTCCAATGATGCTCAGACTGAGTGGGGAGACTTCTGTACTTCTCATTGTCTTCTCAGAGACATTTTGTACAACATCACAAGTTTGCATAATTTGGTTAGCATTATGAGGGACTTTGCAATCACTTCAAAAAAAGATTAGTTTTTACTCTTGGTTTTAGGAATTCTACTTCTACCATTAAAGTTTATACATTTTGAGCCTATATACCTTGGCTTTCTTATTACTCCTTTCTTACACTCTATGTTAATCGGGTTAAATTTTAGTGAAAAGGGATTTAGAACCTTACAGATTGTGCCAAGATGATTGGTTTATTTATTCTCAGAATTGGACCCAATATTTAACTTTATTGAGCTTTGTTTTACTAATTTCTGGACAGTATCTAATGTATTTACAATAGTTTTACTACTGTTATGAGGATGAGATATAATGCATTTGAGAACCTAGATGTTATTAAAACTGCTATGAATAATGAGAGATTTAATAAGGAGCAAATCTTTAGTTTCATTTTGTGTTCTTTGACATGCTTTAAAGATGTACCATCAATATGTCAATCTATCTCTTGGGACTCCTTAATGATTAATGTCCTTGCTTATTTTAATATGCCCTCATATTTAATTTTGAAAATAAAAAAATAACACTTGAGGGAAATAAGGCTTAGGATATTCTTTGAGCTTTATGTACAAGTTGGTTTTAAGGAAACAAGGTTTTTGAGAGACACTGCAGCACGTTATTTGAGGAAAGAGAATAGAACTATTGGAAGGCTTGAAATTTATTTTGTTTTGGTTAGGTGCTTAGACCTAGGGTAAAAACATTGAAAGATGTTTTTTAATTACTAAGAATGTTATGAAATGAAATCTTCCAGACCAGCCATTTGTAATTAAGCTTTATAGTGAAATCCGTTTACCTCGATTCAGTCCAGTGGTTTTTCAACCAGAAGTACATGAGAACACTTTCCCACTTCTGCTCCTATTAGCTGAACTGCCAGTGTGTTTGTGCGTGCCTGTCTCTGTGGATGGTTGCCCTTTGATGTTTATAAGGTAACTAGGTATTTTTCAGGGTGGTAATAGGGGAAGCCTTGCATTCTATCTTTGGGAAAGAGCTTGAAGAACTTGAAATCTCTAAAATGGGAGGAAGGTGATTAGTAACATTAGTAATATTTGTATGATTAGCAAACCCTGTATTTCTGATCATTTTCTCTTTTATTTTTGAAAGGAAAGCACTTTCTTTTAATAGGCCTGTATCTGGTTCGCATAGATACAGATTCAGTGGCCTTATTAGAATTGTTATTCTTTAGGCTACTTTCCTCTGTTGCAGAGCAAAAAAATGATTGGTCTCATTGTTCCAACATTTTTGCTCTTGTTGTCATTTGAAATTTTTGGGAAACTTATCAGCAGGCAGTCTTATGCACAATGCCCAGCATAGATCAGGACACATCATGGGTAATCAGTAAGAATATGCTTCCACCTTTGGACTGATTTTGACCTCATCTTAATTGTATAATTTTAGATTTTTAATGATGCAATAATTTCCAATTAGCAGACCAGGCTGAGTTCAACCACAGGGTAAGGACATAAAACTGCTCTATTTATTTATTTATTTATTTATTTATTTATTTATTTATTTATTTATTTTAGCCTTTGATCATTAAATAAAGCTTTTTAATTTTTTTCTTCTCAGTCTTTGACAGGAATATTATAATTGATCACTTGCTTTACTCTGCAAAACAAACCTCGTGTTGAGATCCTTCTCCAGTGTGTTTACTATAAAAATAAGATATTTATAATCTCCCCATACCTGTGTTGATAATATTAAGAATCCTGGGACTAAAAAGACCCAGGAAAATGACTTTCATTTCTTATGAGAGATGTGACAAGACCTATTATATTTTTTAAAGTTCCCTTTAAGTAGCTCTCACACTGTCAGATTCAGCTACATACTGTATTTGTTTCTATAGTCACCTGTATTTTCTATATAAATAAACTGGTGATAGTTGTCCTTCTTAGGAAAAAATAAAACTTTAGGCAAGCGTAAGTATTTATGTGTTGGCATCCTCAATGCCTGTATTTCAAGATAGACCAAACTTTGAAAGTAAACTTAATTCTGGAAGCTCTTTTTTCCACTGATATTGAGCAAAGTGGCTATCTTGTGACACTAGATTTAGACATCTACCTTTGTTTGAAATTAGGCAAATCAAAGACCATAAATTTGATAAAAGAAGGCATATAGTTTGATATAGTTTGATAGGGTTTTTAATGGTGTCAGAGGCTCTGTTCTAAAGTACCTCTGGGAAAAATGGTTCATTTAAAAACAGAATGTCCAAAGATAAATGAAAAGCAATAACATTTATGATGTTAGCAGTTGTTTATTCTTCAGGGAGATTTTGGCAAAGACTAAAATATTTTCGTCTTAAAATGTTACCTCTTTTTTTTAACTCACTTTGACTCTTCGTTTTTCTTTTAATTTGTCTTAACTTTTTAACTTCATTGCAAATAATGGAGAAATATAAAAAGGATCACAGGATTTTAGAGACCAGGAAAAATTGCAGTTAGTAGTTTTAGTGTATGTCACTTATATGAGAGCGAGATAGAAAGGGACACATTCAAGTTTTTAAGAATCATTCATATTTGATCCTATTTATTTTGAGTTCAGTTTTGATTTGTAATATTTTGAAAATGAAGTTTGTACTAAAAAGTTTTTTGGATGATGAATGGGATACAAAACACTATTTTGTTAATTGTGATTTAAACTGCATATTTTGTGTGTTTACTATGAGAAGTATGATGGCTTCTCTTCTGTAGTTTAAAATCTTCCTGTGGAACAAAGATTTGATGATAAAAATTGGATCTAAAATATTGTATAGTCAAGTACCATGAGTGGGAAAAAAACAAGGAAAATTACTCCTGTATATTCTATGTAAAATTATCTTGTATATCCTGTATAAATTTCTTTGTAGGAGTTAGGAATGTAGCTATATTTTGAAAACAATTATAATTTAATAGGATAGAGAAAGAAAGGAGTCATTTCAAGAAAAATTATTGGTGTGAATACAGGGGCAACTAAGCAAAATATATTAACAGAAAAACATGATATTATCCAGATGTGAACAGTTGACAGAGGACTGGACAATATATTACACAAGATTGTGATTGCAATACTGGCTGCTTTTACTTCACATTGTCCTTTAATTATTGGTTTCAACATCATTTGAACTTTTAAAACTCAAATTTTATTTGTGTGAAATGCATTTAAATAAAAATTGCATACTTATATGGATGCATACATATATATGCACATGAAGATGCATTTGTGATGGTTTTAATCCTGTAAGTTGAGAATATCCTATGTCAAAAATATGTGTAACCTACTGAACATTATAGTTTAGTCTAGTTTTCTTAACCATGCTCCAAATGCTCACATTAGTCTATAGTTGAACAAATTCATCTAACACAAAGCACATGTTGTAATGAAGCACTGACTACCTCATGTAACACTGAATACCATACTGAAAGTAAAAAAAAAGGTCTATGGATACATTTTTGCACTGACATAGAGCTGAGAGATCACTGAGTGAAATGGTCTTACACTGGAGACTGCACGGGTTAAATAGTATTAAGTGTAGTGCAAAGAGAAGCACTGGTTGTTTCTTTTTTTCCTATCCCTCTAGCACACCACCTCTAGAGACAGCCACTTTTAATTATTTTAAGTGTGCTATTTACAGATAATATTTTTAGTTACAATGTATGTATTATTTTTATTTACCTAGTTTAAAGTCATCTATGGACTTCCTATTCTCCATCACGAATTTTATGACTATGTTGATGTTTGCCATTCCTTATCCATACAGTGTACTATGATTATGCTTCCTCTCTCTTGTATTTTTCTCATTAAGAGAAACGGAATTTGAATTTTCTTCCCATTCTCTCCAACAGACTCTCAAAACAAATTTCCATATAAGTTTATCAGTTAGCCATTTCCCATGTAAATTAAATACCTCTATCTCTCTCTGGATTGCTCTGTTACTTTGGTTGCTATTCAGTGCAATTTAATCCTTTCAATCTTTGACTTTCCTTCACCTCTCTGAGGTATAGGATCTTCATATGTCAATCTTATGCATATCAACTAGGGCATTCTAACTGGTAAAATAAATCACTCAGTGTCTTTAGAAGTTTTGGGTAATAAATGGTTGTTTGGCACACACTTGAATACTGTGAGGTCTTGAACTCACTTTTAGGCTGATGCTGGCTCTTTCCATTGTGTGGTCTTGCAGACATCTAGATTTCTTCTCCACATTTTCTATATTTGCCAGGTACTCCTTTCCTCCAAGAAATAGAGAGAGGGTATGGAAAAAATGGAGAAAGGATCCAGGCACAGACCTGGAAGTAGCATTTTTCCCTTCTGCCCACATCCATTGAACTTCATTAATTTTGGAGTTGCTATTTGATTGACATTTAGCAGCTATAAGAGACCTGGTACTTTTTGGAGACCATCCTTTTCTTTATTATGGATGCATAGTACCATGTGTACATCAGGGTTCCTCAACAACAATGCCATTGGTATTTGGTAAAAAATATTATTTAGTATTAGGGGTTTGAGTTTTGTATACACTGTGAAAGACAATGTCTCTGCTGACTAGAGGCCAGGAATAAGCTTTCCTCTGAATTGGGACAGGCAGAAACATCTCCATATTTTGCTAAATGTACCATAAAAGGCAAAATTGTCTGCATTGAGGACTATCGAGGTATAAATGTCATTTTTAATGTTGCTGCTGTTGTTTTAACAGTTCATATATTATTGGATAATTGTGTTGTTTCCTAGCTTTATGTCTGCAAAGAATGCCACAATAAATAATCTTGTTTTGAGACAGGGTCTCGTTCTATAATTCAAGCTGGCTTGAACTCACTATGTAGCCCAGGCCTTAAACTCATGGCAATCCTCCTGCCTCAGCCTCCCAATTGCTGACATTACAGGCGTGCATCACCGTGCTCAACCATAATAAATAATCTTGAAGAGTACATATCTTAATGCTGGCACAGATAAAATAGGTTATTGTTAGTTGTGAGCCATTTGTTAAGATATCTTGGGTTATATATCCATAAATATAATCATCTATACTGAGGATCAGTCCTTGCATATTATAATTCCCATTCATTCCAAGTCAATTTTAAAATAACTAAATTTTCATTTAGCTTAAAATTAAATGCATTTTGTAAATTTGTACACCTCTTTTCTTAAATTTAACACCTTGCCTCCTATTCCTGGTACACATTTGTCTATTTATATACTTTAAGAACTATGATTTTGTTGTTGTTCTATTTAACTCTTCACCTATTATTGAATGAGTCTGTTTTTCCACATTATTGCATATATATATTTCATATATAAGCATATTTTATCTACATTTTAAAATACTATGTATGAATTTTGAAATATTTTAAGAACTATTTTGGTCTATTTCACCTTAGGACATATCTATCTTTATAGATATATTTTCTTAAATGACTGTGTTGCAAGTTAATTAAAATGACTATATTGCAAGTTAATTAACTTAAAATTTCTGTGTTGCCAGGCCACCAATTTGCTACTAAGTTTCATTTTGTTTTGATTTTAATGCTTTAAAATTTTAATATTGTGTGTGGAACTTTAAAATATCAAAAATATTAAATTTCAAAAAAATTTAAAATTGAAATATGATTACAAAATTGACTACAAATAAATTGTATTCTAAGAATTTTGTTTCTATGAACATTCTGTTTTTCCACACACTTTCTTGATATTTTGTTTGTTAGCTTTGTTTTATTTACAATAAAGTAAATACGCATGAACTTGTATCCCTTCCTACTGTGTTGTATTATTCATATTTCCTATGGCCTAGCTTTTTTTTTCACTTAATATAAACCCTAAATTACTTTTGGTAACATACGCAAATAGGTGTCTTCCTTTTGACAGGAGTTTTGCAATTAAAGGCAAAAAAAATGAATTTCTAATCCAACAACTTCCAATTTAGGAGTATAAGAATAGAAACAATTACATTAATATGATGATACTCAAATTATACCTTCACTCTTGTATAAAGAGTGCTCCCTAAGTAAAGGAAATAACAAGAATGACACATATTTGCTAATGTGCTTATCATACTTAAAGGAGAAAGAGTTGTTAACTTTGACCAACTGTGATTATATTCCATGGATGAAATTTAATTCATGAATCAAATTTACTAATTAGAACTTTAATTATGATAATAGATAATGTCCTTCAATATTGTCTAGTATAATTGTGTCAATATTTGTAACATATGATAGATGAATTGGTGTTCTAATTTAAAATCTCCTTTAAAATGAAAAATATTAGAGGAGTTATGGCCTATGAATTCTTAATTCAGTTTTGCAAAATAAAGATACATAAATTTCACAATAAAATCTTTACTAAGGAATGTAGATTGCTAGTATCTTTTTTATTTAGAGTGACAATAATAAGAAAAACATTACTGCACTTTTTTTCCTATCTCCTAAGTTCAATATACATAGCAGTTCTGCAGGTAAGACAGTTTCATTGTGCACTGGTTACCAACTTAGCTGAGTCTGGTCAATCAGAGTACCAATTCATAAAAGTTGCATGAAATGGATTTATTATTCAGGGACAAGCAATAAGGACAACACAAGCCCCAGAATTCGTGATGAGCTAGTTAGTCCTCTAAGACTCAGGAAAGCTTCCCTTAGTGGATGGAGCCTACTCCTCACATGCACCACTTGAAATAGTTCTGAGGAACAGCAGAAAGTGCCCCACTCAGGGTTTCATACACTGAGGCAAACATGACCACAATGCTGGGCTGAAGGGCTGAAGGACATCCTATTCCTAGGGATGTTATTCTGTGAGCCCCTCCTTATGGAAGGGAGGCGCATTCCCAGCACATACTACAGTTCATCTCGAGAGCTACAAGGGAGGAATGGAAAAGAGGTGGTTTGGTTGAAGGCGACCCAGACAATTGTCCTCTCCTCTCGTACAAATCATGCTCTTTCCATAAATTTGTTGTTTTCAGGCGAAGCTACTTCTAAGTGCATTGTTCTCTCTCTGTACTCTTTTTAAAAGTGCATTTTCCCATCCTTTTTGCTTCTGTGAATTCTTAGAAGGTATTAAAATTTTCAGTTTTAAATATGTGAGGTTTTAAAATTATTTCTTTTGGCTGTATTTTCAAGAGACACTAGAATAATAATGGAGAATTCTCTGCCTCGTATTTCAAGGAGGAAAATATATTAATATGTAGAGGAAAAATTTTATTTCCTGAAGAATCAAATAAACTTGGAATCTGTATTAAATCTAAAAAATATTTAAAATGTTTAATATCTTTAATTTATACTTAGATCTTATAAATCAATAATCAAATGCTTAATAGAAAAATACATAATGGATACACAATGGAAAGAATACATAATGGAAAAATAATGACTCGTGAGTATATGAAATGACATTTGACTTAATAAGTTACCAAAAAGATGAAAATCAAACAGAAGGCCCTGTTTTCATCAAAATATGAAAGTGATTAAAAGGATGATAATGCTCATAGGAATTGAGGAAATGAGATTATTTCCCCTATATTTCCAATTGGATTGTGTATTAGCCAAAAATTCTGAAATTATATTTGGAAGAATAATTCAAAATCCATAAAATCTGTACTCATTTTCAGCAAATAATTCCTTTAGAAAATATCTGAAGGAAATTACGTATACATTGCCCCTAAATTAAAATGCCTTTCAATGATCTGCACCTCTTGGTATTCAGCCCCTGTGTATCTCTTCCACTGAGGTATAGGCTAGACATGATGATTTGCTTTTAGTAATAGAATGCAAGTAAAGAAATGATTTTAACTTCTGAATTAGACTTTGAAAAACTGTGACTTCTCTCTTACATCTTTTTCCTCTGGTTTTTCTCACTACTTAGCTCAGATGATGTAAGCTGCCATATTTTGAATTGTCTTGTGAAGAGGCTCTTGAGGCAAGGAAATGAAGTTAGCTTCAGGACAACAGAGAGCCAGGAATTCAGTCATCAGTCTAACAATTCTTGAGGCATCAAATCTTGCCCACAATTTGTAATCCCATCCCACTGCAATTGAACCCTGAAAGGACTGGAAACATGGCTGACACCTTGATCTCAGTTTATGTAGCCCCTTGATTTGGTGAGCTCAAATTTCCCTACTTGAATATGTGATCCACAAAAACTATGAGATATTGAATGTGGATTATAGAAATGCTATGAAATTCTAGGTCGATTTTATATATAGGAATAAATAATTAATAAATGTGTAAAATGATCTTGCTATATAGATAAAAGAGATAAATATAAGTACAAACAAGGCAAAACATTATTTCAGTTTAGGAATAAACTCAACCACACACAGACACACACACACAAACACACACAAACATATATATTAAACTTGAAGAACACCAGTACAATAATAATTTTTACAATTTTGAGCTGCAAGATCATAACTGATTTTAAAATTATTTTTCTAAATATTTGTATATTTTCCAACTTTATGTAATGAATTTATTTTAATTTTGATACTTAAGAAAAAAGGAAACAAAACAGTGAAATAAAACACTTCTTGAATTCACTCAGCACTTTGCTTATAGTTGAAAATTGGTCTTATATGTCATTTTTAATTGATAAATTTAACACAAATTCCCAGAAGTTTCTTAATACCAAAGTAGCTTTAGCTATTATATTAAAATACTGTTATTTTATCTACATAAGAGCATTGTGTTTGGTTTCATACTTATGCTGTAAATTTTGTCAACATAAAAATGCACTGAAGAAATAATTATATCTAAATCTCAGCAACAGTAACAGAACCAATGAATAGCTCAGAGAGTATGTCACTATCATTTGCAAAACTGTAGAGCACTATCCCAAGAGGGAAATGATCTCAGAAAAAAGATGAGGAGAAAACTATGTGAAGTCCATCATAGAGGAGGCACCATGAAGGCATCTATAGAATGGTTGCTTGTCTGTTGCAGAAATGTCATTTACCAAAGCTTATTCATTTAATATGTTAAAACGTATTTCACATGTTACTTACATTCAGCATCTCTAAAGGTGTGTATTATGAAGCATTTGGTGCACTATAGACATGATAACTTACAAATGAACAAGAATCAATGCTTAACTTGGCCAAATCATCTTTTTAATATATCTAGTAATAGAATAGACAGAGATAGTAAATTATAAAATTTTATGTATTTGTTTAACTACAGACTAGTTTGACTATGCATAGCATTTGCTCTTGTAGATTACGTTTTTTCAGCTTTATCCTTGGTGAATTTGAATGTGGTATGCCTGGAAGATATGCCATGAAAGCACAGGAAAATGCTTTGCATATTTTATTAAAATAGAAATTTGAAAGAATCATTTCTTTTTATGGTTCTAAGCAAAACACATTGATTCAATATTGTTTACTTAAGAATTGAGAAGAAAGGAAGACAATAGAGTTCAGTGGTTAAGTTTTTAATCTTCAAAGTTATAATCTTTTGGGGCTGGGGTTTAGCTCAGTGGTTCCGCTGCCTGCCTTGCAAGTGCAAGGACTGGAGTTTGATCCCTGGTACCAAAAAAGAAAAAGGTTAGAATCTTTTGATTCGCTTTTCAGTTTTAACAATTAAAAGTTTGGATAGTGTATTTGTGCTAGTCATCTTTCCCATTGTTGGCACAACATTCAACACCCACAATTTAAGAGAGGTTTACTTTGGTTCTTGGTGCAGGGGATTCAGTTCATTGCCAGCTGGCCTAAGAGAGACATAGTAGTAAAGGCTGTGGCAGAGTATGACATTTGATTCATAACAACCAGGAAGCAGAGCAGGGGAACAGCCCCATTCAGAAAATGGGTCAGGATCCATATTAATATTGAAGGTCATCCATTATAAATCATTATTGTACTTCACCAATCCCCTGAATGGATCCTAAAGCCAATCATCTTGACATTCTGTCCTAAACACCACATCCCTCTCCTTATCAATTTTAACCCAAAATATCTCCTTAAACCATACTTAATCTCCAAATACAGACAACAGCAAATTTATAATTTCACCCACCAGAATACACCTATCATGTGTACAAATTGAAACAGAACAATCCTTTCCTCAAATTCTGAACAGTTCTAGCCTTTTCAAAAGTCCAAGGCAGTCTCTTGTGAGATTTAAGCCACACTCTTACCTGTGAACTTCTGTAAAAATCAAAAACAAGTTACATAATCCCAATGTAACATGGCACTGGGTAAATACCATTTAAAACAATAACTGGCATAGAATAAGTACTCATCAGATGTTCCCAATATATGCATCCATTTTCCTTTTTAGCTATCCAGATATATATTCTCATTATTGTACTGAGTTGATTTAGATTATTCATCAAATATTTATTGAACATCCACTAAGTACACAGCACCAAGTCACAATTTAAAATAACTTCTTTATAACTAGTATTATCTGTTTTTTAATTAGATAGTTTAATGTTTTTATATATTATTTTTGTTTTGATTTCAAAGATTATTTTAATAAGATGCATGTCTGAGTTGATTTGCTGTTGCAGGGTCTTCGGCTTTTATTTTTCATTACAACTATGTTTTCAAATCATCAATTAAAGATAAATTGGCAAAATTCTCCCCTCCAGATCATATAATATTTAAAATATATATTTTATATGTTTATTTGTCTCTGTGCTACTACAGTATAGTTAAATAGTTTAAATAGTTACCAACAGCAATTTTTATGGCACTTCTAGAGTTTTTTTTTTCTGACATGTTCTTCAAAACTACTAAATAAATAAAAGTCTGAAAGATATTTGCCATTTCCTCTTTTCTGACCAGGAAAGACAGTATTCATTTTGCTTCTGGGGAAATCCCTAAAATTCCCCATGATTGTTCTATCCACTGACTTTGTGTTAAAACACAATGAAAACACAGTTCCCTTGAAGTATTTATCTGATTAATCAGTGAACAGAATAAATAAATTTTTAACAAGTACCATGTTTTTGTGTGGATAAATTTTGGAAAAATTTTATTCTCTGGAGGGGTGGTCCAGGGTGGCCTTGAGCTCACTATGTAGCCCAAGCAGGCCTCAAACTCACTGAAATCCTCCTGCCTCAGCCCCCCAAATGCTGAGATTATAGCTGTGTACCACCAGACCTGGTCAAAATTTTATTCTTTTAATTTGAGCAATGAATAAAGCAGAAATCAGAGATCTGAGTTTCATATTATCTCACATATGTGAATAATGGCTATTTTGCACATCAATACAAGTCTTTTTGTGTTTTCATTTAAAAAAAAATTAAAACCCTGCAATCTTGAGAGAGGCAGAAAGAAAAGATCACCTTGGCTAATCTGTAATGCTAAAATATGTGAGACTGAGATATTGGGAAAATTCCTGAAAGTCTTACTGTCTTCATGTGCATAGCAGGAAGTTAGGGTTGTTTAGTAAGAAGGTCAATGGTTCAGGACTCATAATCTCGCTTGCAGTTTGAGCTCTGCCATGAAGTGGTTTTGTCAGTTTTGTTTTCTACTTAGCCTCTTACAATTTATTTTTCTTCGTATACCATAAAGAGGTAAGGCAATGAGATCTAAGGTTATTCTCTGATTTTTATGTGTTGATTTCTCTCACTCCCATGTTTTTAAAATTTATAATATTACATTTTGTTTTGGAGGAGGACAATGAATAAGTTCATGATTGGATCATTCATTCTCTTCAATCATGCGCGCTTTCTTGGACCTCAGTTCTCTACAGGTGTCCTAGCTATTGTTGAAACTGCCTTATAGTTTCACTTGGGTGCCTCAGAAGTTTCTTTTTGGCATCCTCACAGGTTTTGTTTTTGCTGTTTTCTTGGCTCTTCTTTGCAGTTATAGAAAGAAATTCTGCCTACAGTAGGTGTTTTCCTGCCCAGCATTTTGCCTCAACAGGTTTCTGACAACTTATTGAAGGTCAGTCGGCAGACTCATTGCTCAGGTATACCATCCCCCGCTCTAGTGAGCTAAGCTTATTGGGCTGTGAGTTTATATGAATGATGAATATAAATAAGTCACTTGCTCATTTTGAGCCTGTTATGTCAGCTTTTAAATTGAGATGGTAATGACCACATTATCTTCCCCGAGAGATGTTGGAAGCATACTGGATGCATAGATCCTCATCAGCCCAGGAGGAGTAGGTATGGAGACTTTCAATCACGCTCAAGAAGATGGATGTGTTAGTCATTCTGACTTTAAAACTAGTAACCTGTCAACTAAGTACTCTCATAAACTAATATCCATTACAAAAGCCACAGACACTTTAGTCAGTGGTCTCTATTATCTGGAAATGGAAAAGTTTCAATAAAACCATATTTCATTTTTTGAAAGAAGTAGTCAATTTCCAGGTGTTTTAGATCACTATAGGCTGTCAGGCAGCAGGAATGTAGGTTCATAGGGTTTAAAAATTTGAGAGACTTTGTACTTTATTGGAGTCCAGCAGAGATTATTAAAAAAGCTTCTTGAATTTAAAATCACTTCCTCTTCCTACTGTACCGCATTTTATAATTTAGATAACTTTTTCTTGTTACTAACACTGTGTTATAGTCAGTAAGATAAAAGTGGAATTCTTAGAAGACACTATTTATAGTAGCAGTGTCTCTAGTAAACATGCACTAAACTTTTGCGTATTTGTGTTGCTGTGTTTTAATTGCTTAATTTAGATGATTTATTTAATATGAGCCTGCAAAATCTGGGGTTAGACCAGTTTTTTTTCTGATCCATTTGTGTTTCACTTAGCATACTGATAATTCTCATCACTTAGCTTGATAATTGAAATTAATGCTAATGTCTCACTGGTTACGCTAACAGTTACTATGTTAACAGTTAATATGCTAGCAGTTTTTACTTTGTTTCCAGGAAACACATGGTTAAAACACTTTGTTTTTAATTTTACTATATACATAAAATATTTTATTTTTCTATGTCTCAATTACAGATATAGATTTCATTTTCCTACTTTCAGTATGTATCTTATACTGTACCATATAATGTGAAATGAATAGGTAAGTAAAGGAAGGAATGAAGGAACCTATAAGTATTTGAATGACAAACATAAATGCATCAATGATTGAATAATGAAATAAATCTCACCCTTACCTCGTGAACTTCTCAAACTTAACAATTTTCCTGTGACATTTCCTTTTGATTCAGTATAATTCAAAGGATGGAACAAGTATGTGCTTTTGAATCAGTAACTACATGATTAATCCAAATCCCATTATATTATGTAATCTTGGGTATATCTCAGTTTTGTTTTTCTATTTTTCATCTGTAAGTAAAGAATTATTCTTAATTTTTCTTATTTCTGTGAGATAAAAATAAATCTGGTGTTATAATCTAGTCATATATATTAGCTAAAGTTCAATCAACTTGTGCTTTTAATCGCCGTGAATCTCAAGACATCTAAAATAAGCAAACACACTCAAAGGAAGATCAAATCGGGGGAAAATCAGGGGAAAACTTGGCTTTTTCCTTCAATTCAAAGGAGGATAAGATAGGAAAAAATCTATTCCCACTGCAGTAGCAATACTCACTTCATACTTAACACCATTTTACGATGAGATCAGGTATTTCTTTCCAACTTTTCCATGTCTAATTCTCTTAGGCTCACATTGATTCTTTTTTTTAATTCATCAAACACAATTATGTAGAAAAATATAAACTTCCTATATTATTTTGTCTTACTTTGCTTAAAATGACACATTTCTGTTTAGTTCCGAGTCTTCAAATATTAATTTCTACACAAGAAATGATGTTTAATGATAAGCAAATGTAAAAATATTGTACATGTACACATTTTCACAATAATTGCCCCTCTATCTCTGACGACCTATACTGGTAAATGATGACTAGGTTGTAACTCTTCTGTTTAACTCTCCTAAAATTGGACATCACCATTTTCTTTGCTTTTCTGGATATTATATCTAACCCTTCATTTGTAGCTTCTTCTTTTCCAGATTTGACCTCTTTTTTTAATATAAGTTTTCAGTGGTTATTTCTGTCAGTTGAGTTGGTCATTTGCATGTCTAAGGCTACCAGAATGGCCAACATTGTGCCTGACTCAGTTCAAAAAGGAGTCTACTGTGTATTATTTCCTCGTGGAACCTCTAACTCACTTTGTTTATCATCAGTATCAGCATTATTTATAGCTTTTCAATATAAATTTGCATATAGTGGAAGTGAGACAGGAGATTAGTGCGTGACAAAG
This sequence comes from Heterocephalus glaber, assembly GCF_000247695.1. The sequence goes on from NW_004624731.1 coordinate 44,925,058, forward strand.
CTGGCTGGGGTAGAACGTGCATTAATTACAAAATCCCAGGACATATGTGCAAAACAGTTTTCCAAAGCCCTGCATGTGGACTTCTTAAGAGAACTGGAGCAGGTTTTCCATAGGATGGCCCAGACATCCTGTTAGCCTGAGGCCTGGGTGATAAGAAAGTTTGTCCACATTGAGTTTTTTTGCCACTGTCTTCTTTCTCCATGGTGGCCCAGCCTCACGTTGTAGGGTGTACTTTTCCTACATTCACTTGGCCCAAACCCACTCTGCAGAGCCTGTTTCTTTTCCTATCTTTAATAAAACTATTTGCATTTGTCTGGAACAATTCTTTGTTCAGGAAAGAATCTAGAAACCACTTCTGAGACGCCAGTACCCCAAAATCTGCTAACAGAAAGATTTATTACATGGCAAATAAAAGTGGAAAATAAGGATAATGATAATAATAACTGAACTGCGAAAGTATTTAGACTAATTGATTTCACAAATTAATATGGAAAGAAAAGAAATTATTCAATCTATCATTAAAATTATTAGTTGACCACTAGAAAGAAAAAATGTATATATATTCTGGTTCTTGAAATCCCAACTAGGTGTTACACTGAAGTAAACATATTGAAATTTGCTTTAGGATGGTACTCCTGTTTCATTTCATCAGTTAACAAATCAGGTAAAAAATAAGTTCATGATATTTAAAAAATTCTTTTTAAAATTTTGTATCCCTAATAACAGTAAATTCATTGACTTATATCATTCATATTAAGAGAAGCCAGTTTGTTTGTAAAATTTTCATCAAGACACACAATCTCTTTCTAGATAGTTTACAGGTCCTAAGCCTCTTCTACGGAGATAGGGCAGTTTCCATGGTATTCATATTTCAAGGCTGAAGTACAACTTATGGTTATTGATGAACAATTGCTGAAGGGAACAGGAGGCTTTTTGACCTAGAGGTCTTGATATGTATTCTTCCACTCTTAGCATGAAGCTTAAACAAACAATCTTTCTGTCCTGCAAGTACCTTTCTCCAGTGAGTTAGCTTTTCATAATTGTAAATGAATTGAATCTCAGAAGCAAAGTTCCACGGCTATAGTATTACAGCGATTACTGGAAGAACGTTGGGCCACAGTGTATTCTGCAAATTCATGGTCACTTGGTCCTCTTTGTTTTGTTTTGTTTTGTTTTTTTCCAATGTCATTACCTCATTGCTAATTATAAGTATTGTACTTTAAACTCTTATCACTGAGTGTTGTTATCTGTGTACCATTTCACACTATTTCTGTAATCCCCAAAGGGACTCTGCCAAAAAATAAATCTCATTTGAACAGAAGCCATCAGAGCACAAAGCTAAAATAATATTGCATAAGGTAATTAAAAATAAATAAGATAATGCTTTCCAGTGTTACAGCAGAGCTTCACACACTACCATAAGCAGATGGGTATGCAATCTTTGCAGTATAATAATAAAGAACAGATTCTGGATTTGTCCATTGGCCTGGTGCCTAACATGGATCATGTACTGTTCTTCCATAAATTTCTTATTTATTTGAGGTTGTCATTTATTCCTTTTCTGTTCTCTTCAAGTAGGTGCAGCACTTCTATCTTAGAAATCTTAGGGAAATAATTTGAGATTCCAAGAAGAAAAATAAGAAGCTAGTTATAATCCTTTGAGTCCCCTGACAGGTGCTCTTCATTCTTATATGTTTTGTGTGGTAAACACCTTGGGAAATTACCTTTTCCCCATAAAATTGTTTCTTATCTGGCTCAGAGACTTCATGTGGGGTCAGATAAAAGGAATGAACTAATTCTTTGAAGTCAGAGGATGGAACCTATTCAGACTCCAGAGAGTTCAAATGCAATATATGTTTTCCATTATCTTTTAAGTGAAGAGGCCAGGCAGGATTTTTTGATGATATAAGCTCCCATAAGCAATTAGGTATTCACTACAACTTCATCTTGCTTGCTAGCCTCTCTCCTTTGCTCTTCAAATATTTGGCAATAGAGCAATAATAGTTAAAATGGGCATCATTAGACTGGAGAGAGGGATAGAAATTTTACCTTTCTCAAAAAAATGGAGCTTCAGATTCATTAGTTGGGAATTACCCTAGATAAAGTCCTCCCCTATAAGCTACTAAACATTTCATGCTATGCTAAAAGAATGCCTCTTTTCAAGAGCTGTGAATTGGCCACAGGGAAGGGGGTGTGGTGTTTGTGAGCATGGTGGGAGTAGGCAAGGAATACATAGGTTCTTCATTTAACTATTCCAGTCACTCACTTTTAGATTCTTCCAGAATACTGAAATCCAACCATGAAAATAGAATCTCAAGGTTCCATCCATAAATAAATCATGTATGAGACTGAATTTTGTACCCAAATACAGAGGACTCTAAATGAAAAAACAAATTGAAAAGAAAATCTCTTGCTGGAATGTGAAAGAAGAAAAAAAAGAAGTACCTTGCAGACATCCAGGAAATACCATCACTAAAATAAAATAAGATTTTTTTCTCTTTAGAGAATTACAATTCCCTCAGTGCCTGTAGCTCCTTAGAATACTATTAGTCATTTCAGAAAGTTTGTGTAAGCCTTGTCTTAACAGATCATGTCTGTCATCCTATATATATCCCTACTTCAACACTTTCCTCCCTCTCCTTCACATTCCAATAAACTCCTTTCAATTTTTACATTCCAGAACTTCTGAATGGGGCAGTACTTCTCATTGAATCTTAAGCAGGAGTTTCTAGTTCTTTAGTCCTGGAATTTAGCCCACAAGGAGTATTTCCCTGAGGGCTTCTGCTTTAACTGATGGGGGAGGAGTTTCCTCTATAAACCTTCTTTTACTCTGGGCAGCTCTGCTAGGGCAATTTGCCTATTCCTTTAGTCTACAGAGCAGTAAGTTTGGGTGGCTGCCACATAGGGTTTCTTCCAAAGCACTATTTCCCAGAGGGAGCTGAGCCTGGGAAAGGACCTAGAGCAGAATTCCCTTTAGTTCCTAAGTTGTGAATTTTTTTTCTTTTTTTTAGTAGAAGAAACACTGCCAACCTGCCACCTTGTTTCTTTCTTCTATTCTCATACTAAAGCAATCCCAAATATACCAGAAGATCCTGTTCCTCGGGAAAGAAAAATACAGAGACCTTTCACAATTGCACCTGGGCAAGGTAGTGTTAGTGAGATGATTGCTACTCTTACTGTGAAATGACCATTTCCCCTTCAAAATGTGGCCTAGGATAGGTTTGTAACTCTAGTTATAAGTAGGAGCTGGAGCAGCTGAGCATGGACATGTGTTACTGATTCAACATGCAAGGATATTAACTTTCTTTGCCTCTTCATTTCCTGTGTATTTAGATAACCTGAAATTCTTCGTAATGAATGCAAACATTATATACCATAAACATGTACTAATACAGAATTTAAAATTACATAAAAAGTTATACAAATGTACCTATAATTATTCTATATTAGTATGTTATATTAAAATTATTGCATATAACTAAAATCCAATTATTAATCAATATTCCTATGTGTATTTTATTTAATGTTTATTGCAATTTATGATATATTAATTACTAACTCATTTTATATAAAATCAATTCACATATTAATGAAACAAAAAAGCAGTAAGTACATATTTAAAGCCATATTTTCATAGGTCTGCTGTTAAAAACCATTTTGTGTTGCAATACTGTTTTCTTGACTTTTTCGTTGTACATGACTGCATTTATACAAACATAAAATAGTTTTAAAACTACAAATATACTAGAATAAATATTGTTCTTTTGGGGTTTTTTGTTTCCTTATTGTAACATTTTTAGCATTTGAAAAATATTCATGTTTCTCATTTATTTTATTGTATAAGAGGAAGGAATGTAGTGAATCTCCATTTGTCTTTGCTTTGTTTAGATGGTATCAATTCAATTAACCATTCCCTTCTGCCTGAGTGAAATTTTTTATGGTTCCCAGAAATGTTTGTTAAATGATATTTGCTTTTAAAGTAGCCCACAATTTCTAATTACAATGTGTGTGTGTGTGTGTGTGTGTGTGTGTGTGACAGAGGGCAGAGGAGAGAAAAGAACAAGAATTTTCAGATTAATCTTCATAATCAGATACAGTGGACCCTTGACTTATGAATTTGATCAGTTCCCGAGGGCTTGTTGTAACTCAAGTTGGTTGAAAGTCAATACAGCTGAGATCCGGATGTTTACCTGGGTACATGCTATAGATAACAAGAGGCAGATAAATCTTCCATTAACCTAATTAACCCAAGTTGTAACTTTGGCTGGTCATAACTTGAGGGTCCACCGTATCTGTATAGTACACGTTAGTAATATGAGAAAACTTATGGAGTCCAATAACTTGAAATGGCAATTGATCTATCTCTTTTATGTGAAGATATTTTCGTTATGTAGAAGCTGAGATAATAAGAAATGTCAGTAAATAATCTATGAAATACATGTTTCCCATTTATATTTTTATCAACGTTTTCCTCATATAAACAAGGATAGGTTATGTAGTCAAGAAATATTTAAATTAATAGTTTCAGATATCATGATAGAATTAAGGAATCTATCAAATGCAAATATCATTAAATTACATTCTAAATTTCACAGTCTAATAGGAGAAAATATTAAAAATTATTTTTAATGTTATGGATATGAAATTATAAAAGTGTTACAGAAACATTAGAATAGACACTAGGAGAAGCCATGGAAAATTTCAGCTATGTGTTTAATAACTGACACAAAACCTGTGAGAGTCCCTTGCAGAGACACAACATGGCAACATTTGTCATTATGGTATCTTCAAGGATTGGAGGGATCTTCCCTGATGCCAGAAGTAAGAGACATACAGATTCCAGCACACAGGATAGACAGAGGAGGGTCTTCCTAATGAAAAAAAATAGTTTTCCAACTGATCTGGGAGAGATCATTATTATCCTTTTTCTTACAGGACAAGATATGAAAATAAAATCAATGGTAACATTAAGAGAAAAATGACCACATAGCTCTGGAAATGCTTCTGGGTAAAGATCAGTAGCAACAGCTATAGTTTCAGTGCTTCTTAGTCTATGAGCCCACCCTCACTCCAAAGGCTGGACATTCTCTTCCTGACAATGCCAGGAACTTAAGGTGGGATCTGGTGACATGTGAGGATTGAGTGCAGTGAAAAAGAAGAATAAACTCATTACACCTATAGTCACTTGAAATGGTACAATATGATCTAGACTTCGACCAACATTCTTCCTCCTAGGCATTACTGGTAAACAATCTGAAAGCAAAAAGGGAATATAAGGTGAGCTAACAAGGTAAGTTTACCTATTTTGAAGTTTGGAGAGAGAGAAAGAGAGAGAGAGAGAGAGAGAGAGACAGAGAGAGACAGAGATAGAGAATAGAGACTGAGAATGAAAAACTATTTATTTAACAGTATTATTTTTGGAGAGGTATAGTAAGTGAGAAACATTTAGCAGTAGAAAGAATTAGTGAAGAGAAATAAAATTGAATAGTGATTACAAAATGTATTGTGTATAAAGGACTCATTGGCTGAGCTGAATAGCAAGCATGATAAAATGTAGCAAACAGGGAGCTAGAAAACTGGATTTGAGTATGTTATGATGAAATAATAAGATAGGATAAGGAAATTATTAAGGAGTATAGAAGATGGAAATGTAGCTGTAAACCAAAAGGAATCCAGAAGAAATAAAAAGAAAAACATGATAAAAGAATCCATTTAGGGGAAAATAATCAAAGATACTTTTCAGAAATAAAGATATAATTTCTAGTTAACAAGAATACAAAGACTAAGACAAAGTATATATAACAGTGTATCTCATACATAGACACAATATAGCTGCATTTTGGATGTCAAAAAAATCAAATAATTTAAAATGTCATTTATATAAATATATATCTTCTGTTCAAAGGAAGAAAAATAAGATTAATATTAGTTTTATAACAGTGTTGCTGAGTTCTGAGTGTAAGAAAAAAGAATGACATAATATATTTCAAAATAATTTAAAGTTTAAATTTTTTTCCAGATAAAGTAGCTTATTAAAATTGAAAGGTGAGGGCCGGGAATTTAGCTCAGTGGTTCCACTGCCTGCCTCGCAAGCTAAGGACCCGAGTTCGATCCCCAGTACCAAAAAATAAAATAAAATAAAATAAAATTGAAAGGTGACAAGAAGAAGTTCCAAACCATCAGTTTTCTGGGAGTATGCCACACACAAATGTTTTTCCATAGTTTTAGGGGTGATGCATGCCAAAAAAACAAAACAAAATAAAAAACTCTAGATAAAATCAAGATAAATTAGACATGATAAATCAGAGTAAGCTTGGGTGATTTTTGAAGTTTTTAATGCTAAGATTACTAGGCTTTCTTTGAAGCTTATAATTAATCCTACATTTCAGATTTTACATATGCAAACATATGCACATGTATACAAATATACTTAATAAAATTATACATTGTAAGTATAGATGTTGTGTTATATGCAGTATTATAAAAACAATCAATACACTATTACTCTGACACTCCTAAGCCAGCTGTAAACTATCCAATGTCCAAATACTATACTATAGGAACTATAGGATTTTAAGTGCACTCAGATCAACATTTTGACATTGATTCTGTAAATGTTAGCCCATAGTTGACACAATCCTTCTAGTGGTATTTTTATTGCTATATATTTCACTGTTAATGAAGAATTATCCTAGTGGCACAATAGTGTATTTAAGGTTAAAACACAGTTATTGAATAGATACAATAAATAAGAAAAATGTTATCATGTAGAATTTCATTTGGTCATACTCATTCAAATCCGATTTTTAAGCCGTAAAGATAAAACTTCTGTTATAGAATTTTTTCTCAATCCATAATATTATATTTTCAACAGAAAAATATATACATGTACTTAATGAGTATTGATAAGTATTTGCTAAAATTTCACTTCCCTGACTTAATTATTCACCACTATTTCTGTGAAGTTAATCTTGGTCATCAATTTGAGTGGATTATGAGCCACACAGAAAATTGATAAAACATGGATTAGTGAGTCTCTCAGGGTATTTCTGAAGGAGCTGACTGGAAGGTGAGCAACCTGAGTGGGGAAGACCTGCACTCAATGTGGACAACATCAAGGCAGAAGAGGGAAGCTTATATGCACACATAGGGGGACTCTTTGAAGCAGGTACATTCTGTGTTGCTGCTGTCTAATGTAGACAATAGACATCAGATTCCTTGCAGACTCCTACCAGTGACTCTTCAGGGAGCTCTCTGGCCTTCAGTCTGGTACTGGGGCTGCATCATTGGCACATCTTGTTCTGAGGCTTCAAGCTTCTTGGTCTGAGTAGCTACTCATTTCCAGGTTTCTCCATCCTACATCTGACCATTGTGGAATTATTTACCCTCTGATTTTGTAACCCAACCCAATAAACCACTCGCATATAAACATTTTATTGGCTTTGTTCCTCTGAATAATCCTCATACGATTATTTATATATAAAAAGAATTTTTGGAGTATCTTTTAAAGTAAACTTTTATATTAAAATATATTACAGAGATACTCATTGTATGAATGGTCTGTGACTGTCCCAGGGTAGTGTCCCATTTACATAATCACCAGCTACATCAAGAAGAGAGAATTACCAGTACCCAGAATCTTCTTAGAACCCATCTCATTGACTATGTTCTCCTGAATCATTTCTCTATATTAGTTTTATTCTCTTTAGAAATATATATTAATAGGATCAAACAGTATGTTTAATTTGGATCTGACTTTCTTTGCTCAAGACTTTGCTCTAGGATTTAACTACATTTTCAAATGTAGTTGTTGCTTTAAATTTTCATTACTGTGTAGAATTTTGGTATAAATACAGAACAGTGCATTTATTCATGCTATCGGTAGATTTTTAAATTGCTTCTGGATTTGGGGTACTAGTATAATGCAGCTACATTCTTGTACATATTTTCTTAGCTTCTAATTTGTAGGCCTAAGGTAATAGCTAAGTTTACTGACCAGGGTATCACAAGATAGAAATCAAGGTTCAATGATTAAATGTTCATCTGGAGGCTCTGGAGAAAATTTCACTCTAAAATTTATTCCCAGCCTTGTCAGAATCAGCTCCTTGCTAGCTGTCAGCAATTCTCAGCTCTTAGAGGCTATTAAAGTTATTTCCTGTGTTGTTGTTTCCTCATTTTCAAGCCATTCTGTCAAACACTTGCATTCAAATCTCACATCTCTGACTTCCCTTCTCTTAATTCTAACACCAGATTTAATGGGCTCAAGTGATTTGGTAAGGCCCACACAGTTAACCTCTCTATTTAATTTATTTTATTTGGTACCAGGGATCGAACTGCGCTTGTGAGGCAGACCCAGTGGCACTGAGCTAAATCCTCAGTCCTAACCTCTCTATTATAGTCAACTGATTTGTGACATTACTTACATCTGCTAATGCCTTTGTCATGAAAAATAAACTAATAATGAAAATGATATCTATTGTACTTACCAATTCAAATCACATTCTAGAAAATTACAGATGGATGGGCATCATTTTAGAATTCTAACTTAATATTTTCAAGTGCTTAATATTTGTCTAAGATAATTATTTTATTTTCTTTTTTAAAAAAAGATTAATCCAAATCGCCATTCCTAAAATAGATGTACTTTGTTTGAGTTTCATTATTGTTTTGATATCTTGGTTAATTTATTTTGGTATGTTTTTATAATATTCTTCATTTCATTAGCATAGTAACTCAGTAGTTTCCCCATAGCCATTTGGGATATATTTCAAAACACCAGGTAGAGGCTTGACTGCAGATAGTATAAAATTGATATATATGATAATTTTTCTATGCCTACATAATTATGATAAAGTTTAATTCATTACTTAGTCACATTAAGAGGTTAATAAACTGATAATGAAATCAAAACATTACAACAATATAATAAAGTTTTTTAGATCTGATGAATTATTTACTCCTGGAAGTTTCCATGTAATATTTTCAAATTGTGATTGACCATGGGCAAATGAAATTATGTGATACAAAGCTACACAGAGGAAGAATATTAAATTCTTTCCTTGCAATAGCTCGACAGGCTTTGTTAACAATAATATGTTGGTATTATAGAATATATTGCAATGGTTTCCTCCATCATTCCTAAAATATTTTGTACAAAACTGCTGTCACTTTTCCTTTTTTTATAATTAGACAACAAAACTATCTTCTCTAAAAAATGTAATTTATTTAATGAATACATGATTATTTAGATTTTCTATTTTTTATCAATGTGGGCAAAAATAAGTTTTCTTCCCAGAAAATGTCACCTAATTTTCAAAATCATCATCAAAAGCTTATAATAGTCTCATGATATCTACATAATGATTTTAAAATCTATATAAATGCCACATTTTGGATTTCTAATATTAGTGTCTTGTACCTTTTTTTTTTCAATCAGATAGATAACAAATATTTGCTTTGTTCATCCTATTAAATTTATTTTATAATTTATTAATGTCTTTTTTGTTTTACTTTTTATTTCTATTTACATTTTAGTTTTCTTTTGTTGTCTGATTTCCAGAGTGTTTGCTAAATAATCATTTTTAGCTAAAAACAGAAGGCTTTAAAATAAGAATTATAAATATAATTAAGCTTCAGAAATAGTGCTATCAGTCTGAAGGCTGAAATTCTTTTGACTGATGCCTGGGTTTTATTGTACACCCTACTCTGTTCCCTATCTTTGCCCTTGTTTATCTTCTTTTACATCCCCCTCATATTCACACCAACTTGGAGTCTTATCCTGAATCCATTTGAAAGGACTCCTCTTTTATGTTTGAACACTTAGCCTTCTGGCCTAAAAAGTTGTTTCAGATTGTCATTGAATTGGGATTATTCTTTATATTGCTAACCAAGTTCATTTTCAGATCCTTCAAGTTTTTCTTTCAGCCTCATGCCCATTTAATCTCTTTCCCATTGCCCTAACTCCAACTTTGAAATTCTCATCCTATCTTTTTCAACTTAGCAAATTTTTCTCTGGATAATTTTATTAATTTTATTTTCCTCAAATATCACTTTTATGTTACATATTTGATTTAAAACAACAAAAACAATCTGTGCTTTCTTGTCGCCAGTTGATTTTTGTATTTCGTTCTTCCTAATATAAAATTTCTGCATTTTTCTAATGATGTCTACTTAAAAAGATTACTAACTGCTCTGTTCCTGGGACATATGTTGGTTGTTTTTCATTGTATTTAGGGCACACATATTTCTTTTTCCTCTGAATCCAGTAGAAAGGAAAAATCATGGTTAAAAAATATTCACATATGTAAGAAAAAATTGATGGATTACTTAATAAAAATCAACTTGCTAATTATATTAGTTGACCTATCATATACATAATCAGAATATGATAACTAATTTTAAAACCAAAATTTGCAGATGGCATTTGGTGTCTTTAGAAGAAACTTTTAAAGAACTTATGGAATTTTCAAGTCTTCTGTAATTCTAGATTTAACTAGTTTAACTACAGGTCAGTCAATTTAGGTGAATATTAATTGGGTGGCATTGGAGTGGGGCCACAGGTAGAGAGGGTCTAGTTTTCATCCATTTTCCATTTGGTCTTCTTGTAGAATAAGACGCTGTAAGGAATGAGCAAGTCAGTCATCCTAAAACATCAAAATGTCCATAATCTTCTCTTCTTTTGAGACAAGATGAATGCTTCTTTCCTTATATTAGCTGCAAAGTAAAATGTGGCTTTGGCTCACATTGTGAGATTATCCAACTTTCAGAAAGAATGATACGAATATCCTGAGTGTTTGTTGCTGCTGCTGCTGCTGCTGCTGTTGTTGTTGTTGTTGCCAAAGACAGAAAATACTGTCTTCCTATTTGGAGATAATTTACACTTCTAGGACACAAATATTATCTTGATTTATATGTCTATTAGTTGGGTTGTTCATTTAGCTGAGGAAAAGATTATAAACCTTGGACGAGAAAAGAATTTAAAGCTATGGAAGAGATTGTGTTTAGACTGGTCAGTAACCTTAATTAAAATAAATCTATGGAAGAGTAACTGTTTCTAATCCCACAAAATATTCATATGTTTTTATTGGCAGATTGTTGGATGTTTTCCCATTTTGGCTACAATTTCAGTATGCATAATGAATGCATTGTATATAAAATAGATTTTGAAGTGAAGTGTGAAGAATACATGATTGTTAAATGTCTAAGGATGAAGAGGCAGCAGACAGTATATTCCTAAAGCATGAGGGAATAATGTATATTTAATGGGAAAAGCACTGAAGTATGTGTTGGTATGTCTGGATTAAAGAGGAACTGTAATATTGAATATTGATTTTGAAGGCACACATTCATGGCTTTGAAGGTTGCACATCACATGCAGCTTCTGTGGTTTTAATATGGTTTGAGCATGTCATCTAAGGCTTTAAGCATTTATGCATTTAATCCCCATTGTGAGATATTAAGTGGGTGAAAAAGTAATCCAACTATAGTATTCAGAGGTGAGGCTTTGGGGAGGTGGTTAGGACTGCAGTTACTAAAGAAGAGTTCGCATGATTGAATCCTGGTAGCATTATAAGAAGAGAGAGACAAGAGTAAACAGGCATATAAAAAGTAAACATGCACTTTCTGTCACTTGCTATATGATGTTCTGCCCTGCCTTGAGTCTCTGCCAGCAAGTAGAGCATCTCCAGATGTGGTCCCCTGACCTTGTACTTCTATAACTGTGACTCAGAATTAATCTCTCTTCTTTATACCTTACCCATCCTGTGGTATTGCATTATTAGCAACAGAAAATGAATTAATACTCAAGCTAAGTGAGGCAAGGAAAGTCAATTAAAAACTATCAGTTTGTTCATCTGGAAAATAATACTATCATCTAACTCATAGTGTAGATGTAACTTTAAAAATGGATTCATCTTGACTCAAAAGAAGACCAGATGATGGGCATTTTGACTTTTTACAATGACTGACTTGCTCATTCCTTACAGCTTCTGATTCTACAAGAAGACCAAATAGAAAATGGATGAAAACTAGACCTTTCTGTTTGTGGCCCCACTCCACTGTCACACAATTAGTACTCACTTGAATAGACTGACTTATAGTTAAGCTAGTTATATCTAGAAATTTCACTTATTCCTCAGTTCCCTTATCAAGTTTCTTGATAAATTACAGAGATTTTTAATATGTAAAGATACTAAATAAAGGCAAGAAAGTAAGAAAACCATGTCAGCCTGGAAGTAATGAAAAGGAAAAAAAGTAATTAAAAAGTAAAGGATAAAGTACCAAGAAGAGATTGATGAAGGCTAGAAAAGTAAATGTAAGTTAGGAAATTGACTTCGGAAAAGACTAGAGCAGAGTCAGAGATATACTATAATGCAGATACAAGAGGTGTTAGGCAAAACTTGTTCCAAAGATGAAAATGAATCTATGGAATCAACATGTGGATGAGAAAAAGTAGACAGCATTCAGTGAAACACAGCAATAGCAAAGAATGATTCTTCTATAATTTCACTATTGAAATTATAGTGAAATTGGACAAAGGAGGTGAATTGGATAAAGGAGGATTTTATTGGCTATTTCATATGAATATGACCTCCTATTGAGGTCAGTTTTATTGTACAGAATATTTGATTTGTCCACCTAAAAACACTTCTCTTGTTTTATTTGTTTATTTATTTATTCTATAAAATTTTGAGTAGTTTCATTATATTGGGTATGGTGATCTTAAAATAAATGGTCTCTACCCTCAAGGTGTGTGTGATCCAATACTCATAATGTGTTTTTGAAGGTGATTAGATCTTTACAGAAGACGAAATTAAGGTATTTCCAGGGATTACAACTACAACAATTTGGAAAAGATTCTCTTCTTGAAAACAGTACATTTAAAACCAGATGAAGAAACAAGGCCTGCAGATATATTGAGGAGGATTTCAGGGAAAGACATTATGAATATAAGCAGAAACAAATAAGATCAGAGAAATATCGCAATACTAAATAGTATAACCAATGTAAAATTGTTAATCAGTGTAAAATTTGTCATTCAATTTGATTGATGAAAAAAACATTGAAGGAATTTGAGCAGAGGATGGCATGATATGGTAAATATTTTATAAAGATTACTTTGGCTTCTAAGTGGAGAATAGATTCCAGATGGGGAAAAAGACAGAAAGAGGCAAACCATTTCAGACTCTTGCAATGATCCTGGAAAGAGATTCTGTTTTCTATCTAAAGTGATAGTGGTGAGGTGGTGACAAATATCAGAATTTGAATGTATTCTCAATGCCAAGCTCCAAGGATTGCTGGAGGGATTGGATGTGATATATGAGGGACTGATGCAGATCACTGGTGTCTCTGGGTTTTGGCCTCAGCAGCTGGAAGAATGGAATTGATTTTAAGTGATATGTGAAAGACTACAGGTGCAACAGCTTTGGGAATAAAGATCAAGAATCCACTTTTGGAAATTTAAATTTGAGATAAGTTTCGAGAGATATATTAAATACCCACTGGAGGTATTGAATTGGAGGTTGAATACACAAGTTGGGTGTTTATAGCAGTGGTTGAGGATGGTGATATACATGTGAGCATTGTAAGTTTAAATAATAGCATAAAGCTGTGTGAAAGAGATACTGGCAAGGATGTATGAGGCAGCTCACTTCAGGGTTAAGAGGTTAGTTGAGGAGAGTAAGAAGGAGCAGACAAGAAGAAGCATTAGTGAGGAAAATGTGTGCAGAAAATCAAGCAGAAATAGTACTCTGGGATCCAAGTAAAAAATGATTTTCCAGGAGTAAAGAGTTATCAACTATGACAAATATCACTGAAGGAGTATGTGAGAGACAACTGAGAATTAATTAGTATATTCAGTAAATTTATGAACACTGATGATTCCACAAAATCAGTTTCAATAAGGGATAGAAATTGTAGTGGGGATTTATTTATGTATTGGTTTTTAAAATTAATAATATTAGTAAATTTAAGGTACACAATATAACGACATTCATCATTTTAATTTGCACCTTTACATAATTTGTCTTGGTTCTTATTTTTTCCCCATTCCCCTGCCCTCCCTTCAACCCTTCCAATCCTCCCTATCTACAAAGACTTTGTTTCCATTTTTTCTTTTTCTCACATTAATTCCATTCCCTTCTTTCTTTTCCCCTACCCTTCCCATTTCCCCTTTGCACCTATTCTTCCTATTTCACATTATCTATTATACCTTTTAGTCCTTATTTATACTTTCAGTTTCTCACACTAGAGAAACTATCAGTATTTACACATGTGTGTCCTATTTATTTCACTTAAGAGTATTGCCTCAATGTGCATCCATTTAGCTATAAATGTCTCTAGTTTCTTGTTCTTTATGTCTGAGTAATACTCCATTTTATTTAAAAAAATACATTTTCTTTATCCACTCTCCAGTTGATGTGCAATTGGGTTGTTCCCAAGTTATAGCTATCACAAATTGTGCTGCTATGAACATGGGTGCACATATATCACTGTGGTATGATTCTTTTAATTCTTTGGGGAAGATACCCAGCAGGGAAAATTAGACCTCCCAAGTTTAAAGACCCAATCCAAAAATGGGCATCTGAAATGAACAGACATTTCTCAGACAAAGAAGTAGAAATAGCAAGTAAACAAATGAAAAAATGTTCAACATCACTGATCATTCGAGAGATGCAAATGAAAACAATGCTGAGATTCCACCTCACCCCAGAAAGAATGGCTTCTATCATGAAATCAACCAACAACAAATGCCGGTGGGGTGTGGGAAAAGGGGAATCCACTGCGGGTGGGAGTGTAGACTAGTCCAACCACTGTGGAAATCAGTATGGAGATACCTCAAAGAACTAGGTCTGGAAGTCCTATATGTATTGGTTTTTGAGACAGGGTCTCCTTATGTAATTCAGTCTGGCTTCAAGCTCACTGTGTAGCCCCAGTGGGCCTCAAACTGGTGGTGATACACATACCTCAGCCTCCCAATTACTAGGATTACAGTCATGCACCACCTAGCCAGGAAGTGCGGATATATTTTTAAAGATGGGTCTACCTTCTTATTTTAGGAAATTGAATAAATTCTAAAGAAAGTTGAGGTATAGGCTATAGTACAAAATATTTGTATTTTTCTTTGGAACCTGTTAGTTGAAAAAGGATGCATTTGGTTGTTATTTAGGAACCCCAAATGCAAGATTTAAATAACTATCAGCACCACAAGTTCTGGAAAGAAATGTGAAAATGTAACACTACAAAAAAATCACATTTATTTATTACTATATATTCTATTGTTTATTTTATGACTCCATTTCCAATGGGAACTCTTAGTGATCTGAAGAGAATTCTTAAAAGAATAAACAAAATATGTGCCAGTGATAAATACAATCTTGTATAAAGTATAGGTAAAACTCATTTTTTCCATTTTGTATTTAGTTTAATACATAGTACCAATGGAGGCAATAGTAAGGAGAGTGTACAAAGGAAAATTGATGAAAAAATTCAGATTCTCCCTAAGGTTTAAAATTCCATTTAAGTTTCTTTATCCTAGTGCTCACCTTGATTTCTAGTAACCTTTATTAATTTTTAAAATGAGAACTGGGACAGAGGATGACGCTTCTTTTAGAAGAAAGGAGACCCAAGACTCCATCTAATTACATCAAACCCCTAAGTAGTTGCTAAAATTTGTAGTCTCAAATTTCAACAAAACTGGATCCCAAGAAAAAGTATAAAAACATACTTCTATAGAAAGCTGAGGTTTTAACTGAATCACATTTAAGCTTCAATTTCTAACAACATAGCTCAGTAACCCCCTTGAGTAGGATCATCTATGATGACCCTACTACTTCTTATGCTTATGGTAGTTGAAGATGACAAGAAGTCTAGAAGAGATCTTAATTTTCCTCAGTGTTCAACACATATATATGAACTGAGGAAAACTTTATTAATAGTGATAACTTATATTCCAGAGGCAGCCTCATTATTCTCTCATTTATCATCTTGTTACTTTTCATCATTTTAAGTCTTTTTCCACCTCAAAATCTAATTTTTCTCCCTAGGCTGGATTTATCCACATTACCTTATCTTTAAATACACTTTCTCCTCCTGAGTTCTCAACAAACACCTAATAATACCATTCTTTTATCTTAAGTCCCTAAATTCTAAGATTCCATTTAGTTTATTTATAATTATCTAATTGTATATACACTCATATGCCCTTAACAAGCCTGTTTTTAATTCCTACAAGACCAATCAGATAATGGTTATATGTGTTTTTTCCCTTTGTACTAATAAGTTGAAGGAATTAGTTGGCTCACTACGTTATATGCTAAAGATCTGATACTAAATAATGGGGAACAGCCAACATTTTGGTAAAGTAACATTTTCTATTAATGGATAGCACCATTTGGCCTCATTAGAATGACTATTCTATATTGGCAATAATTTGCAAACAAAATATTCAGAGTGACACTAAATTCATTGAATAATAGAATATTAGTGTTGTAAGAGACTATGGATGTGATCAAATTGAATGTCATTCATTCCACCCCTAAAGAAAAATAAGGGCCCAAAGTGTAAATGACTTGTGGAAGTCATTACAGGACCTGACATCTCATAATAGGTCATTCGGTATTCTCTCCTGTGGTTTAGATGTTCTGATTCTTGGTCAGACCTGTAGAAATAGAAATGTTTTACTCCTTGAAGAATACTTAACATTTTAAAATATCACTTTATAACATATAGTAATTTTAAATAATTTTCTTCTAGGATATATATCTTTCATGGACATCTGTTTAGGTGTTAATAGTGTATATGATGGCCTTAGTTTAGAAAGGTAGTGCTGGACACTTTCACTGTAAGAAGACACTGTTCCTTTCAGCCAGCATGTAAAATTGAAGCTAACTTAACCCAGCAAAACTTCTCTAGTTTCAGCAAATAAGAGGTTTCTTTTTCTACTCTCTGCCTGCTTGAATTACAAACAACTCCTAGAAGCATCTGTTTTCACTAAATTTGACAGCCAGGAAGGAAGGTTCACAATTTCAGCAGCTGTTATTTGTTTTTGGGGTTTTTTTTCTTTCTTTCTTGAGATGAGCAGCAAGACCACAGTGTCTAGAGATTTGTTTGATTACTCAGCAGGACAGTAGAAGCTAAAGCAGAACGATAATAGAAAGCATAGGAAGAGAGAGGAAGGCATGATACAAGCAAACATCAGAAAGACATGGTTTGATAAGCAAGATCCAAAAATAAAGTTTGCATTAATGACAGGCTGACCAGAGGGAAGATTACTGATGCCAACAGCTGAAGTCAAGGACTTTTTCTAGGGCTTATATATAAATCCATATATGGGAATACATATATATATATATATATATATATTAGTTCCAAGGCAGATTTTAATACTATTGAACATGAAGATGACATGTGTAATTCCTAATGCTGTGTCATTTGCACAAGTATTAAAATAGGCTCCAAAATATGAGAGTATATGTTTCAAATGACTTCAAAAGAGTATATTTGCTCCCTATCTCAAAAAGTAAAATAGAAGAAAAGTTTGAAATCACACTCCGAAGAACCAATCTGGAGGCTAAGAATGAGTACAGAGTAGAGTGAGGTGAATACATAGGAAAGATACAGAGAAAAATACAAGGTATCAAAGTCAAAATCTGAAAAATGAAAGTCAATGACTATAGTAGAAAAATATCAAATAAATCCAAAATCAGCTTTTCTACAGAAATTCCCATTACACCCAGTGAAATTTTAGAACTAAGGGCCTGTTTTTCAGAAGAGTCCCCAGACTGTGGAGTCATGTAATTGTTTCTGTGCCACAACTCGTGTGACAGGAATTCGCAGTGCATCATTGTGCAGATAATAAAAGACACTTGAATAAAGAGTTCGGCAAATACGACAAGGGGGCCCAATAATCAAAATGGAAAAGTTATGAGAAAAATAATGTCTCTTGAAGATGTTACAGGAGTTGTAGAACTGTGTTTTGGAAACAATATTGTTTAAAATTATACTTTATATTGAGAACCCTATTCCCAAACTGTACATAGAGCAACTAGTGGTTGTTTGTTATTGGGGGGATGAAAATGCTGAACCAGAATTTAAGAAGGCAGAGAGGAGTCTATCTTAGTTTCTTTGTCTGCTATAAGAGAATACCATAGATTGGTTGAATGATAAACAATTTACTTCAGTTCTGAAGACTTGTAGTCCAATATCAATGTAACTGCAGAATCAATGTCTGATGAAGGTCCACTTCCCAGTTCATAGATGACTTTCTTTCTGTTATTTCTTTACATAATTGGGTTAAGGCAACATCCTGGGGTCTCTTTTATAATAGTACTAACCCCATTTATGAGGGCTGTGCCTTCATGACCTAATTAGTTCCCAGAGGGTCCATATCCAAATATCATATTACAGGGTAACTTATAAATTGCAAAATTTGTGAGAAAGAGCACAAATATTCAATCCATGGGACTCTACCCTACCCCCATTCTTGTCTTCCTCAAACTCCCAGCAGTCCCAAAATACTTAACTTGTTTCAGTATCAATTCAAAAGTCTAAGTCCAACATCTTACATTATTGTTCTCCTAAAAATGCAATGAATGGTAAGACTGGCTCAGAAAAGGTATTCTCATCCCTAAAGGAAGACATCCAGAGATGGAACAGTAGATCTCAAGTATAAACAAAACCTAGTGGGACGAATTCCATTAGATGTAAGGCTTGAAAATAATCCACATTGGCTAAATACTCTTCCTATTAAACTCTCTGGAGTTGATGTCACCCCTAGGGTTCAGAGGGACAGCCCCACAGTGACTCTCTGCCTGTGCTCTGTGGATATCCAGGCTGCATTTCCATGCTTGCAGTTCTCCTCTGCTGGAGTCTGCCAGGTAACCTCACCTTGGGAAATCTAGGTGGAGGCATCCTTGTCTCTGTAACACTGCTGAATGCAGCCAACTGTGTAGCTGTTTGTGGTGTCCCCACCCTGAGGGTAACAGCATCCTGGCCCACTTGTACCAGAGAGGTGGCCCCATCTTTTGGAACCACTCTGGGCCTGAGAGGGCAGCCCTGAAGATCTGTAAACTGCCTTTGGGTCATTCTTTTGCTGTCTTGAATAATAGCCCCTGAGTTTTATTGATTCGGTTGTCAGTCTCTTTGTTAAACAAACATTGGGCCACACGCTTACTATTCTCTTTCAAAAGGTCTTTCTTGTTCTTGTTCAGATAGCCTGATAATTTCCCAAATCTTTAAGACCTGGCTTCTTTTCCTTTAATAATTCCATGTTTGATTTGTTTCTTTCTCCTTGAATTTTACAATAACCAATTGGGAGAAGCCAGGAAATTTCTTTAACATTTTACTTACATATTTTTCACCAAATATCCAGTTTTATCACTCACAAGTTACACCTTCCACAGAACACTAGGATTCAGCTAATTTCTTGGGTTCCTTGTAATGAGAATAATCTTTCCTTCGGTGCTCAGGAACATGATGTTATGGTTTAGGCCTAGATGTCCCCTGAGAGCCTCATGTGCTCACAGATGGGGGTTTTGGAAGGTGGCTGAATCATGGAGGTGATATAACTAACTTGCTGCTGGGAGGTGGGGTTTGGTCAGAAGAGCCAGGGCACGTGGCACGTGACCTGAAGGGGTATTTCTTCCCCAACCTCATCTCTTCTTTCTCTGCTTCCTGGCCACCATAATGTGAGTATCTTTCCTCTGATAAAACCCTTCTACCAAGCTGTTTTGTGTTTAAGGCTGCCAAACATGGACTGAAACCACTGAAATTGTGAGCTCAAATAATCCTCTCCTTTAATTTGTAGTTGTTTGATATTTTGTCCTTGCCACAAGGAAAGAGATTAATACATATTGACTTTAATTTTCATGTGATATCTCATTAGAATGGCATGTATGATCCACCTAACATTTTTCCCAACATTCTCTTCAAGATTATTTACATTTTGTCTAACAAGATTGAAGTTCCTCTACTGCTCTCTTCTTTTCTTTTGGAGCTCTCAGTAGAATCACCCTTAGTATCCTCTTCACAACAGTCTAGTATAAACCTCAGCACTCTTCCAGCCTCTACCCAGTACCCACCTCTAAAGTCACTTCCATGATTTCAGGTGTTTCTTAAAGCAGCTTTCCCACATCTTGGGATTACCACAATTTCTCTTTCCTCATTTTGACTGCTAATGTAGACAATTACAGATATTTATTTATCACAGTTCTGGAAGTTGAGAATTTCAAGATCAAGGCACTGGCATAATAAATTTTTGGTGAGGACACATTTCCCTTTTCATAGACAGCTCTGTTTTCACTTTATCTTATTGCATGTGAGTCCTCACATCAATAAAACTGGATGGGGTGGCTCAAGCACATAGTAACAGGACTCTGGGAGCGTGAGGCAAGAGAATCACAGTTCAATCTCAGCTGGGGCAATTTAGCAGAAGCCTATTTCCAATCAATGAATCAATCATCAATCAATCAATCAAAAAGCACTAGGGGATATATCTCAGTACAAAGGTCCTGGGTTCAATCCCTAGAGCTGAGGTGTGCATGTATGGGGAGGATAGTTAGTGGAATTCTTGGAATCTCTTTTATAAGGATGTAATCTCTTTTATGTCATCCTTCTCAAATGCTTCACCTACAAATAGCACAGAGAGTGTGGGTATGATGTTTCAACATGTATATGAAGATTGCTTTTGTGGAGGAGATATAAAAATCCAGTCTACAACACTATTTCTGATTTACTAACATGGCAAGGATATCACAACAAAGCATATCCTTCTTGAATTTTTATGGGGAAAAGTAGTTTTAGCTAACTGTATTCTTTTCAGTGATCTTTCTATTCAAACTTTGAAAAGAAATATTTTGTTCTAAAAGGACATATCTTATTTTTATCTTCAGTTAGGGTTACAATGACCCTAAATTAATTATACTTTGGAGAACAAAAGAGTACTCAGTGCCATCTATGGAAAATTGCAGGAAGTTCCTATTGTTTTATATTTAAGAGCTCTTGAACATAGAAGAATTCTTAGACAAAGAACAGTTTTAAAACTGTGCTTTTGTTGAGAATAGTGCTGTTCACATTTTTAGGAGGAAGAAACATGACACCAACTTTTTACACTTGCTTGACATAATTCGATTTATAGGTAAATTGGACTGATAAAGAGAAATATTTTCCTTTTATTCTAAAATTTTTATTATGTTAATGTAAAATAAATTATAACCCAAATATCATATTGATTTAAAGGAAACAAATAGAAATGATATTTTTAGTGATAAATTATAGAAATATGGCATCATCAAAATAAATGGATAGATAAAAATTTAAGAAGACTGATATTAGAGAAACAAATGTTTTGATACATATAGAGATGTTGCAATACAAAATAATTGAATTTGAATTAGTAATAAAATGTGAAAATTTATGTAGGGAGCGTGGTATATTTAGGAATCTTGAAATAAAGTTCTGAAAGAGATATATTCCTAAAAAAAGTCGATATGAAATACTATTTTTTAGAATTGTGCAAAATGTTCAAAGGATGTAGCATCTGGCAGGAAAGAGAAATTCAGTGAGCTTTTAATCATTTCAAAATAACTATGTGAAGTGCTAATTACAAATTGGTATTTTTGTTTGAGAACAGCTAATAAGGCCACATTTCTATTACATTTTTAAAAATTTGTATCTGATATTTTAGACCAATAGATGTAGATTTCTGTCCTTGAAAAACAAAATATCAATATAAGGACCTAACATGGATAAGAGTACTCAAATACATTTTAAGGGTTCTACTTACAAAAATTTTCAATAGTAGTGTTCCTGGGCCAAGGACATTGACTTAGTTACCCAATGTGTTCTTTTTTATTCCCTGTCTCTGTTGAAGACAAGGTCCTTCTTTAAGTTGATTGCAAACATGTATTTGTCTTTTACATTTTTATAAGCACAAGATCTGATTTTTTTTCTTTGCTTCTTAAATATATTTTAAGTATTTTTGTTCTCTAGTCTCATTACACTAGTTCAACTTATACTTTTGGCTTAAGGTCTTCTAATAACTTTGTAATGAATTTTTCTGACTTCAATTTTACTATTATAATGTTTTCTTAGATAAATATGTGTATCCTGTTGATCTATCTATCCATCCATCCATAGGAAAGATATAGAAAAAGTTGAAAGGTTTTTTTGTTGTTGTTGTTTTGATTTCTGTTTCCTGTACAGGGGTCTGAATTCAAGATCTTTGAAGTAAGCTATGTCCACAGTGCTTTTTAAATTTTGAGAAAGATCCTGAGGTACTAAACTGCCCAGGCTGGGGCTCCAACTTGTGATTTTTTTGCCTTGGCCTCCAAGACTGTTGAAAGGGCACTTTTTTGATTCATAGAAGTCCACCTTCGCACTGGGTTCTCACATGGCTGACAGAGTTAGTGATGTCTGTAAACTCTTATGATGACATTAGTTCCATTCAAGGAGAGTTCTACTCAGACAAATAAATCTAATTATAATTCTCAAAGATGCCTCTTCCTAATACTGTTGAGTTACAAAAAATGGATTTCAGTATATGAATCTGGGATGAAATTTGGGGGAAAATATAAGCAATTATCCCCTAGTACAGGGCATAACTCAAATAGTATATCCCTACAAGAAAATTTGAATAAAAAATTTTGTTGTGGGATACTAGTAATCCTTAGTGCAATCAACAATTGTAAGTTATAAAAGAAGAGAACCTAATGGGCATCAGCAATAAAGTTTAGTGGTTTAATTAAACTAAGCAACAATTGCATGAATACTAGGGATGATACATTTCTCAAAAGAAGTCAATGGTCTACTGAAGAATTAGAAATAAAAACAAATTATATTGACATTCCTGCATTTGTTTCAAAAGTATCAGTTTTCACTGGGCCTGAATAGAGCATTAGTACAGGTTAGGAAAGAGGTGCATGATAGATATTGGGTTTCTTTAAACTTGTAACAAGAGTTCTGTTCAATAGAAGCTTGTTAAGAGATGTGTACATCAAGATTCTTGACATCTCACTAATCTTTTGACTCTAGAGAAAAATTGCTAAATTTAGATAAGCCTTGGTTTATCAGTGAATATATGATTAGATTCTTTAAAAAAATATATAGAAGTTTAAAATTTGTGAAATATCAGTAAACAGTTATGAACTTGAAGAAGTGATAAATTTCTCATACATTTCAACTTAGTTTAAAGGAGGCGCTGCTGGGACTTCTTCTTGCAGCCATGTTGTTAGGCATTCATTAATATGCCTGTGTGTAACACATTTTCCTGTCACATATTCATTATATGCCTTGTAAAAGTGGAAGTGGTTAATAAAATAGGAGTTTGTACCACAAAAAGAGTCAAGAATGAATATTAGTAAATAACAGTAGGTAATCCTAGAATCTCTTTCTAGCTGAAGGGATTTATTTACTTCCAACCACACAGTGATGTATATACATACACTCTATCCATAAAATCACTGCATACACTATCACAAAATACAGTAAATGTTCACCAAGAAATAAATTGTAGGTATTACATGTAGCATATAATTAATCAATGCAAAAATATTTTTATTTCATGTATCTGTTATAGATATGTCTCTTCTACAGATTTAAATTGTAAGGAAAATTGGCTACTGATATTATATTTAATTTTTAAGTAATTAGTGTATTGATCAAAAATATTAAAATCATAGAATATTTATACTAGAAAAATCTTTTGTTTACATGTTGAAAAGAGAAGCTAACTTGAGGGTAATATCAATGTAATTGAAGCAATCCTTTTGAGAGATATTTAGCTATATTTGAATCAACTCTCTTTTTTTTTGCTTAAATTCTTTTATTGGTACAGTTTAGGTATACAATACATTTACATTTATCATTGGGTGCTTGTACCTGTAAATGATGTATCTTGGTTCTTATTTTTTCCCCATTACCTGTGTGCCCTTCACCCCTCAACCATTCCTCATTTACATAGACTTCGACTCTTAAAATATATAGTCTATATGAAGGTAACCATGATTTACAAATATAGTTTTACATTTACAATAATCAACTGATTAGTAGCTGTTGGTTTAAGACTAGTAATAAGTGAAGATTTTTGTCTCCTCGATGTTTGAGATTTTAAAATACTCAATTGGAATTAGAAAATAATATACATATTTCTTTATACAAATAACTTAAAGTTAGTGATTAATTTTTAGAAGAAAGACTATATTTTAAAACATATAAACTAATATGCTTCTTTTTGTTCATCTCTGTCTATTTTTTATATTAAATTAGCCACAGAAACATTTTATGTTTGGTGTTTTTAAAACATAACTTTTGTCAGCGTTTCACTTTCCTGTCTGTGTCTTTCTGTTTAAAATGTATTTCTTATAAACAACCTATAGCTGGGTTATGTTTTCTATCCCATTGTCTCCTAAGTAGTGGTTTAAACCATTTATATTTCATGTAATTATTGATGTGCTGGTTTATTTTCTGTTCATCCGATCCATTATTTATCCTTTTGTTCGTTCTTTTCTGAAGAATGTTGTGAGGATTTATTTGATCGCTTCTATCACCTTTTCATTTATATTTTTGTCTGAGAACTTCTCTGGAGAATATAGAGTGCATTTAAGCTAATAAAAACTTTAACTACAAAAATTTTTGCCTACTTCACAAAGGAGAGAATGTTAAACACACATCTGTTTACTCCTGAGTGCTGTCATGTACCATGTTCCTAAATATTCAATAAATCTATCATATGCTTTTATTACATTTTAATTAATTTTTCTTTACACAGTATTAATAGTCTTTGAAATAGTTTAAAGAAAATAATATCCAATAAGTGTTATATCAAATCATTATTTAAAATATAAATACATATATATAATTATATATTATATGAAATATATGCATAAAAGAAACGTCCACATGCTCATTCCCAGAACCTGTGAATACATCAGATTATCTTGCAAAATCAATGAAGGTATTAACTGCTATGATATAAGGTTGTATTGCCTCTGAAATTCATGTTGAGTTTAAGAAAAGTCGCTGAGAGACAGGAACGTTAGGAGGTGATTAAGTCCCCTGCAAAGTCATCTCTGTTTGGTCCTCAAACACAGAGTCATATTGAAAGCTGAGAGCAGCTCTCACCAGACACTGAACCTGCTAACGTTTTATTATTGGACTTCTCAGCCTCCAGATCTATGAGAAATTAATTTGTATTCCTTATAGATTATCTAATCTGTGATATTTTAATCCACCACATACAAATGAACTATGAAAGAAGTTAGTTGTTGTAAAAATACCTAAAGATGTGAAACAAGCTTTGGAACCAGGTGATGGTTAGAGGATGGATCATAAAACCCTATTCCATTGAGGTGGAAGAGGAGGGGAGATATATAGACAGAGCCTCAGACTTCTCAGAGATTGTCTAAGCCCTCACGGTTAGAACGTTGGTAGAAAGTTGAGCAGTGCAGACCATTCTGATGTGGTCTTAGATGGATGTGAATGTATTACTGGAAAATGGAGGACAGACCACCCTCGTCACAACACAGCAGAAAATTTGGCTGAATTGTGTCTATGCTCCAGTATTTTGTGGAAGGCAGGACTTGTATGTATCATAGAAGAAATCTCTGAGCAATATGTTCAGGGAACTCCACAATTTCTCTTAACTGCTTATACTAATTTTAAAGTGAGATAAATGATTTAATGATGAAATTTATAATTCAAAGGGAAACATAATGAATGGGAAAATTCTCAGCCTGGCTAGATTGTAAAGAATAATACATGTTCTGGAGAAAACACCCAGGATGTGGCCTAACATTTGATAAAGCTATTAGTATGAACAGATAGAAGACAGACAGATACCATTTGTCAGGACAATGGGAGAATTAACCAGAAGGCATTTTGGAGATGTCCAAAGCTGCTACCCCCATGACAGCCTGAATGTGAGACCTGCATGCACAGAGTTTCCAGGGAGGGTCCCAAGAGTACCCTAGGCACAAAGGAGCTTCCTAGTCAGAGCCACTTCAAGTTTCTGCTTGCCACATTCCAGTGCAGTGCTTCTTGACAGCCTCAGCTTGTTCATAGGATGGGCTCTGAGGAGGAACCCTTGAAGAAGAGATGGAGTACATTCTTGACTTGTCAACAAAGAAAAGCATTTTATAACACATCAGTTCAGAATTAATTACATACACTCTCAAAGAGAAAGACTGGAAATGCTAGAGGGGTGAAGTACAGATTGGCCTTGAACTCACTATGTAGCCCAGACTGGCCTCAAACTCACAGCGATCCCCCTGCCTCAACCTCCTGACCGCTGGGATTGCAGGTGTGCATCACCGCACCCTATTTAAATTTACAATTTTAAAATTACAGCTCTTTTCATTAACTTCTTGCTCATCTCTATTGCCTCTATCCTTCCTCAAGCTGCAGCTCAGCTAGGGTTATATATGGCTGGGGCCACCACTCCAGAGAGCACAGAAGTAAACTGTGGCAGAGCCCACCTGCTAGTAACAGGTACTGCTACCTAAACTTCAGAGAATGCATTACAGTGCCTCCTGGCTCAGAAAGAAAGACTTATCCAAAGGGTAGAGTTATCACATGGAGTTTCCCCAAAGAGGATACTTGGTAGGGCAGTGATAGCGGGGCCATCCTTAATCCCCCTGACCTGTAGATTAACCTGTATCCAGTGGCAGTGTAGGAGAGCTGCTGGGACCTTCTCCAGCAAGTGAGAGTTGTAGTGTGGTCTGGGCCCAGCAAAGCCATGGGTCCCAGTGTGACCAGATGGCATAGTATGGTAATTGATTATTATTCTTAAGCCTCAAGATTTAGTTTTGTTTGTTTTCATGGGTTTTAAACTTCTTGAGACTCATGACCTTTCTTCTTCTTGTTTCTTTTGAAAAGGGTACATCTATGTGGTCCCCATTATATTTTGGAAACACATGACTTGTTGAATTTTGCAGGTTCATATCTCTTACCTGGATGGAAATTTGTCCCAAGATGTCTTATGTTTTATCTATATATAATTTAGATGATATTTAGATGAGATTCTGGACTTTAGACTTTTGAGTTGATGTTGCGATCAATTAAGACTTTTTGAGCCTTTGGGATGAAATGAATATAATTTGTTTGTGAGGAAAAGAAGAATGTTGGGAGGCAGGATTGTAGTGCTATGACTTAAATGTTTGTGTCTTCTTCAAAATAATTCATCTTGATGCTTAACCTTCAATGCATCAGTGTTGGGGATTTTCTAAGGTATCGCCTCATCATATAATTAAGTCATGAGAGCTCAACACTCATGGATGTGATTACACAGGGTGGAAGAAATAGAACTTATTCATTTTATGTTTCTGCTCTCCCATCCATGTGAGGACACAGCATTTATCCACTTTGAAAATGTTGCCAAAAGGTGCCAGCATGGAAGTAGAGAATAAGGCTCTCCAAATATTGACACTACCAGTGCCTTGATCTTGGACTTTCCAATTTCCAGACAAATACAAAATAAATATCTGCTCTTTGTAAGTTACCAAGTTTCTGTTCTTTTAATGGTGTTACAAGTGGAATAAGGAATGAATTATCTGACCTAAAATAGGGAGGTTATCCTGTATTTTCTATTGTGTGAACCTAATGTAAGCAACAACATCCTTGAAAGGGGAAGAAGGAAACAACAAAACTGGTAAGATTAAGGTGATGTAAGGAAAATCTAATGTACTCCTGCTGGTTCTGAAGATGGAGAATGAGGATCATATCCCAAAGGATGCAGGCAGATAGCCTCTAGAAGGTGGAAGGCAATGAACAGGATTCTCACACAGAGCCTTCAGAAATAATCACAACTCTGTCATTACATTGGGTTTTGCTTGGTAAGATTAATGTTAACATTATAATCTACAGAAGTATAGGAAAATACATACATGCTATTTTAAATCACCAATTTTGTGGTAATTTTTAATAGCAGTAAGAAAATATTATTACACATATATCAAACCCTTCATTAATTTTTGAAAATTATCTCTCATTTTATCTTCAAATATGTATAGTTCTTCATTTTTATTTACTCTTTATGTAACTAAAGTTACAGGTATATTTTTTTTCATATTTTCCTCCATATATTAAATGCACCATGCTTTTGTTTCATTTGTATGTTTCAGTTTGAATAATTGCTATTGATGTATACTGTTAAGTAATACTTTTGTTCTCTGTGTCCAGTCTTCTAAACCACCAAATAAATTATAAATGTGTCATATCATATTTTTCATTAATAATTGTCATGATTTTTATCTAGATGTTCCCCAAAGCCTCATGTGCTCATGTGGCTTTCGGATGGTGATTGGATTATGGGACTTAGAGCTGACTTGTTATTAGGCAGTGGGAACTGGTTGGATGAGATACCAAGGAGGACATGGCCTGGGTCTCTCTTTCCTCTATTCCTCCCTTGGTCTCTCTGCTTCCCACTGCTATGCCATGAGCTCTCTCTCGTCTTCAGTGCCCCTCTGGCATGTTGTCCTGCCTTGGAGCCAACCAACTATGGACTGAAACCTCTGAAAATGTGAGCCAAAATGAACCTTTCCTCTTTTTTTTTTTAAGTCTTTTATTCATTTTGATCAGGGAAAAGGGCAATCTCAATTTGTCACCTAAACATAAATTTGAACTCACAGGATAAACTACTGTAGACACTGCATCTACTGACCAGACAATTTAAAATAATCTCTCTTCCAGTCCCTAGTATTCCATGTTGGAAAAATAATCTGTTGAAACACCCAATACTGGTACTTGGCCATAGCAAAATAAGGCCAAGACACTGAACCTGATAGCCCAGCTAGTACAAATATCATTGGAACAAAGTTGCAGGCATCAAATTAGGGAGGAGGGCAGGTATTTGTATTAAAAACTTACACTGGTTAAGTGTGTAGCCAACTACTATAATGTGAACATGTATGCCAGCCACTAGCAGCTAACATGGAGTCATGGAAACTTCCCTAAATCCAACTATCTTGAATATGAAATTTAAAATGTGTATTTACCCAGAAAGGATTTTAAAATCTAGATATAAAACTTTTCTACGTATTAGAAAGGTATGCCAAAATGGCAACTTAATCACGTTAACCAACCTAACATGTAAGCGTTATTGTCTTCACTGTCCCTTCGCTAAGTCTAAACATGGAAATGCCTACTTAGCTCATGCACTAACTGCAGTAAAAGCAAGGTCAACTAGCATGACTTCTCTAACCTCACACTACCCAACTCTAAAACATCTTCCTAAGAATGCCCAAATTGAAAACATTTTTATTCAGTTTGAAGTTGCCTGTGATACATCAATAAAAATACAACTAAATTACTCTGCTACTATCTCTAATCTTCATCCCTCGACCAAACTTTGAAAATCTCACTCTTCTAGTAAAAATCCATTTTAACTACTAAATACTCTTAAACCATAAATCTCACTCGTTTTAGTGCTGTTTGTACATCTCAATTTTTCTTTTAATCAAGAGGACAAAGTCATGGTGTTATGATTAGGCAAAGCTTATTCTAACATACCACCAAATAACTTGTAGGGAGTATGGGTCTATAGGTGATCTTTTAGCCAGCCACAGGATGGATTACCCTGTTCTTCCTCATTTTTGTATGTATGTTCTATGCTGTAGGGCTTCATTTCTCTTAGCTAAGGCTTCTGCTACACCTTTCAATACTGTTTTTACCTCCAGATAATTTTATCTCAAAACCTGAAATTGTGGTACTGTAATTAGGGGAAGCTTCCTAGTAGAACGTGTGTTTTCAGTACTCTGTTTAAGAAAGATAGTCTTGTGAGCTTGAGGTTTAGCTCAGTGGTAGAGCACTCGGTTAACATGCATAAAGGCTCGGATTATATCCCCCAGCACCTGCCAAAAAGAAAGGGCTTTTTGCTTTGTTCTTTCAGTGGCAAGTGTTGTGTGATTTTTTTTTTTGTTCTTGTTGTTGATGTTGTATGCCACTGAGCTAAATCCCTGGCCCGAACCTTTCCTCCTTAAAGTTGTGAGCATCAGGTATTGTGTCCCAGCAATGAGGAGATAACTAGAACAATACCATATTATTTGGGTTTTTCTCAAGTTTCTTTTGCTGTTGAAAAATTCCATTTATTCTGTTATTGTCTTTTTAAAAAATTACCACAGTTACTTTTTAAATATTTTTGGCTATTTGTACATATGATCAATATCTAAATTGGGTTGTTTCAATCATTTTCTTTCATATCACATTTATTTCGTCTTTACATGTCCTATAATGTTTGATTTTCATCCATATATGAACATCATATGAAAAAGAACTGAAGAGAAGGAAATATATTATATTTACACCCAGAAAAGGGTACTAGTTTGCTTTTAGTGAAGGAATCAGAATCTTAATCTATAAATATCTGGATCTGGGTTTGCTATTTCTTTAGCTAGAAACATTCACCACTGTATTAAGATGAGTTCAGCACTGTAACAGGATCTTCCTCCAACAAGAGTTGGGATTTGAGTCTGATAAGATGCCAAAGATCACTTCATGCTTTGCAGTCCAGCCTCAGCTTTCAAACTGGGAATCCTCACTCTGTCACCTTATGGCCTTATGAGGCTTCTTTCTGTGGAGTCTTTGGCTCAGGAGTCCTCTTGACCTCTGCTGTCCTTCCCCAGGTTTAGTGGGGAGGAGCTATAGCAGGATGTTCAGGAAGGGACTCAAATGCTTCAAAGGGGCTCTTCTTAGTATGATTTCTTTCTGTTCACAGTTCTCACGTTCTGCTTATTCCTCAAAAGTCTCTTTCTAATTCAGTCCTTCCCTTAATACTCATTGAGAATGATGAAATTTTTACAGTGTTATACCTGAATCTTTTGGCCTGGTCTTATCCCTTAGCTGTTCCTGCATATTTGTATTTCGCTTGAGTGGTATCTATATCAACTATCTTGGATTGTCCTGGCTCTTCTGCAAGAAAACATGGCAATAGTCCATTAGGAAAAGCTCAAGGTGGTACAGACCCAACTGTACCTGATAATTTTTACATTTTTAAAACATTATACTTGGCCTTTCAAAATTCTTTTTTCCTTCTTTCATCTTCAGTTGCAGTTTTTTCTTCCTCCTGCTGATCCACCGTGAGGGTGATACAATCTTTTCGGCAAGAGATAAATTTTTTTAAAAGTTTTTGTTCATTCGGGTTTTCTTTTCCTCACTTCCTTAATGGTAAGTTTCTATGTTATATGACTTATTTTCACTGTTCATTTGGGAGTGACACTCAGCAACACTCTATATCTTAAGCTAAAAGCGAAGTCTCATATATGTCTTTAAAAATTGTGTTTACCTTATGCTCATTTTCTGTTTTCATCATATGAATTTATCAGCATGATTAATTTTATAATCATATGATTGAATATTTGTGTTCTTCTAATATTTCTTTTTATATTTAAAAAAGTTGAAAAAGTTAGTGAATGATGTATGTCTAGAAATGGACACATTTTTATACTTACTATTTTATTAGTAATCAATATATAAATCTCATTGACTCAATTAGAAAAATAAATTAATGAGCTAAGTGATTTAATTTAGAAGGTTATATAAATGTATTTTTATTGAAATTTCCTCTCCTTTGGTAGAAAATCTACAATAATTACCTAATTTGATACTGATTTACAATGACTTCTCAACATGTAATCACAATCCGTTATTATAATTCTAAACAGATGATACACAATTCTTATTTTCTGAGCTTTAGTTATTTATTCACAGTCAAAATTGCTATTTGACCTGACACAGTTCACTCTTGTAGCTAGTGATCTTTCACTTAATCTTCTTTAAAATAAACATATAGGCTTCTTCCCTTCAGAGAATTTTCTACTCCCTTTGCTTTCCTGTAAGGTAACCAAATAATAAAATTTTGCCTTATTTTACATTTTTAAAAGTCAAAATCTTCTATTCTTGTCTTAGTGTTTCCCCAAATCTTGTCATCTCACTAGATGGCAATCTGCTAGAAACAGCACCTCTCTGCTTGCTGGAGTTACTACTTTGTGAGGGTCTTTCCACAGGGTAACTGCTTTTCTGTCACAGTGACACAAGAAGCAATAGAGTGTTGTACCTGGACTATTTTGGTGAATTACAAATGAAAATTATTCATATTTAATTAATTTTTAAAAATTATATATCAGGTCAAATATAATTATTACTCATATTTAATTTATATTTTAAAATTCTGCTTCACCTTACATGTAATATTTATGTGAAAATAATACTTTTAATATCTGTATCTAAGAAATATTTGCCTCTGATTGAATATAGCAACATTCTTAAGAATATAAAGATATTATTATATTAGAAGAGAGGGCCAGGGATTTAGCTCAGTGGTTCTGGCACCTGCCTTTCAAGCGCAAGGTCCCAAGTTCAATCCCTGGTACCAAAAAAAAAGAAAGATATTATTATATTAGAAGAGAGAAT
This sequence comes from Heterocephalus glaber, assembly GCF_000247695.1. The sequence continues at coordinate 44,957,455 of NW_004624731.1, forward strand.
CTCTCTCTCTCTCTCTCTCTTGCTCTCTCTCTCTTCCCTTTGTAACAGTCTATCAAAACATTCCTCAGGGTACTTATTATAACTCATTTCAAAAGTCACACATCTCAGAAGCTTTTATCTAAATTTAAAAGCAGATTACTTTTGATCATAATCAAATTATACTTAACATTCTTTTCATATTTAGAGGACTCAAGCTTTGGTGAGATAAACCTATCAAGGTTCTCAAATCCCCAACTTCTGGATCATAGATTAATATATTTTTCATGGGACAAGTGAAAATGGCCTATTTTATTGAACAAATAGCCCTGAAATCCTTACAAATGTAAACAACTATATGTACATTCTTTATATTCAAATATCCAAGCTTGTAAACCTTGAGATATTTATTCCACTGGAATCATAAAAATGCATATTGCAAAAGAAAAGAAAAGGCATAGGCAATTCCAGAAGAAAGGCGATTCCCTTCTCTTTATGATATTGCTTTAGTTAGAAAGAAGGCTGCCTATTGCATATTGAATGATTTAAAAACACAAACTAAGAGAGGAAAAGAAAGCAAAAGTTATTTGAAAATTCTTTAAAGTAGCTCATAGCAACAGAAGATCATGATGTCTATGCTGACTTAGTCATACCCCAGAGCAAAGAGTATTATTTAATATTAACTTTTGAGCTTTCTCAGGCATCTGCATATGCAATATGCTTTAACCATAAAGAGAATCCCAGCCTTGGCATACGGGCTTAATTCATACTGTACTAGTTTTAACTTGTTCTTTTTTATACACAGTTTATTCCAAATTAAAAATCTTGTGTTCAGTAAAGGCCTAAAAGTTGATATCAGTGTTCAAAGTATTTGAAAATAATAAATATGGCTAGAAATTTTAAATTTTGAACTTGCCTTATTTTATATTTCTTATATTTTCACGTTTTCCTTCTTTGGGAAAGATAAATGACAAGGCCGTGTTATGGTTAGGAATTTAAATATTCTCAGCTTACCATGTGTTGTAGGCAGATCTCCAGTTGGTGTTGGAGATGGTGACAATTTTAGAAGGTGGGGTTAGTGGGAAGAAATTAGCCCTCTGAGAATGTGACCTGAAAGAGATTATTAGTACCCTGGCCCATACTTTCTCACCCTTCACTTCCTGAATGCCATCATGTAAGCAGCTTTATTCTACCATTCACAACTGACATCATCTTCTGCTTTGTCACAGGATCAAAAAAAGTGACCGTGGGGCAAAGCAACTATAGACTGAAACCACTGACACTATAGGTCAAAATAAACCTTCCCTCCTTTAGGTTTATTTATCCGAGAGTTTTTATAACTGTGATGGATAAATACAAGCCTCAAGGAAAACATGAAGCAAAGCAGGCTGAAGCACTGATCAAAAGCTTGAAATCCTTACTGCAGTATTTATTAACAGACATATAACACCTAGTACCCCCGAAATTTAAAGTCAAGGTAGAATTTCTGTGATTGACTGAGAAGCCAGAAATTTGACAGAGAATGTGAGGAGTTTAGTATAAAGCATTTCATGAGAAGAAAATCATATACCTTATAAAAGTCAAAAGGGGATTTATTGGGGCTATGCAGAATAAAGAAAAAATCTGTAACTCAAAGCATGCTCTTTAGGAACAGAGCAAAAGGAAATGTTGCATGGTAACTGTTCTAAGGAAACTGGATTGTTAGTGGGTTTTCATGCATGACCCTAAAGCTGCTAAGTTCTTGAATATTCCTAATGACAAGGGCAGTGGATTTTTGTAGTAATATATATTAACAGCTAGGTAATATCAATATCCATGGAGCCCTCACTCCCAGCTTCTGTCTATAACTGACACCCCCATACTTTAGCACCATGGAGGTCTCTAAACTTTTGATTCAACTAAAGTAAATTTAGAAGGGTACAGAGAACATTGAGAAAGAACAAGGTTTCTGTCCTGGGAAATGAGTGTTCAGGTTTCAAATGGACTGCCAAAACAAAATGTCATTTCTCATAGACCTGGTTTGGTAGCATGAGACTAGAAAATGCTATGCATACTTCAGTGCATGGTATGTTAATGAGCATCTAGAAGGATTAATTTCCAATTACAAATGCTTTAATCATTTGAATAAAATATCCTCTTACTATTCTTTGGGTAAATATTTGTTATCTTCAGATGCCAAATTGCACTTCAGTATCATATTCAGTTGGTTTTCAATAATCCACTCTTATTAAAATAAAATTAATTAATAAAAGCTTCAAATTGAGTCTTGTTTCAGGATATGCCTGCATGAAGTTCTCATGATTGATACAAAATCTCTATCTATTAATTGTGTGATCAACCTAGGAATTAGCTATAGATGGCACTTTGAATTTTGATTAGGTTTTCCCAATATATTCTTTGAGAAGGTAAAACTATTAGAGGTGGGAGAGAAGAGGTCAACAGTAGAAGTCAAGGAGGACAATGGAAGAAGATCAAAACATTTCCTAAATTTAACACAGACTTTTCTTCAGTTAGTATATCCAGAAGCTCTTGTGGGGCCAAGAAAGGGATAAACGGTATTTTATTTTCATGTGAAATCTGATGGTTTTGGTATATAGTCCCTTCCTTATACAACTGTAAACTTTATAATTATTTCACAATGCTTTATAGAGTTGGCACAATTTTTTAAATGTTATTTAGAAGTGTGTGTATGTGTGTGTGTATCTATATGAAACTTCAAAACATGTCTGGATTTTCTCTATTTCCTTTGATACAAATTGACCACAAATAATATCTTCATACATCTGAGTATTTGAAGAAATATTTTTTATATGTCAATATTGGTAACATATTAAAATCAAAATTTTTGAATCTGAGAATTTATCTCTCTACACTAAAATTAGATAACAAAGATGCAATACTTAGAAAAGTAATCTTAAGTCCCAACTGTTACTAGGTATGATCACCTCTTATTTTCTTTCAATTATTTTGAAAAAATTTTAGTGTCATGGAAGTGTTCCAAAAAGAGTTACAAGAGTCACCATACTTCTACTGTTTACCTCCTACATGGCTGGCATACAATTATTGAATTCAGGAAGTTCAAGATTAGTAATGGCAAGTCAATTATACTCGGTGTTAAAGCACAAGTCCTTACATCCCATGCAGCTCATTGCATAATTTGACAAATATTTTTCATCTATTGCATGCCCAAGCCATTTATCTTCAAATTAGAAAGTGGAGTACATTTCTTTATTTTCTTGAACTTAGAAGAAATAAAATCAACAATGAAATTAACCATATACAGAGAAATCTTACTGTGCAACCTCATTTTCTAAATATAAATAAAGTTGAACCCTAAGTATAATTTAGTTTTTCTTATCTGGTAATTTTCTACATCAAATTTTATTCAACTATAAATTGACTGTATTTCTTCCCATATTAATTATTCATATAGGACACATGACTGATTAAAAAAAGGATAACATATACTCTTTCCACTTAATGCGATTATAGCCTAGTGGATCACTAAATAGTTCTCAAGATTATTTTGTGCTCAGAGTCTAATGTGAACTTCTAGATAGACAAATTTAAAGAAAGAAATGTATCATCTGCATTTTCAAGATGTAGAAAGACTGAAAAACACTAAATGCTTTTCGGGCATTAGTATATTAAACAGAAAGTCTTGTCTCTTCTATAAACATCTTATCTAGAAATTGGTTAATCTAGACTTCTGAAGAATTTCCTTAGTAATAGACACCTAATATTTTTAGGACTATGTTTCACTTTAACAACTCTTTCAGAGAAACACTATTGAGAAACATCATTCAGGACTTTCTTAATGTGGATTAAGATAAGATATCAAATTTGCAACAATGGGAAATTATACTGAAATTTTTTAAAGTAACACTATATGTTAAATTACAGAGAATATTTCATTAAAAGTAAATAACAAAATTTATTGCAAAAAATAAATGATGGAGGAATAACCAGAATGTGACTAGACTAAGTCTGCATATGTGAAAGCCATAGTTAGATCTGAGAGCATTTTGAAACACATTTTTATTAATCAATTAATCAATCTTTCTACCTACCTGACAGTCATCTATCACCTGTTATCTAATCAAGATGGTTGGTGTGAATGAAAAGCAAGATAAGATGGAAATTCATGTATTATTTCTTGTGAATTTTCTTTCTTTTAATTTAAATAATTCTGTTAAGAGGAATGATTTTATACTTGGGTTGGACTGTAAGTTGCAAAAGCATATGAAGATAGGTGATGAGAATTGAAGCTGATTTTTTTTATATATAAATGAGCATGACTAGGGTGGAATAGGCTATAATCTTTAAGAATATATATTAAAAAGAAAGGCTTTGTTCTACTGAGGTTCAGAACAAAACAGGAGAAAGCATACCAGAGGACTGAAGAAAGTCTTGATTCTTGAGTACAGCCAATGGCTAATACAATGAATCACATAAAAGCAAAAGAAAAGAGTATATATTGTAATTAATTCCAGAAGAAAAGGAAATAAAATAAATATCAGACTATTAGAAATGTATCACATAATTATCTGATAATATAGTAATATTTATACAGAAAAATAGCATATTGAGTATCTATTTCCACAAATCTAAAGGTGAAGCTAAATTATCTCTGGAAGATTGATACAAATTGATCTCTTGTAAGTAAAATAAAACACAATACTTATGCAAACAAATAAACAAGAAAATCTGCAGTCTGTAATTGCAATTGTTTTAATAAGTACATTTCAAGTTAGTATAAATAATTAGTTATTTTTGGAAGGTGTCTCAGTATCTTTCATTCTCTTCTCCCACTCTTGGAACATTGAAATGGATTAGCCAAATACAAATGCAATAGCTAATAAATTGTGCAGAAGGATATACACTCAGCTGAAGAAGATTCTTTTTATTACACATAATCTTAGACACTTTGCTATGTGAAAAGCCAGCATTACTGAATCCTCTCCCCCCCCCCGCCTTGTATTTGTTATTTAAATCACTATCTAGGTGTACAACCAACTTGGTAGTTTTCCTTCAGAAATGTCTTCATTAAGACACTGGCACAGTTTGAAAAGACTTTATGAACAAAACCTCAGTAGCATGAGAACTAGCACAAAGAATCAACAACTAGGATCTCATCTTATTAAAAAACTTCTGCACTGCAAGAGAAACCACCAACAGAGCTAAGAGACAACTTACAATGTGGGGAAAAAAATTAATAGCTGTACCTCAGGCAAAGGACTACTATCTAGAATATATAAAGAACTAAAAAAATCAGACACCCCAAATTCAAAGATCGAATTCAAAAATGGGCATCTGAAATGAACAGACATTTCTCAGACAAAGAAGTAAAAACAGCAAATAAACAACAAAAAATGTTCAACATCACTAGTCATTCGAGAGATGCAGATGAAAAAACGCTCAGATTCCACCTCACCCTAGAAAGAAAGGCTGCTATCAATAAATCAACCAATAACAAATGCTGGCAGGAGTGTGAGGAGAAAGGAACCCTTCTCTTTTGCTGGTGGGAGTGAGGACTGGTACAACCACTGTGGAAATCAATATGGAGATTCCTCAAAGAACTAGGGGTAGAGATCCCATTTGACCCAGTTATTCTCCTGCTGGGTATCTTCCCCAAAGAATTAAAATAATCATACCACAGCGATATATGTGCACTCTTGTTTATAGCGGCACAGTTTGTAATAGCTAAAGCTTGGAAAAAGCCCAAGTGCCCATCAACTGGAAACTGGATAAAGAAGTTGTGGTTTTGTTATAAAATGGAGTACTACTCAGCCATAAAGAACGAGAAACTAGAGACATTTATAGCTAAATGTATGCATATTGAGACCATACTCTTAAGTGAAATAAATAGGACACACGTGTAAATACTGAATAGTTTCTCTAGTGTGAGAAACTGAAAATGTAAAAAGAATTCAAAAGGATTACAATGAATAATTGATAATTTCAAATAGGAAGAAAAGTTCCAAAGAGGTAGGGGAAGAGGGAGGAGAAGGGGAAAGATAAGAAGGGAAAGGAAAAATTATGAGAAAAGGAAAAAACGGAAACAAAGTCTATGTAAATAGGGAAGGGTGGAGGGGGGGGAGGGTGCACAGGTAATGGGGAAAAATTAAGAACAAAGATACATCATGTACAGGTACAAGCACCCAATGATAAATGTAAACATGTTGTATACCTAAAATGTACCAATAAAAGAATTTATGCAAAAAAAAGAAACATCTTCATTATGCTGCTGCACCACAAAGCAGACAGTTTAACTAGATGATTTTATTAGGATGTAATTAACACTTGGATCCCAAATAAGCATCTACCCCCCTTTTCATTTAGCTCAAGTGAAAAGGACTACATAAGTCTTCCACAGCCAAGTTCTGGTAGAGGAATATTGACAGGCAGTGTTCTTCGGTGACAAGAAGTCACAATATAAAGACAATTTAAAATACTTATATTTGCATGAAAATAAATTTGATAGTACAAAAATATACAACCTATTACTTTCAAAAACAAAACTAAAAAGCTATGGATAGTGTCTCCAAAGTTTTATGGAGTGACAATAAGACCAAAAACCTTCTTTATAAGTTCTCACTGAAATATTGCTTTAAATGGATTCATTCGATCAAAACCCATATTTTAAATCCAAATGACTGTTTTATGATAGTTTCTCTAATTTTCCTTCAAATCAGCAGTTTGAATTTATACTTCTGAAAATCTAGAATTAGAAATAATTTAAAAATTAAAAATTAAGTTGGGCACAATACATTGAATGGATATGTAAAGAACAGTACATACACAATACTTAATATATACTCTATCAGTTTTTTCAAAAGAATCTTTTGGTAAGATACGTTTTATATTTAGTGAAGGTGTATAATTATATCTTGTCTCTTCTCTATGAAATATGTAAAGTGAATAGGAATAAATTCAACAAGCATCATGGATAAATATGGGTAGAGATTATAAAAATTAGTGCACTACAAATATTCATTATCCATTAATTTCTGTGAAATATTTTAGGATACCTAGTCACATTGCCTTTGTAATGGTTTGAATGATGGTATCTCCTTAGAAAAAAAATATATTGAAATCTAATCTCTAACAGCATTGTATTAAGTGGTATGGCCTTTTATAAAAATGATTAAATTATGAAGCCTCTACTCTTGTGAATGGATAAAAGCCCTAAAACAACGCCTCAGAAACCCCTCTGTCTTCTGCCACATGAGGACACAGCACTCATTTCTTTAGAGCACAAAGTAAAAGGTACCACCTTGACTCACAAAGAACAGCTCTTAACTGACACCAAACCTGTCAGTAACTTCATCTTGGGTTTTCTATCCTTTAGAAACACGTGAAATAAATGCTTATTATTTATAAATTGCCTGATCTGTTGCATTTTGCTCAGATAACAAAGACAGAAGTTAGTACTGACAAGTGGAAGGAATTGCTATAAAAAATACTTGAAGTTCTGTGAGCAGCTTTGTAACTGGATAGTGGGTACAATTTACATGGTTTTGAAGTAAATCATAAAAAGCTTGTATTGTGATTGGAACATGAAAGATAATTCTAGAAAGGGCTCAGAAGAGAGCTATCTGGAGAGTCTCAGTCATAGAGATATCCAAGTCCTCATGCACAGAGTACTGGTAGAAAAATGCACATAAAGGCCATATGACATGGTCTTAGGAAGAAAGGAGGGATACAGACTGGATGTGCGAGTACATCCTTGTAATCCCAGCTACTTGGGAGACTGAAGGAAAGGATGACAAGTTCAAGATTTATCTGGAAAATTAATGAAATCCTGCCTCAAAATAAAAAATTAAAAAGATTGGAGATGTAGATCAGTGTTGGAGCAACCCAGGCCTTGATCCCTAGTAACACACAAAGGAAGAAAGATGAGAGGAGGGGCGGGGGGGAGAAGAGCAAAAAAAGGAGAGAAAAGCAGGTCATCTTATTGGAAACTGGAGGGTTCCAGGGTATCCATGAAACCTTGTGGCTTGCTGCCCAGGGCACCAACAAATCTCTGTTCTCTACATTCCAGTGTAGCTTCCCTTGAAATCTTTAGCTGTCTGGCAAGAGCTCCCAAGTAAAGCTCAAGCCTCTGTTCCAGAAGGCGCAAGAGCCTTGTTAGCTTCTATGTGGTGCTAATTTTTCAGATTACTAGAGTTTAAGAGCTGTGGGGCCATGGCTTCCTCCACAGTGATTATTAAAGATACTTCAGAGAGCTCTGAGGTCTGAGGAGAGACCTACCAGAGGAGTGAGGCTGGGCTGCCACAATGTCAACTGGCCAGTGGAACCATGGGATTAAGGCCATTCTAGAAAACCCCTGTCAGGGCAATGCTACGTGGAGGCAAGGGGGCAGGGCTATTCTCAAGAACTCAGACCTGAAGAGTCACCAACATACAACATCAGCTTAGGAGGGCTGCAGGGCCCCATTTCAAAACATGAGACACGTAGCATGGTCTGCACCCAAGAAAGCCATGGAAGCAGAGCTGCCTGAATGTGTGGGAATCCATATCACACCCTCCATATCTGGAAGGTGTGCATGAAAGAAAGGTTTTCAAGCCTTGAGATTTTAATATTGTATATTCTACTGGGTTTTGGATATGTGTGGGAGCTGTTATCTCATGCTTCTCTGTTTCTCCCTTTTAGAATATAAATGTCAAATAGATTTAGAAAAGGTATATAACTGGGTTACAGTCAGACAAGCAACAATTGATGCAGCCACATTTATATATCTGATGGAGACTTCATACACACACACAAAGTGTGTATATTCTGAAACATGAATCTGGAATTGTGAATAAAGTAGTTGTGTCAAAAGTGTGTCTTCCTCCATCTAGTCTCCTGTTTGGTTGGTTTAATAACTAATTAATGAATTTTGTAGCACTGGGACTTGTTGTGGAACTGGGGATTGAACCCAGAGGCTTTGTTCTGAACTGCACTCCAGCCTCTCCCCCATTAAACATCTCATTTTGACACAGGGTCTCACTATGTCATCCGCCTTTTGTTTTATTATCTTCTACCATAACCTATTTTAATTCACCTTACTCTCAAAATACATGGGTAGCTGATAAATGTTACTGACAGCAATGTTCAATAAGGGTCAATAGGATCATAATATCATATATGTATATGAAATATATTGCATGTTTCTTTTTATCTTCCTAATGAAGATGAACTAAAATCTATAGGTATTTGTCTGTTGAACATGGAGCAGTGCCTATAGAAACATTATTTACTCATTAGAGTGAAAAAATTATTATTCACTCATTTACCTAATTACTAATTTGGATTAAGGATAATGGTAGGCCCTAGAGATAATGCAAACAAGAAAAATATACTCCTTCAATCAGAGCGCTCACTGCTATTATCACATTGGAATAATGGGATAATAATTTTGTATTTTTGTTGTATAACAAAAAGTATATTAAGTGGTGCTCTCCAATGAAGATGCAGAAGTGTCTCAGCTATTCTTGGAAATCAAGAAACATTTCCCTGAAGAAAGTGGGATCGAAGTTCTAAATTTAAGAATTGGAAAGAGATTTGCAAGGGATTGGAGGAATAGTGTGCCAGACAGAAAAGTTTGGTTTATGTAGTCAATTAGTGAGACACTACAGGAACACAGAACAGCTACAGCTAGGCGACTGCAGGAGATGGTAAGCCTAATTGCTTTATAGGAAGGCAGGAACCAACTAATGGCCTTCTTTTTAATCCAGGTTCAGTATTTTGAGAAGGGAATCCATTGAAAGCTTACAAGTGGTAATAAGCATTACTTATGTATACTTCAGGTGCCTTGTCTCAGAAGTTAACAAGAGTTCAAGCAAGAACACTAGTTAGGAGGAAGATACACCAGTGGTAATAATTTAGACAAAGAAATTTGGTGGTTCAAACTATGGAAACACAATTCCAGAGGACTTTGTGGAAGACAGAGCAGATATGGATAGATTACTGAAAATGAGGCATACAAAAAACAGGAATATATGGTTCCATGGAAGGTGAAAGCAGAATTTTAAAAATAAAATTAATTATCCATGTCTACTGCTGCACTAGGAAGCCAAGTAAAATGATCAATCAATATCCAATGAAGTTAAAAAGGGAGGTAACTCACACTTTTGATGATAAACTCCATCATTTCCTAAGTACATGATTATCGTGATCAATATGATTACTTTCACCTTCAATTTCAATTGCAAATCAGAATGGTTTGAATATTTGTGACCCTTTCAAAATCCATGTTAAGACTTAACACCAAGGCAACAGTATCAAGAAGCAGGGTCGTTAGGAGGTGATTAAATGGAGCCCTCAGCAATTAGAGCCCTTGTGTAAGGGCTTGAGTTCTATTCTCCCCATTTTGCCCTTCTCTCTTTTCCACAATGTGAGGGCCATAGGACCATGCTTGTCTCCTCTGCAGGACGCTGCATCAATTTTGGAAACAGACAGTAGTCATCAGTAGACACTGAATTGGCCAGCAACTTCATCTTGGACTTCCCAGCTTCCCAAGTTCTGAGAAGAAAATTTCCATTATTCATACATTACCCCAGCTCTTGTGTGTTGATACAGCATCATTAATGAACTAAAACACTAACTTAGCTAAATTTGTTAGAATGATGTCCAGAAATTGTCAGTCATAATCAGGTTAAGGACTGGAATCCTGCTAGTTCACACAACACACTTTAAGTCTTTGTGAAATATGATTGATGATAAATATAAAAACCTGTTAATTTGTATGTTCATGATATATTCATTAACAGACCTTTTGATAAATCCCTTTCAGGTCCCACCCTGCAAGGAAGTCATCTGCTATATGAACTTGAAAGGATTATACTACAGACATTGTTGCATGTTAAGGAAATATCCTTAAAGATCAAATTGTCACCGGTGTTAAAATATTCTAATGACAATTTAGATATGATAGGTAGTCAGGCATTTATTTTGTTTATTGTCAGCTGTTTTGTACTTATCTGGTGGGGCTACTTTCAGGAATTGGTCAAATTTCCCTTTCTTGAGAGTTGCCCTCACTGACCTAGGCTGGGAAACAGAAAACTATTCTGACACTGGTCTTCCCAGAAGTTACATAGAGATGATAGAGATGATCTGAGGGCAGACCTCATGAAGTCTGACAGGATCAATGCCACCAGCTTCAAAGGCTGCCTTTGATAGTCTGGTGAGTGCTTTGAAGCTGGATACTTTTGCATATTTTCTAGACAGACTAGAGACACATACTTCTGGTAAATAATTATTGTTTACAAATTGACTTTTAAAAATTGCGTATTATCTGAGAAATTACTGTGCATAAGAATCTCTGGAAGGACAGTGGAAAAATACACAAGTATCCAGAAACCAGCTCCAGGAAGCAGATAATTGTGAGTGAAATAAGGTGCATAAAACATGGGACTCTGGAGAATAAGGGTGAGGTGTGTGAGGGCCAGGACCCCATAATTTCAATGCTTCTCAAAATTCCAAATTCACATTTCTGGCAGAAAAACACTGGAATGCTATTAAAGCATTTGGAAACTATGGGTGATGATGTCTTGGTGGTTGTATTGGAGGCAGAAGTTCTCAGCAGAGTGATCTTTTTACACGTGGCAAAACTGTAGAGAAATGCTCTCTGTGATGAAAATAAAAGTAACTTTTGGCTGTAAAAATGGCTCAATCCCATCCCTTTGAGGCAAGATAGTAAATCTGTATGAATTTGTCCCCGAGGAAAAATTTTCATTTTCAGAGCACTTTCCCATTTTTATAATGGGGGAAAGAGCAATAAAATGCTTGTGGCAAAACATCCATTCGGAGCTGCACTTTTGATTTTGTTTGAGCCAAAGTTGATGGAGTCAGTGAAAATTGTCCCTCTCTTCTGGGCACAAGGAACTCACAATGTTTTCACATTTGTTTCCTATGAAGTACAATGAAGATAATTAAGCTTCAGAAAAGAGAAACATGTAACATCTTGATATATGCATGTATTCATGTGTTATTTTAGTAGAATAATGATAAAAGTTTATATTTACTAAGAAAATTCATTGGCTTTTTTCATAATTCCTGGAGAGGTAGGGCATTAATCCTTTATTAGGTGAAAACCCAAGTAATCTTGTTCAGCTGCATTCTAAGTGACAACTTCTACATAAATTGTGTATATACATATAACTCTGAACAAGTCATTTAAACTTCAAATTAGTCTCCTTATTTGGAAAACTAGAGTATATATTGATATTTTCAAATTGTTTGGTAACACTGAGCATAATTTAGATAATGTTTCAACAAAACTGTTGGCCATTTTTTTTTCTGCAGTAAAAACAGCTTTTTTGAAAGATAGCCCTTCCTATTCACTTAGATATTTTTTAACAACTGCTTTTGCATTACAATAACAGTGTACAGTGGTTATGAAGACCATATACTCTACAATACCTAAAGTATTGACTATATAGTCCTTAGAAAACATTTGGCAACTCTTGTTTTAGACTGTTGGTAACATTATATCCACTATGAAAATTGCTTTAGCTATAATGAATTGATTAGATCATGTGTCTGGAGATAGTCTGTTCTTTAAATAATGAGTAGTCATTAATGAGGCTGTACTGTTTCTATACTTTTGCACATACAAGGGCTGAATTTGCATCAATTCCACAGATTCCTCTCTCAGAGCTATCAAGTTATCTGTCTTCGAATGCTGACCATAAGCCTCTTTATAGTCATCATGCTTCAAACAGTGAACCTCCTCAGCCAAACAATTTTCAATTAGTAATAAGAAGGTTAGCAAATGAGTCATAATCCTTTCCTTTTTATTTCTCATAAAGCAAGTGGTCTAAAAGTTTACAGATTTTAATTCTATTTCTAAAAGTATTTTTTTTTAGCATACATAACCATGATGTTATTAAAGAATGAATTTTTGTAACTCAAACAACCAAGGACATTTTTCTGGTTTCTTCTTGATTCAAGCAATGTTGTATCTTTTCTGCTTATATTGCATTTACTTAGAGAAGAAAGAATATCATCTTCACAAATGAATTTGAGGTTATACAAGTTTTCTCGCTGAACCTGACAAATTATGTTGGTTAATTATTAAGAATGAGGTGAATATGTTACAATTAAAATTTTATCCAAAGCTGCCAAAAGTAGAACATACCATGAACAAAAGACAATTTGCTAAAAGTGGTGGATAATTGATTTTATTATATTAATTCAAAACGTGTTGTCTTAAAGTCAAGAATCATTCATATATCCATGAATATTTTCAGAGTGAATAAAAGGTAAGTTATATTTTCAAATGTGATATCTAATGTCTACATTCAGTTCAACAAAGTGGATTAAGTGAAAATACTATATACAGTCAGACCTACTGACTGCAAGATATATTTCCTCTAGAATTAAGTCAAATTAAAGTATGTGGTGATATCTTTAGTAGTTACATATGGTTCCTCTCTATATATGTGCATATAAATATAATAAATATATATTTATATATGCAATATAGTGCTTTTTCTGCTATGATTATGGTTAACGGATCAATTTTAAGAATTAAAAAAGTAAATAAAATTAATTATTAATTATTAAGAGAAACTATAATACACCAAGAGAAAAAGTAAGGTCATTGAAGGTATATTTCACATGTACTTATTACTTGTGTAGCCTTTTAGCTTTAGTTCCTTTGTCCATAAAATTCAATAACAAGAAATGTTACCATAACAAGTTGTAATAAGAACTAAAATATCAAATAAATATAAGGTATTTAGGATGATACCTAGCACAGAGTAGCTACTTATAAAAGTAAATTGACGCTACTCTTACTACTATCATTAGTTATTATTATTATAATTTTATGTTGAAGAAGGAAAAAAACAAGCATGATCCAGACTTCAAAGTGAAAATATAGAATATTTGTTTAAAATATTTTTAAAGCATAAAAATGATTCAACAACATAAAAATATTAGACATACAAAAAAGTAAAAATATTTATACATATCTAGTTATATGTAAATATATGCACATGTAAATATATCATAGCATTCTTGTGTACTACATATATAATATTAGTACATATTTTAGCAATATTTAAATTATATGTGATATACAAATACATTATTATAACACTACATAAATATTAAAAACACAAGAATGAATTGAATACCTAAGTGAATGGAGTTGTGGATGAAATCACCATGAACAATACACAAAAGAATAGCAACAAAGAAGGGAGGTTAATAGGCACAAAGAGTAAGTTAAGTTCAACATATGACAGGTAAGATTTTGATAGTAATCACATGGAAGACTGAGTGTAACATGGTGAAGAGACATAATTAGAAATGAAGAGATGCCCTATTGAGGTCCTGAATCACACGGAAGATGCCGAATCAGCCCACTGCAGACAGGCAGGACTGTGCACGCCTACCGAGATCCAGAGTCACGCAGGAAGACACCAAATCACCCCGCTGCAGACAGGCAGCCACCTGGTTCCACACTACAAAGACACAGAGGACACCAGACCACCAGACCAAGGTACTGA
>NW_004624731.1:44977343-45015050 GCF_000247695.1 Heterocephalus glaber
ATAAATAAATAAATGAAGACTTAGCTGATGAAGGAATAAAAGGCTGAAATACTGAAATAAAATGAATCCTCATATTCAATACCAAGTACTAAGCAGGAGAAAAAAGTACATGCATGGAAACTTGCATACTTTATAAGACATAATTCGGAATATTTTATAAGACATAAATGACATCAGTTTGAATGTACTTCAAACGCATACTTTTGAGTTAAAAAGCATCATGTACAGTTCATGTTTATTAACTCCATTTGTATGAAGTTAAAATGATAAAAGAAAGAGTTTGTGAATATAAAAAGGAAATGAAAGCATAAAAGTACTCTGTTTTTATTCTTGCAATTTGAAGTTAGACATATGCTGAAAAGATAAAATTATTTTTGGAAATAACATACATTAATTTAGTAGGACTGAAAGAGAAAGGAGATTTAAACTTTTTGTCTTTCAAAAAATAATAAAAAGAGATAACTTAAGTCAATACAATAAAATATTTAGATCAATTAGTTGATAGTTGTTGGTATGAAATAGTATTTTCTGTCCACTTTAAATATTTCAAGAATTTTTAAATTGAGCTCTAATGAGCTTTTGGATTTTTTTAAAAAAGACAACTCTTAGAAAATTATTTGGAGAGTTCTTCATTAATTAGGTGGTTAACATTGTACATTGGGAAATTTTTTTTTTCCCAAAAGATTCATATAAGCTGAACTGAAAGGAATGTACCTTATCATGGAGAAAATTAAGGAGCTATGTAAGTCTTGCCAGAAACTGAAACTGTGGTTCCAGAAAGTCTAAGAATTTCAGTGCTGATACGTAGTCCACTAAGGGTCACTTTAACAGACATTTACAAACTGTGTGTTCCAAATTCAACTTTTACCAGCAGTTATAACATAATTTAATATGGAAAATATATAAACAGTTTCCTTAATAATTAAAAATGTATTTACCGAGAATGCACATTAGAAAGTTGGAACAATGGACATAACCACATGCAAACTAATTAAAACATAATCACACAAATGTCCTTTTTCTTTATACTTAAGTCAAACATTTGTATAAAAAGCGGGATAAAAATGAGAGCTAGTTTGATATATGGGAAGCTTTCTTTTATTTTCCGTTTGCAATGTCATTAAAGTACAATTATAAAAGCAATTTTACAGGAGTTAGAGTTATGCAGCATAGGTGCTCAGACAGCAAACCAGAGCTCTTCTGCTGTGATTCTTCTGCCTGCTCATGCTGATGCAGCAGAATCTTTCTAGAAACAGGGGGGTAATCCTTGCATTTTTAGAGGTGTAGCTTCTCAGTCACCATGTAGTTTTAGGCTATAGCACTTTTTTCTTGACCTTGGTGACTGATGCAAGGAAGTGATTAAATTTTTAAAATCTTTCAGAAGTTAACCAAGACAGCGTTTTTTTTAGTGGGATGTTAAAGGAAGGACTACAATGAGAATTAGCTCTCTGCATCTTTTCTGAGTTTTTCTTTAGCTGCTTTGATGTAGGTTCTTGCTTTGCAGTTCAGGCTGGCTTCAGCTTCCTGAGTGCTGGGATTACAGATGTGAATTAACACCCCCAGCATCTATGTTCAGCTTTGAAAATTGTTTCTAAAGCTACATACACACATACAAATATTCATTGTAGAAAATTCGAATAGAGTACCTACACATCATTATCTGAAAGTTCCAATTTCATCATTGAAAAACAATAAAAAATATGTTGGTAAAAATTCAAATTGGCTCATATTTTACATGTTTTGTTATATTTTTGTTTTGTGGTTTAAAACTATATTTCTAAGCAGATAAATATTTAACAATTTTTAACTAGTTACTTCTGAGAGGTGCAATTGGCTATCTACCTAAAAATTAATCTTCTGAAGCAAATTATGAAGGGAGTCAAAGAGAGGGTTTTTTTTTGACAGTTTCTTTTACTAAAATGAATAAATGAACTGAAACAGTTGATATTGAAAGTTATTTTTTTCCCTTTATTGAAGCCATGTAAAAGTGGGAAGAGATATAACTCCCAAACCTGCTAGATTTGGGAAACGTGAGTTTCCTGTTCTCTAAAATAGAAAAATGAATTCTAGAAATAATGGAGGTTAAGAGTAGGAAAAATTTATTGGGAGAAAGAAAGCTTCTGCCTAAGAGAGACAGAAGGGGGACCAGAAAGTGGGTTGCCTTGCCCACCCCACATTTCAAAGATGTTTTATACAGCAAAGCCATGTGGTGAGGTATGTATAAAGTGGGACAAAACCATAAGACCCAATGGAAATTTATAAGGTGGGCATGAGGTGGGACAATACCACGATCAGCCAATAAGATCATAAGTACAGTCACCCAGGTAATATTGATTAAATGGTGGTCAAATCGGTGAGCAAGTCATGTAGCAGGTGTACAAGGATTTTTAGTAAGGGTGGGTGTCAGGGATATTTCCTGGAGGCTGGGTTAAGACCTTGGTCCCCCCACCCAGGTGATTGATACCTATTTAGAATATCAATCACTGCTATTCATCCTACACGGGTGTGGTAATTTCTCTCCTTTTACAATGCTGGCCTTCAGTGAATGTGTTCTTCACTGTCCTCCAAGATGGCTCCTTGACTGTCCTCCATGTTGGCTCCTCATGGGTTGGCCCTGTCTAACTGCCTATAAGATATCTAATTAACTTACCTATTTGTTGCAGTATGAGGAACAGGGATGTTGTGAATAAGCCAGGAGGGATAATATCCTTCACCCATGTAGGAACCAGTGCCTAGGCCAATGGTGTTCTGCACAATATCGTATCATATGGACTATATTTTTAGTTACAACAGATGCTATAATTGGAGGGCCAAAATCATCATTAATTACAAGCACTCTTCCCCAGGCATTTGGGAATAAACCATGCACTGTAAAGAATATGTTTATAGAGTCTCATCCAGTATTCATGAAGATCAGTTACTCTAAACCTAAAATGAATGACAAAAATAACTATTAATTCTGTGGTAATAAATCATCTCTAACCCAAATTCCTCCTTTCTCTACAAGATTAAAATACATTAAAAATCAGAAACAACAAATTTGCAACTAATTATTGTGTCATACAGTTTTATTGCTCCAAAATAAGACATACTTAAAATCAAGTAATGACGGAATTTTTAAATCTTTTAGGATTTATTTTTATGCCATCAAAGATAACCGAGTACCTATCATGTGTTAGACGCTGTTCTATTGGGTGGGGACACAATAGTGAGTAAGGAAAAAATGAAGAATGAAATAAAATAAAACATGCACATGTACATTAATTAAGAAAATCTATAAGAATATAGATTAACAGTAAAGAATTGAAAATATAGTTCACATCTACTTAACTGTGTTGGTTTTTGTCTTTTTTTTTGCTTTCTTCAGTTTCTTTATGTTTTAGGCATTGATGCAGGTGTTGAAGCTAGCAATGATGAGAGATGGAAAATATTTTTAAATTAAAGAAATAAAAATACAGTTGTATTACGAAGAGTGACACAGGAGAAAATTAATGAAGGATGGTAGACAGTATATTGTCAAGAAATCTTTTCACAGGTGGCAAAAATGATCTGAACTAAGATGAGGAGAAAAAGTAGGCATATAGTTATCTGAGGAATGTATTTCATAAAAATGAAACATGTTGCATTAATCCTGAATTAAGAGTGAATTTGGTAAATCTGAGTCAGAAAACAGTCATATGATCAGAGAGGAGGTCAAATCTGGTGCCAGGTCAAGGAAATGCAAAGCCTATATTAGATAAGCTGAAATAGTATTTTCAGGGAAATGGATAGCTTTTTCATAATTTTTAAAAGATGTGTAATATAATCTGATTCATATATTGTCTAGACCACATCGGTTACATGAAGTAAAAAGTAAAAAAGATTAGGGAGCTTTTGTTTCTTCAGTATGTAATAAATAATGAGCCTCCTGGAAATGAGAGTCCTGCGAGGCCTTAATATTATTTTAAAATTAAAATAATTTTTAAAATTCACTTTTAGGATGAATAAAATGGGGAAAGTTATTGGAATGTTTTAAACAAAAGAATTGTTGGTTTCCCATTTGAAAAGATTACTGTTGCACAGGGCATAACATGGGTTCAGTAAGATAGAAGCAGGTGGACCTGGAAGGAAGTGGTACAGAGTCCAGGGAAAAGTTTGGAGGACTGAGGAGCCGCGTGTTGCTTCACAGATTTTGGAATTAGAGGGGAGAAGATTGCTTGAGAATTAGATGAAACATGCAAGAGAAAAAGATGCAACATAAATATCCTAGAGTTTATTTTTTTTTTGTTTTTGTTTTAGATGTGGGCAGCTAAAAAAGATGGCATAATCACCAATGAAAAGAAGACAGAGGTAGGTTTGGATTGAATATGAGGATTTCAATTTTATATATGTTTACCTTAAGATATGTGCCTTAATGATGTTTTGCTGATAAAATTGCAAGGTAAAAGAAAATAAGAGCCTCAGTGAGTTACTTTTTGATTTGCTGAGGGGTAGTTAAATGAAATAGGATATTCATGTGTATCTTAATGTATATCTTTTCACTCATATATATCTTAAATATAGAGGTTTTTTCATGGTAGTAGTCAGTTCCTTCCTTAAACTAGTTTCTTCATTTGGACACTATATCAATATGTCCTAAGAGATTTAGTGGCTTATCTCCAAAGTCTAAAAGGTTTAATAGTCACAGCCAGTGAAAAAAGTTTGTATCTACCAACATTATTTCTATGGGGAATATAGTGAAATGAATCACTTATTCATCATCAGTAGATGTACTAAAATTATAATTTCTTCTATTGTGTCTAATGAATAAACTTAACAATATAAGGGATTCATTGTGTGTCTTAGGATTGACCTATTTTATATGTCTTTATGTATTCAAACTACATAAATAGTTTGAATGTAAATAGCAATGTTTATCAGAGAAGGAAGATATTTAAATATGAATAAGAGTTCTCAGGGAAGGACATTAAAATCACAAGAAACTAGAGACATTTGTAGCTAAATGGATATATATTGAGGTACTCATAAGTGAAATAAATGGGACACACATGTGTAAAGACCAAATAGTTTCTCTAGTGTGAGAAGCTGAAATTGTAAACTAGGATGAAAATGATTAAAATGAATAATTGATAAATTTGAAATAGGAAAAGGTCCAAAGGTGTAGGGGTGGTGGGAGGGGAAGGGGAAAGGGAAGAAGGGAAAGGAAAAATTATGAGAAAAGAAAAAAAAATGGAAATGAAATCTATGTAAATAGGGAAGTGTGGAGGGGGTGATGGGCACACAGGTAATGGGGGAAAAAATAAGAACCAAGATACATCATGTACAGGTACAAGCACCCAATGATAAATGTAAACATATCGTATACCTAAAATGTACCAATGAAAGAATTTAAAAAATAATTACTACATTGATTTGTCTTAGAATCTCAGGTTGGGCTTCAACCATTATTTTTGAAATTAACAAATGTGACATCGTTCTTCTCCTGACTCTGCCATACAATAATTCTACCCAGCCCTAATGTTTGCTAAATTATATATGTATATTCATCCTGACTTTCTGTTTCATCCAGCAAGGGGATGATTCAATCATAACACATTAGCTTAGAACAACACAGCCATATGGTACATCTACTTTGAGATTAATAACTCTTACCAGCTTCTTAATTAATATTTTCTCACATATATTCTCTGCGTAAACTTCAACTATTAGATAAACAGACTTCAAGTAGTATATAGCAATCTTCTGACTGGGGTAAATTTATTTCACTCACATGAAATGTTGGATAGCTTAACGATAGCTCATGTATAGCAAAGATGTGAAGTGAGAAAACTAAGTCCCAGAGTCTAACAAAACAGTTATTCTAGGGAGATTTCTGATTCCTTTTCCCTTGGGACATTTGAATATTCTAAAAATAGCTTTCTCTGTCTTTTTTTTTTTTTTGCAAAGAACAAATGCAGAATAGCATAATAAAAGAGGATGATCACTAATTATGTATCTGAAAGCGTTTCCTTCAGCACTTCAGCATATTGGCTTATGCATTTCAGCATGCAGAACATTCTGCTGTCATTATCTGTATGTTATTTATGTTTACTGTCATGAATTAAACAAAAGGAGATCTTTTAGGCCACCAGCAATTTAGGATTTATATTATATTTAAATGAGTCAGAGAAAGTAAAATTGTCTCCATGAAGAGCAAAGCCTTCAATGTCATAGTTTTCCTATTTACTCTGATTATTCTGTACATTTTTTTTTCTTTACAAGTCCAATTGAACACTTTCTGCTAGAATAGTATATTAACACTCAAAGTTATCCCTTGACTATTTACACAGGTATTATGAAATCAGGTAGACTTGAAATTAAAAAATGCTGCTTTTAATGATTTTTGACATTTTTCTTCAGGGATTACCTTATATAAACCATGTGTTTCCTATAATTTTCTGACATTGGTCACTTTTTTAAAAATTTTGGCCTAAATTGTAGTGATGCAATCCCTGATACTCATACAAATATTTCTCTCTAATTCATCTTTTTATTTTTCCTGATGAAATACCTTATTTATCTTTACATGTTGTTAGCTTCTTCACTTTTATTGAAATCTACAGGATAAAGAAAAATTGTGCTATTCAAAGTATATAATGAAATATATCAATGAGTTATGTAATGTGAAGTGATTGCTACAATAAAAAATTTGAACATATTTACCACCTCATGTAATTACCTTATTATCTGTGTATGTGCTAAGAATACTTAAGATCTTCTCTACTAACAAATTTCAAGGATTCAATACATTATTATTAGATATAGTTGCCCTGCAATATGTTAGTTCTTCCAAACATATTTCTTGTAATTGTGAGTTTGCCCCCAACTCAGGCATTCCCTTGATTCCTATTAAGTATCCTTCTATTTTGTAATTATTTGTTTCTATATTCTACATCTATATTTCCATTTATATGAAGAATTATTCTTTTTATTCAGAAGAAGTGTGATCTTTTCAGCAATACCTGGAAAGAGGTAAAAAGTTTAATGAAGAATAATACCAGAAATAATTTAATATGACATACTTACCTAGGAAGGATGGTTTCTTTCTTTCTGTGGATATGAATTATGGGACACAATCTAATATCAGAGAAGCTTCAGAGCAAAGGATGTGCTATCTTTTCAAGTAAGTCATTGCATTGATATGATGTTGCACATATGTATTCACTGACTTGGAACTATCTCTCTATTAATTATGTAGACGTTTGTATAACACTATGAAAAATCTGGCAAAATGATTTATTACTATTGGTTTGGAAGAAATGTTTGTTATTTCTGCCCTCATTAATTTATTAATTTGTTGTCTTTATCATTAAGATTTTTATATTATTTTATTAAGATCCACATTTGTTACCTCTAATTCATTGCCAGTTTGCTAAAGACCTCCAGAAAGAAAAACTTGCTTCATTGGGTGAACTGGTTTTGATTTTTTTTCTGATTAAAGCTGAAAATATCCCTTGATGGTTACAATAAATACCTGAATGAATTTTAGAAAATTATTCCATTGCTTTTATTTTTTCCAACCAAATGAAAATAAACTACATTACTGGAGCTGTTGTGAATTATTATAATAAAACAAGCCCATTCCTGTTGATCTCCTTTAAGTCTCAATGTCATTTCTGCAGTTTTCTTTTAAGTTTGTTAACATATATTTACTAAAAGTAAGTATATTATAAGGAGCACAATGCAAGACATCTTTGTAGCCATATCTTTAGTTTTTATATTAATTTATATTTATTACAAAGGAAAATAATAAATATAAAGATACAAAGATATAAGTAATGAATATAAAGATACAGAAATAAGTAGAAGATACAAATTATACATGATAATTACCAAGAATATATTACTATTAATATTTCAATTTTACCATCTGGCAAAATGATTAAGTTTCTAGTAAAGCTCACACACACACACACACACACACACACACACACACACACACACTACAGACAACATTTTTTTTTTGTCATAAGCTGAAGAGGAAAAAAATTCTCTCATTGATTTTCCCATATCAGAGATTCATTTATGTCTTGCACTTTCTACTTATTATTGAGGTTATGAACATTTTGATTCTGATGTGTCTCACACTGGGATCTTAAAAAATATGAGGATATTTTTTATCTAATTTTCTAGGCACTCCATGACACTACATATGTTACTTCTAGATTTGTCACACTAAATTTTTGCATAATTTTTTGGAAAGGAAGCTTATTCTAGATCCTCTTAATTCATAGATTCCACTGAGGAAGAAAGATATGTATCCTTTTATGTTCATATAGTTAATCAATCTCTCAGTTCCAAAATCTTTTTCAATGGTCAAAGCTGGAAAGAGATTGTGGTAGGGAGTAGGTACAAGGTTATAGGATCTCTCACTTCATCCTCCCACTCCTGTTCAAATTTAAATCTTTGGAAAAATCATATTTATGTGGTAGCACATACTATTTATTCAATACACTCTATGTATGACTTATGTTGCCATCCTGTAAAGCTTAAAATTAAATTAAAAAAGAAAATCAAGTTCTTGCAATATAAAAATGCAGTTTATATAAAAAAGAAAATAAAAATAGGCACAAGTTAGTCTCACCATCAAGCTATTTACTATAACACTGAATTATATTATTGTTGATTTATACAATAACACAATTTTCTTTGTTTTTAAAGTTTTGTAAGAGTCATAATTTACTACAGTCTTGAAGTATAATTAGGGAAAAACTCTCAAAGTTTAAAGCCTAATGGAAATACATAGAGTAATGGATATCCTACTCTGCAGGCAACATGGTAATCAGTACCTTTCTAATTTTTTGAAATGAAATATTTGCTAGTTTTATTTTTTTCTTAATTGAAAATCTGAGAATATGTACTTTTAATGGTTCTAGTTAAACTAACTGTAAGTGTTCATTTTGATGGTAGTAATTTTATTCATCAACTAAAAGATTATATGTTCTTCAGGGTAGCAGAAACAGTCAATAAAAGCTTTCAGTAATCCTCCTTGCAACCTTCATTAAAGTTCCATCTTAACTTTCCAGAGAAATAAAAGTGAGATATCTTCATATGGATCTGTACTTTACAAGGCCCTAGACACAGTTTTCAAAAAGTGGAAATTTTTCCATTATGTGGGCACAAGTGGCCTTACTGCATTTGGTAAATGTACTTTAAGAGTGGTTTCATTTACTGGAAATAAGACACTTTTTTTAAACCTTTTGAGATCTCTCCTACTAGGACATGCTTAAGAGTTACATATGCTGTCTTGTAAGAAAACCATTTTTTTCTTTACTTTTTTTGGTACCAGGGATCGAACTTGAGCTCTCGCGCTTGCGAGGCAAGCGGCGGAACCACTGAGCTAAATCCCCTGCCCAGCCATTTTTTTCTTAATGGATACTTGTTTGTGATGTGCGCTACTGTTCTTGTTGCCATAGAGACTGGAGATTTGTGGACAAGTGAACAGGTAGTCTTATTAAGTCTATGACTAATTCATTTAATGATGCTTGCCCTGTCAGAGGGAAGGTCACAGTCTTAACACATTTATTTGTATATATTTCATAAAAATGAAATGTCCTTATACTTACCACGTGCCATGATATATTCATATGTCTATATATCATAAAAGCAACTTATTAGTAGTATAATTATTGCTTTGTTAATTAAATAATTCAGAGCTTCGTATGTTCAGGATATTTTAGGGAGAACTGATTTCACAAGTTTACTAGGTTTACAATTAAAATAACAAATGAATACCATCTTCATCAAGGAAAACACAAATTCTCTTCAAACTGGCAATGGAGAACAAAGTAATTTATTTCCTTTTTCTCATTACAGTTTAAACAATAATTTATAAAGTAATTAGAAAATGCTGAAAACAACACAGGAAACCCATATATCTTTATCCATCTATGTGCATCTCACACCATCAGAACTGAATATCAGCAAGTAGCTGTAACACACTTGCTACTGTGTACAAGGATCAAATATCATGGAATATATTATAAAATATAAATTAATAGATAATATATTATAAAATATAAATTAATAAAATAAAAAATAAATTAATAGTATTATGTTGAAGGTCTTTGGAAATCATTTCATGTATCCTCATTTAAAATGCCAGGCATACCAGTTCTATATATGTCTTAACCTTAAAATAATGTCAAAATTATGTTTTTTTCTGTTTATTTTGTTTGATGTTGAATTTTTAAAGTCAATGTAATGTTTGGGTTCTTATTGAAAATTTAGAGCGCAGGTTATAATCAATAGCATGTCATTCTTTTTTAGTTCATCTAATAATTACTATGATTGGAAAAATATAAAATGATTTTTGAGACACTGTGATTCATTTCCTGGAAAAATACTAATAAAGAATGAAATATTGGGAAGTGGAATAAAATTGGACCAGGGATACATTTTAAAAATTGAATATTTACCTGCAGTTCTTACCTGTTTCATCTCAGCCCTATCTACAAATATTCACAAGAGGAAGAGCTCATCACAGTAATGCTTCTCACTGCCGAAGAGAAGTATAGCTCCCCCTCCAAGATATTTTTAGAAGCAATTTAAGAAAAATCTCCTGGAGAAAAGATATTTTAGAATTAATCAATGAAAACAAAAAGAATAAAACAGGCATGTTTATAAATTGTCAGTAGTTTACAAAAAAGAAATAAGATTTATTTGAAGATCTCTCTGAGTCAGAGATTCTATAGTTCTGATGTATAAATAACGAGAAATAAAACCTAAATAATTAGTGGCAGTACTTACTAAACTTCTGTGTGTGTGTGTGCGTGTGTGTTTGTGTGTGCGTGTCTCTGTGTGTATGTGTGTCTGTGTGAATTTTAATTTGATGTCTGGGTTTCAGTCTGAATTTGTATTACTGTGAAAAGCTCCACTGTTTTCTGGCGTTGCTAGTGACACAAATTATCTTGAAAGAAAATTCTCAGAACCAAGAATAACTTTGGATTTTATGAACACATGGGTATATTTGTAGATATATGTTGTATTAGACAGCAGCCTCTACTCTGCCTCACTGTATATTCGACTTAGCTTCTTTATGTTTCTTAGAATAAAAATTGAAGTCTTTCAGAAGATAGTTGGGCTTTTCTCAAGGGTTTTGCAATTTAAAAGTGAAGTTTCATAGTGATTTAGGCCAATAACCTTTCTTTCCCTTAGGTTTTTAAAAAAATATTATGGGAAATAATGAGAATTTGTTAAGTCTAGTTTGTAAATAATGTTTCTGATTGTAGATATATAAGTATGCACCTGGACTTCTTCAGAGAAAGTAAAATGCATAAAATTGCTTTAAGGAATATTTTTGCTCACATTTTCAGGGAATTCAGTCCATGGTTTGTTGGTTCCAAGGTAGAAAAGGCACAGGAGAGAGGCATAGTGGAGAAATGCTGTTCAACTCATGGCAACCAGGAAGCAGAGAGAGAAGGAAGGAACTGGTGACAAGAATACATCCTTCCAGGTATCATCCGCACTGAGCAAATTCCAATCAAGCTGCACTTCCTAACAGCACCTTTGACTATTGACCTCATCAGTGGGAGAATCCATTGCTGAGTATAGCACTCCAATGAGCCAATCAATCATCTTCCACACATATGAGAATTTGGGGGAAATTTCAGATCTAAACCATAATAAGATGTTAGGAAATATATAATAATTTGTCATGTAGGGATACTGCTAATTAATAAATATTAATTTCCCATATTTTATATAACACTATACTTTTTGAGTTATCTTTTCCTTCTTTTGAATAATGCATTTTTCCTTGCTACATTTGAGACTTTAGAAATACTAAGAAATGTTAAGATTGAAAAAAAGAAAATATTCTATGAAGAGTAAGAAAGATTTTATATATTCTTAAAGCTTCCTTCCTTCCTTCCTTTCTTTTTTGTTCCTCCTTTCCATCCTGTGGTTTGAACTCAGGCATTTTTACTAACTCTATCCCCAGCCTTTTTTATGTTAATTTGAAACACGATCATACTATGTTGCTAAATTGCCTAGGCTGGATTAAAACTTGTCAGTCTCCTGCCTTCCAGGTGTGCATCACCCTGACTTGCTAACTTATATATGTTTTTAATAAAAACTTATGTATAATTTTATCAAAACAGCATTCTTTACTGTCTCCTAAGTTCCAAATTTGTTTTTCTTCTTTTTGCCCACATTGTAAAGTGTCTCTGCTTTAACTTTTTTAAATAAAAAAGCAATAATTCTCATCTAAACAAAAATGTATTCTTGTCCTTTAGAAAGATGAAATAGCTGAAACCAATAAAGGGGAAAAAGACAATTTAATCATGTAGACCAAGAATAATATATACCCACAGTCATAGTGCTGACTTTCTTACCAGATGTTAGTCCCTGGATAATGGAAGCTATACCTTCCTGGGTGGGTGTGTACATGTGCGTGTTTGAATGAGTTTGAGTGTTTATGTTAGTATACATATGTGGATGCAGTTGCATGATAATGCATGTGATATGAGTTTGTTTTTGCTAGAAGAAGATTTCTAAGTTCCAGATACAATTAAAAGTTATCCCTAATTTTGAGGATTCATTCAGTTCTCACAATACTGTACATAGTCTCTTACTGTATTTTGAGTAGAGCATCATAAGTAATTAAAACAAAACTATGATTATCTCTACATGTGAAGATTCATATTTAATGTCATTCCTCTTTTACATTTAATTATTTCCAGTAGCTTTCTTGATTATTATTGAGAATTATCCTTAATAACCCTAGAAAGTACAGATGTCTCCACTGAGCATCATCCCAGCTGTCTGTCCACCGCTCACTCTTCCTCTCACCTCTAAACAACCAGCTATATTCTACCCACATGCTGACTTTGGTAATCAGCATATTTTCACTATGTTTTTGTTTCTGTAGAAATAAATTTCATATGCCCTAGTCATTACGTAGGAACTACAGAGAGAATGGGTCTTAATTATTCTTTCAGTTCTCTCTCTCTGTTATGAATATATGGAAAATATTTAGCACTTAGCTAAAAAAGTAGAAAAATATCTTGGAAGATGTTCTCTTCCAGACACATGCACTCTGTTTGACAGTTATCATACAATTTTTTTCTAGCAGATTACTTTTTATCCCTTAAAGCTCCTTACAATAATATATGGATACATGTTATAATAGTGCAAAGCACTAAAGGATTATGTTATCTGTAGTTGAAATAAATATCTGTAACAAGTGATTATTGAAGAACATTTTAACTTCTCTTTAAAATTGGTCCTTCTATCTGTGTAATGCAATTTAATTTCTCTTCTTCTGATAAGGCTAATACATTTACATTATTTTATAGAGAAGTAGTTCATGAGTGGGATTTTGGACAGTTCTAAGGTAAAGATCATATTTAAGATATAGACTTGCTCTCCATCTCCTCAATTTTTTTTTCCATTTTAAAACAAAGAAAACAACAATAAGTTAAGAATTTAGCTAGACACTATATTTGAATCTTTTAGCATAGTTTGGCATATAATAAATTCTCAATGAATACTAAATTTTGGATTGATAATTGTAATTATGATGATGAAAATCCTTGTAAAGAACAGAAATAAAGCATGCAAAAGAACAGGATTGTTTTGTCAATAATTATAGACTCTCAGTCATCTTTGACATAAGTAGAGGATTTAAATCACTCTTATTGTCCCTGTAAGTAGATAAAAACTAACTCTTCTATTTTTCTCTTCCTATTTAGAAGCCAAAATGAGTTCTCTAACCAGGAAATGTACACAGTATTCTATTATTTCATGCTTTGTAGGTCAAAAATGGGATTTTAAAATAGCGTATCTTCTTCTTCATGTATGCTCTTTATTGCTTGACCCTGGTACAACTTATGTGCCTCACTTCAGGTGGCAAAAAATCCCCTAAAATTATGAGCATTGGAGATTTTGGGGGAATTTTCTCTGATTATTCCACTAGATCAATGATGTTCATAATTAAATCATGAAGCATTAATGTTGCTGAGAAAAAAATGTGAGTAAATGCGGTGGAAGCAGTTTTCTTATAGTTCTTTCAAAGGTAATTTAATTAGCTCCTCATCATCAGCTATCAAAAGCTAAAGTTAGATAATTGGGTTGGGGGTGCAGAACATTGACTTCCTTGGGAAAAGTTCTTATATAGAGAATTACCTTAATTCCTCTGATTACAGGGACCCAATATGACCAGGCAACACTGGTATTTCAAGGGAATGGGGGAAATTACTTTGATTTACTTTTTCAATTCTGTTTTGAATTTAATCCTGCAAGTTTAATCTTCTTGGGATATAGGAAAAGGGATATTACATGCCTAAGACAATGGAAATAAATCTAAGAGATATACAGACAGTGTAGACTAGAATAGCATCATTCTGACTTGTCTTAGGTCAATATGAGAATGCTGTTATGACAGATGACTTTATTGTCTTTAGGAGAAAGTCCAATGTCCTGACAAATATTATGTATTTTTGTTTTCTTTTCAATGCCTGTAATCAATAGAAAAAGAAAAAATGTAGCTGTTTTCCTACTCTGATTAGTAAGCAGAATTACTATACATTCTTTTTTTTTTTTTTTTTTTGGTACCGGGGATCGAACTTGGGTCCTTGTGCTTGTGCAGCAGGCAGCAAAACCACTGAGCTAAATCCTTGGCCCGACTATACATTCTTGTGGCAAAAAAAGAAAAGAAAAAAATTTTAAAAAACCTTACAAACACAAAACTATAATGAGACACCTGAATCCTTCAGAGGAAAAATATAGAATTCAATTGGTATCCTATTACACATTAGTTATCAAATTATTTGATTTGGGGCAGCAATACACAACTTTATCAAAACTAGCACTCAATTTTAAACTGACTACCTGTTCCTAGATATACTAACATGAAAAGATGAAAAGAAGCAGCATGCTGGAGCAATACCTAAAAAGAATATTAGTTCCTAAATCACAGTTGTTTAGTATAACTGAAACTTCAACCAAAAAATCTTCTTAGGGGCCAGGGATTTAGCTCAGTGGTGCCAACACCTGCCTCGCAAACACCAGGTCCCAAGTTCAATTCCTGGTACCACACACACAAAAAATCTTAATTGATGAATATATATTTTTAAATAACCTCTAAAATACACAGAATAATACTTATATACACTCATTAAAATGAGCATGATTAGAATAGAGAGAAAAAGTTATCTCTATTACCTTATAAAATAAGCATTCATTGAAAACACAGTATATACTGGAACACTGGATAATCATAGAAATTTTAAAAATACAGAGATGTATTACAGCACTCAGGGACTCACATCTTTATGAAGTGAAATGTAAGCAGATAAATTATCATACTACTTGAGCATTTGCTAGCACTGATTTGAACAAACTGATATGGAAACAAAAGTGCTTGATATCATTTATTACTCTAGAATTTGGGCTTGAAATATTCTGAGGCTGAACAATATATGGATTGCTTGACTTAAATAATGTACTAGAAATCCAGTGTTTGTCCTATAACAAGATAAACTTTTATCTCAACAAAGAGCAACAATTACCACATTTCAAGTACCTGCTGTTTTATTAGCACTGACATTAGGTAGAAAAGTATAGAAAATTGAGAACTACGTTTTAGATATTTTTGTGACAATTCTGAAAAAAAAAACCCCAAAAGAGTCATGTATTTTAGGAAATACAAATACTGTGTAGGAAAATCTGATTACATAAGCAAGACATACTGTATGAAGTACTGTCTTTATATATGTGCATATTTATCAATATCTCCCCTGAAGCTGATAAGTGGAATTTGTTTACAGCACCATACTAATAAGGTCAAAGTCATGGATGTGAGCTTCCTGTACTTTTTCCGTAGCTACAATAGATTTTTCATTTTAGCGGGGCTTCTTGCAAATATCTTTATCTGATCACAAGAGAAGGCACTTTGAATAAATCAGTATAAATATATCAGCCATACTTACTCCTGGCATTGGATGACTTGCCTGGATAAACTTGTTTGTAAGCAAAATAGAATGAAAAGAATGTCCTACATATGCTGAGTGCACTGCTTTTATTTTTATTTTTTTGCCTTTCCAAAGCAGTTTGCAAGGTATTTGAGGATCATGGTGTATTTTACTTTTCATGTCCCCTTCACCTACGAATGTAGGGTTATACACATCTACACATTTATGCACATCTACATTTTTTGTTGTAGGATGAACGGCTATGAGACATTAGATATATTTCCACTTCAAATAAATAGTGAACATTTTTAAGACTAGATTTTTGAGTACCTATTTGCAAACTCACTTATGTATGTCTATATATCAGAGTATGCATTTGAGTAAAAATAGTTTGCTTGAACCTTTAAAGTATATTGGATTTAAAGCAAGTGGGAGAGAGAGAATGAGGGTGAGGGGAGGGGACTGATTTCTCTTGATATTTGGCTTGAACTAAATACACTCTACTGAGATGAACAAATTTTACTTTGTCAGTATGAATTGTCTGCCCATATATAAATATCTCAGCATAGAAATCTTGATTACCACCACTCTCTCTTTTTATTGAAGACACGCTGAACAAATGGAAATGCAAAGCTTCGTAGTTTAATTCATGCTTTTTTTTCTCACAGTTTTGGAATGTTCTTAAATTTTTTTGCGTGGCACATTTTTTTTTTCAATCTTTAAATTAGGCATAGTAATTTGTATATATCTGAAAAAATTAGAGTATCAGTGCGCCATTTCTGATACAGGAAATAATAGAAGAGATGAAAGATGAAATATTATATCTCCCAACCTGTTAGCTATCAGATACTCTGAGCTCTTGTTCTCTAAAAATCGAAGAATGAATTCTAGGAACAACAGAGGTTATGAGTAGGAAGGTATTTATTGATAGGACAGCTCCTGAGGGGCAGGAGGGGTCTGGAGTGATTAGCCAGGGACCTCACTCTCTAGGGGAGTTTTATAGAATGAAACCCACCTGAGTACAATGTGGACCCCAGCCATGATCATCCAATACGGATACAAGTATTGTCACTTAGGTAATGTTGGTCCAATTGAGAAACAAGTCACGTAACAAATGTGAATGGAAAGAACAAAGATTCTCCTAGGAAGTGGTGGATCCAGAGGTCTCTGGTCACCCACCTGGGTGGCTGATGTCTAGACTTCATGAGGCCCAGTATTTGTTCCTTGAGGAAGTATGTAGGTCTGGTCATCTTGTCTTTATCTTGAGGCCTGGTTTTCAGTGGATGTGTCTCCAATGGAGCTGTGGTGTTTCGCTTTTGTCCTGACTCTGGAGGATCTAGCCCTATCTGACTGCCTATAATATTTCTGGCTAACTCATCTGTCTGTAATATTTCTATCCTTAGTCCTTTTTGTGTTTTGAAAATTATAATGTTTCCTCAATTCAAACTACCACTTCATGCTAGTTCCTCTCCCTATGTCTTAATTAGTTTTCAATTGTGATAACAAAATACCTAGTAGGATTAGCTAAAAAAGAGGACAGTTTTACTTAGGTTCATCAATCTGGAGGTTTCAGGACATGGTCAGCTGGCTCTGTCACATTTGGGCTTCTGGAGAGGCAGTATCAGAGCAGGGAGCACATGGTGAAGGAAACTATTCACCTTGTGGTGACCCACAAGAAAAAAGAGGTAAAGAGACCAACTTATAGAATCCTCCTCAAGCATCTGTGCCTGGTGATCTAACTTCCTTCAAATAGGCCCCACTTTCTAAAGGTTCTACCACTTTCCTGAACTGTCACAGGCTGCAAGCAAGTCTTTAACACATGTGTCGTGGGGAACATTTCAAATCCAACCATAGCACTCAATATCTGGAAAGGTTTTATTTTTTTTACCATATTTTTGTCTATAAAATTAAACAAAAGCAAAAGTTCTCCCTGTGTGTCTTCCTAGCTGTCCACTTCTCATCCACTCTTTCATTTTATAGTTTTATTTTTTAGAAAAGTAATTTAATTTATTTTCTTAATTCATATTTGTACAAATCGAATGCATTTTACTCCACTTCTTTAAAATAGCTCTTGGTATGATCATCAACAATCTTCTATATCAAGTGGTTAATTAAAAATTAAAATTAAAATTAAATTAATTAAAAAGTCAAACTGTTGAAAACTTCTTGTTTTTAGAAGCTCTTTTGGTGTTAATGTTACTATGATGTCTTTAATTTCATTTTCTATAAATGTTTATTACCATGTTGTTCTGATTTCTGGTTATTGTCTTGGGCTCATCAGAACTCTTTTTTTCATGTTGCATCTTCTTACTATGTCATCTTTCTTGTCTTATGATTCCTAACATTCAAAGTATGCTTGTGACTACCTGCTTAAAATCTCTCCAAGACTTGACTCTTAACTCCAGACCTGTTTAAAGAATGCCTAATAGACATCCCTGCTTGGAATTTCAAAGGCAAGAGAAATCCCTTAAGATTTCTCTTTGTTTTAAATAAGCTCATCTAAATTGAAGACAAAAGTTCTTTAGTCATCATAAGGTCTACTTTACTCTCTTATAACCTTATTTTTTAGTCATTGAGTCTTCTCATTTTATTTCCAAAAAGCCAATAAGAGTCCATCCCTTTTAGTTGCTATTACCATTGTTTTATATATAGTATATATCATTTAATTTTATATATAGTCTTATATATCAATAGTATACAATCTCTATGTGCCTAATATTATCCATCCTCAGTAAAACTTCTTCCCCTGTTTAGCTTGGGAATCTTCTCCAAGCCAGATTACTCTATCCCCAGGTGTAAGGCGTCCTTCTGTGTGAACTGCAAGGAAAACCCATTTTTATATAAAGTATTCTTTGTTTTTTTACTTTTACCCTAGAGTAGTTAAAGACTAAAAACCTTAGAAATGAGGTGATTGTGATATAGCTATTGCCTGTGTTTGATATTTCAGTCAGTAGGTAACTGTGTTTGATATCTTATCAGTAGGTAACTGTTTCTAAGAACATGATCTCTGGAGGCAGACTATTTTCAGTGAATCTTGACTTGGCCCTTTTATGATGTTGAAGATGTCGCTTTTATCTTAGTGTCTGTAATTGTAAAAAATAAAGTGAAAAAACCCATCTATTTTGTTTGAATCATTTTGATAGTTAAATTTTAGAACATGGAAAAGTCTTACAAAAGCATCAGTAAGATGTACATATGTGCTCAGAAACATACTAACATTATTTTAAAGACATACTTTAAGAATTGATGAAGTGTCTTTGTTTATTTATTTATTTTTTTTGAGGAACCTCAACCTTTGAGTATTATTGTTATCCTTTCTTGTCTTGCCTGGTCACCAAAAGAAGCAGTCAGAAATACACTCATCAGTATTAGAAATACTAGTCCTATATAGTAGGAGACATGACGCACCTAGACATCATTCTTGGCTAACTACTCCCTCACTCCAAGCCACAGCTATTGCTATTGCACTTTTAGAAATCCTAAAGTACCTTTTCTGCTTCTGTATGAACAAACCATCTTTTAAAAGAACTGAGCACAGGCGACTTCTCAGCCTCTTTCTCCTTATTTATCATCAGTATTCACTGTAATTCATCTTTACTACATTTCAATTACAATAAGAAAAAGCTTACTTGTAGTTTTGTAAGTCTCTGTGTCTCAATAAAGGGCCATTCATACAGACTAAGGAATCAACATTATTCTTCCTTGAATCTGAAAGGATTAGTGTAATATCAAGTGAACATGCATCCTTAAAATCTTTACTGGTTCTTACTA
Source organism: Heterocephalus glaber (assembly GCF_000247695.1). The sequence continues at coordinate 44,997,047 of NW_004624731.1, forward strand.
CCTCAGTACAATGCCCAAATAACTTAGAATGGTAAAAGTGTCATTTATGATGTACACTGCCCATTTTTACAGGATCATTTTCTATCCTATTGTTCTGAAAACAACAGATATTTGCAAATCCCTTACTGTGCCATGGCATTTCTCACTGTCTGACTTTTCTGTACTCTGTATAGCCCCAAACCACTCCCACTCATTAAAAGCCTAGTTTTCCTTCAAATCTCACTTGGAAATTCACCTCTTTTGAGAAATTAAGATTCCATGTTTGTAGATAAAGGTCCACTTTACAAGGAGATGTCTCAAGCAAAACTGAATACTTCCTTTCTACTGATCCAACTTTGTATGCATTTCTACTATAATACAACTGATGATTGACACACATGTCTAGCTCCTTTACTTGATTCAGGTGTACTGTAGGCCAAAAACTGTTTAGTCTAATGTTTAATCCTAAATACTATACATGAAGTCAGGAAAGGAGGAACTAAATAAATATTACTCAATAAATAAAACATCTGATTTTTATTTTCCATAGTAGAAAACAAATCAATGATTATTGAAATAGTTAAATATTGAAATTTGAGTACAGTTCTCTTGTCTAATAGTTATTTATTAGAACGCATAGGAGGAAAATTCCATGGCTTGTGGATGTCTTTCATGCACAATTTTTTAATTATATTTCTCTACATCTGATGAGTCACTGAATTACTTTGTTTTGATCTGTATTTTCAGTATATTTGCATACTGAACAGTCTTGGAAGACATGTAGTGCTTCCTTGTAGATAAAGGGCATATGCATTTATTATCCAGCATAAGAAACATAATGTCACCCTTTGGGGCAAAAATCAGACAGATTGACAGTCCATTTTAAAAGATCTGAATTCCCTAAGTAGGCCTCTTGTCCTGTAACAACAAAATTCATTGCATGTTCAGCTATTATCTGTCCCACATTTCCCTTATGTACCACTAAAAAATAAGACTTCAATCTTAGAACAACTGCTCTAATTTACATTATAAGTTTCTTAACTAAGCAAAATCCACATTGAGTTTCTCTGTTTCCAGCCTTACTGATAATGCCCAGGAGTGACCATAAGATTGTATAGATTTATCATTAGTATATCTGCTTCTTAATTCTTTATCTGAATGGAGAAAATAATATTATGATTGCACATGAATATCATCTTGTCATCTTTCAGAAATGCTTGGTTACTATTTGGTGCAACCTAAATTGTTGATATTTCCTCTTGGAAACCATATTCTTTAATCTCAGTCATACAAGAATAGCAAACAAGAAAAGATAGGCTGAAAACCATGAAGTCTAGTGTTTTGTATCAAAAAAGTGTATCTTCTATCTTTTTGTTGTTACTTTTAGATAAATATTAGTAAAATTTCAGATTCATAATCTTGTAAAATCACATTAAATTATATTAATGATTTTCATTTAACAAATTAGGATACTGGGGTTCTAGAAATTGAACTAATATGTATAAGAGAAAAGGACCCATGTAAGCAATACATAGCAGAATCCATGATGCTGGAATCCCACAAAATAGAATTGCTAATATTTCGACATTATTACCCACCATCGTCTTTTACCAAAGTTCAATTCCTGATTTTCTTTACCAGTTTTCACCCTTAGTTTTTGCAAAAATAAACATTGGAGATATTTTCTTCTACTGGAAAAGATATTTTTCTCTCTGTTCTTTCTTCAACTTATTTTTCTTCATTTCTATGGTCATGTATACTTTTTAGAAATATCATATGCTCATAGGTCATGTGACTGTTAGGCAATCTATGCAGGTGTTATATTTGGTAAGCAGAATATTTTCAATATTGAATATTTTATACAAAATTTCAGAATAACAACTTTCTTAAACATTGGAAAAATCTGACAACACTGGACACATATTTCTATATGACAATAGTCAGCTTGATGCTTACTGTCAGTTCACTTTAAACTGTGTAGGCTGAAAGTTTACTATAGGCTCCTAATTCTTTGTCATTTACTTGGTTGCTTCTTCATTCATATTACAGGATAGGACCCATATCATTTGAATTTGTGATGCTTGAATTCTATAGAATTGGTTTGTACACATGGCAAGGAACTTTCATACTGTGCCAAGAAATTATTAAGAATCACGGTTATTTTGTTTCAGAGCTTTCTCCTTTCAGTGGAATAAAACACCCTGTTTACAGTATATTAAGTAACAGAGAAGAAGAAAGTTCAGTAGCATTGTGAAAAATGTTATTATATAGCATTCTGATATTAGGGGCCCTTTCAAGAAACTTTGTGAGGTTTCATTATCTCTCAAGCATTTACCTTAGTGAATAAATTGTATTCTTTTGAATTTACCAAATTACAAATTTGATCAGCCACTTATCTTTTAAGTAATTTTTAATGTATGGGCATAAGTTCTAGCAAAGACAAGTATCTCCACTGCTACAGATGACAAATTGCATTAACTAAAACCAAGAACTTCCCCAGTGAAGTTGATGGCAACATCATTGATTTCTCTCTGCAGTGTATCCTGTATATCTAATGACACATTAAGCAGCATGTATAGTTACTTCCTTGATTTAATACTAAATGAAAAAAAGTTTAAGTGTATTTAAACTTAATCAATAGATTTAAATTAAATCTGGTAGAAATTTTGTTATAGATTTTTTATCATATAAGATTAATTTCAAATGACTTCTTTCCTTATTATTTCATTCAAGGTAATTTATTCTCATTGCCCTTCCTATTATTAAAAAAACAAAGATCAAAAAAGTATTTAATTATGATAAGAGTTTAGTCTCCAAATCTTTAATTTTCATCGTAAATAAAAGTATTTTGTAAACAAGTTTGTCATATATCACTGCATGGAAGTCCACTTAGAAGATAGTCTATATAAATTTAAAATTTTTTCTCAACCCAGACAAGAAAATAGAATGGTTTTATGACTATGAGTATTTCTTACTTTACAAAGATTCATCAAGTTTAACATTGAATTTATTAAAAAGAGCTCCAAAATCATTCTGAGCAGTATTATTGTGCCACAGAAAATTCTGATAGTGTATGTGTTATAATTTTGCTTCCATGTTGTTCATAGAATGTGAAATGGGAAAAGATTTTGCAACCAAATTAGCCTGGATTTATTAGTCTTGCTATTCTCCTACTATGAGTTTGACCCTTTACCTTATTTTGTTATTTACCGTATTTTACTGTTTTCTCCTCTCATTCCACTTGAAATGTAATTACTTTTATCCTGGAATATTTTAGCCAAGATGAATTGGGATCACATATGTAAACACCAAATGCTCAATATATGATTGTAAATTCATTTTTTCATTCATATCTATTTAATATCAAATACTATTTTTAAAGAAAGCTAGATAAGTGTCATCAAATTACTGAAATACTGAGGTATTTTGTTGGAAAAATATTTATGGTGAGGACAAAATAACATTTCTATGAACACAAACCATGGTTTGGTTATGTGCCCATTTCTGCATATGCAACAGTAGTAAAAGAGAAGTGGATGCATTTGAGGAAACAGAGTGAAGACCGCAAGAAAGCCCTGGGAAAGAGTGGGAAGTTGGAATCTGGTGAGGAGGACATTACAGTCCTAGGCAAAGGCAAACCTGAAGCTGCTGCTCTACAGTAGTTTTATAGAGCACCCACTGCCCTAGGAATTCCACTGCCTGCCTGTGGATCTCTGCAGGGGTGGCCTGAGGACAGGAGACTAAGGCTGTTGAAGACAGACAGGTGAACTGGCATCAATACAGGTTGGCTTGCAGATTCTTAAGCATTTCAACCAACAAACTATATCTTTTGAACAATAGGTGTTCACAGTATAACAGTGCCCAGGTTCAAAATACAGGATGATAGGATTACACACTGAAGGAGAGTGAGTGGAGGAAGAACCAAGCCACTCTCAGAAGCTATGAGCTCTCTGTCCTGGAGTTCACTCTTATGGAAAGTACATCCAAGAGACAATGAGCTCACAGGCACAACCAACCAGATATCTGAACTTGAGAGAGAGAGAGAGAGAGAGAGAGAGAGAGAGAGAGAGAGAGAGAGAGAGAGATCAAAATTAAACTATAATAGAAGACAAAAATCAGTAATTTAAATATAGAACAATTATGTTCAAAGGGATAAAAGTACTATTATTAGAAACTAATAGATAAAGCATACTAAAAATAAACTACAAAAAAAATCAAAATGCTTAATAACATTTTTAAAGTTTCAGATTTTATTAAGGTAAAAAGAAAAAGAATCCCTTAGAAGAAATGCCAACATATTTGCAAGTTTCCAAAATAAGGTAGTTCTAACATGAACAGCTTCCCTGAGGGGGCTTTGTGTCTCTAGTGTGCCAGCACTCCCATATAATGATAACTGGGGTAGTGGGACCAGGAGACAAAATATCCAGGCAAAGCAAGTCAAGCACTCAGTTTTGGTGTCCTCATGTAAAGCCAGGATATCTTCCTATAGAACTTTAAAAAAAGTCGTCCTTTAAGAGGAGGGAGCATAGAGACTTGTGAACTACCTTGGCTCTAGGCAGAAAGTAGAAATAAAAAGAGACTTTATTGAAGAATCATAAATGTACATCAACCTTTATGAGCAATAGCAGCAAAAGCCCCAACAGTTTAAATTAAAATGGTACCAGGATATTATTACTACCTTGCAAAGGCAAATGCAAATCTCTGGGGCAAAATAAAATAATTAACTTGAATGAAAAATACATATAGGATGAATTGGAAAACAATTTTCCTCACATAATACCTCACAGTATTGATATCTACTTCATGTGGTTAGACATCATAAATTGTTTTTCTCATTTTTATATAAAAATGATTTAAAATATCTATTATTCATGAACACAAAATTAATTTCAGTTAAGAAATAATTATGGGGCCAGGCATTTAGTTCAGTGGCGCCAGCACCTGCCTTGCAAGTGCAAGGTCCTGAGTTAGATCCCCAGTACCAAAAAAAAAGAAAGAAAGAAATAATTATGAACTCTATTGTAAAACCAAAAGCAAAGCAAAGGAAGACAATACAACATGTAAAAACTTAGAAATTTAGGACTTCATAAAGAAGTAATGTCTTTTCCCTCACTCTCCCAAGTCTTGCAGTGTGTTTCATCCCAGCCAGTATCTCCTTCCATGGGGAGAATTTGTTGGAAAGGCTTGGGGTGGTTGTTCTCTTTTCTACATTGTGGAAGAAAAGGAAAAGAGAGCATGTTAGAATGGCTTACTTGACTTCCACTGATCTGGAATTCATTTATTCTATCAGAATTTTTTGGATGTGTGTGTGTGTGTGTGTGTGTGTGTGTGTGTGTGTTACTTAAACTGGTTCGGGGACTTTGCATGGAGCTACATCCCCATCACAGTTTTATTTTTTTAAAAAATTTTGAGATAGGGCTCCTTAATTCTTTAAATTACACAAGCTAGGATGGAACTTCAATCCTCCTGCCTCAGCCTTCCAGAGTGCTAGGACTACAGGTGTGGATGCCACCAATCTGGCACCTATCAGCAACTTTACTTTTTTTCTTTTATAGGTTTGTTCTTCAGCAGTTGAAACTTTATCTCATTACTTAAGAATCTTTGATCATCAGGGTTTTGTTGTTGTTGTTGGGTTTTTTTGTTTGTTTGGTTTTGGTAATGGGGATCGAACTTGGGACCTTACACTTGCGAGGCAGGTAGTGGCACCACTGAGCTAAATCCCTGCCCCATCAGATTTCTAGAGATGACCAATTTTATCACCTTGAAGAACTGTTAAACATTTTTCCTCTTCTCCTTGACTTCTGGAAGTACTTTCTAAGATTTAATACATCCCCAAACCGGCTCTGCACTAATCTACCTCTACTCCACAAAAAATACCCTTTTCAGATTACATACTAGTTAAGAGTAAAAGTATTCTTAACTTTAGACTTTTCAAAAAACTAAAATATGATTTTATTATATGCAATTTGCATATATTTTAATTTTAAAAGTACAATATTAAATATTAAATTGTGAATTATTTGCATTTATATTTTAAAGATACATCTAAGCTATTTTAAAGTATATATTAAATTATTTAAAAATAAATTTTATTTCTATTCCTCCATGTTTGCAGTATATAATTATTATATCCCTTATGGAAGGATTGATTATACATGTATATAAAACATCATTCTTTTTTCATGCTTCTCCTCTCCTTTCTGTCTACAATTCTGCCATCTCTTGGTCCCATTTCATTTTGGAAAAGATTTTCCCCCTATTTCATATTGTCTATCTTTTCTTTTGCTGTTCATTTATCATTTGGGTTTTCACATATAAGAGAAACCATGAAATATTTAAGTTTGCATGTCTGACTTATTTTACCTAAATTTATGGCCTCAAGACCCATCTGTTTTCCTACAAATGACTCACATTTTCATTCTTTATGGTAGAATAGTACTCTGTTGTACATAAATACCACACTTTCTTTATCCATTCATCTGTTGATGGACATAAAGGCTACTTACAAGATATAGCTATTTTGAATTACATTGCTATGAACATGAGTATGCATGTATCACTATAATATGACACGTTTATCACTCTCAGGAAGATACTTAGAAGTAGAATAGCTTGATCAAATGGAAATTCATCCTACTTTAAATATTCACCTAGAAGGAAGTCTTACTCTCATCATTTCATCTTCTCATGTGGCTAGAACTTCATTTAGACATGAGTTGAAGTCTGTGGGCCCCTCTTAGAATTAGCAGAAAAATACTTTAAAGTTAATATAAATGCACATAACAGAATATATAGTCTCAATGATATAAATAATCTCTACATAAAAATGGAAATTCATCAAATAATACCTAATAGGATTTCTAGACTAGAATACAGTGATTGAACAGTTCCCTGAAAGGACTTAACCAAGTGCTATAGATAAGTGATTATTTTATAATAATAAATGTGCAATTCACCAACAACATGTAACAATTCAGAACTTATTTGACTCTAATAACATACTTTCAAATTTCATAAAGGAAAAAGTAAGTTTTTTAGCAAAATAGGATTTCAGTATACTCTTCTAGTAATGATAGGGCAGATATTTAAATTTACCCTTAGCAATACAGAATATTTGAATAAAATATCATTCCTGAAATAATCAGAATTTGTAGATATTTAAACAATCAGTTGAAGAAAACTGTTGTCTTCAAGATCCCAGATAAGATGTAGAATGATATGATATTTTTAATCATAAAAATATTATAGTAATAAAGGAGGGTAGAAATAAGGGGAGATGAAGGGAAATAAAAGGAATTAAGGTATGTTATGTATATGTAATACTCCCCATGATGAATGCACTCATTATGTATTTCAAACACATACTAATAAAAAACATAAAATATTAACACATTGAAAAGTTACTATGTAAATAATAATCTGTCACCACAAATTTAACTGGATTGTAACTAATTTAGTTCTATTTAATTTATTTTAAAAACATTTGGAAAATTTAAAAGCAGAGTTACATTCATTTAAATGTTCCTATTAAAATATAACTAAAAATTTTACACCATTTATATATATATAAACCCCAAGAAAACAATGTAAAACCAGTGAGAAATAAGTTCAATAATTTAATTAGTGAAAAAAGGAACTTTTAAAATCCATAGGAAAGCAATGTAAGAAATGGGTTCAACTATTTAATTAGTAAAAATTTAACCATTTCCAGAAAGTAGTCATTCATGTTTTTTAGAGCCAATTTGTACTTTTACACAAATATGTAAGACAGTTTGGAAAATCATGTTCATATGCTTATGTGTGCTTCATTTAACAGATATAATCCACCTATTTTTTTCCTAAATGTATATTCATTTACAAAGTATTTATTTACTTGAACCAGGGGATAGGGTAATGTAATATTTCTTCTAAGAAAAAAAGAAAGAAGTGTTTTACCTAGTGTAAAACAATAGGGGTTGGGTTAAAAAACATATTGAATGTGAACAGACACAACATTGAGAAATTAATAAACTTTGAAGTTGTACAGTTTTATGTTTAGATTTTTACAAATGAAATATTGAGAATATAAAGCATAATACCAAAAAGTTAATTTGTGTAAAGTTAATGCATGATTCAAGAACTCAAATATTAAACAAAATAAATACCAGCATATATAATAAATCTATGTTTTAAAAACCAAAAAATGAGAAAAATAATATATGTTACATGAGTCTTATTTTCAGATATGTTAAATAAAGTGAGAATGAAATACTATTTGACACATTCCTATTTGGTAAATGTAAAAAGTTTTATTATTTCTCAATTTTTAAATTTACAGAGATAATTACTCTCATATTGTCCCAGTGAGTGTGCATATGCTTAGTTATTTTTGAAATACCCAACATAATTGAAAAACAGTGTTTTAAAGCAACAGTTGTACTGTTAAATCTATATCCTATATTTACAATCACCTAAAACAGTAAAGGTGCTTGACTATAAATTGTAAATATTTTCAGAGTCAAGTATTTGGATACAAGTTAAGATTTATGGAAGATGTATACAAATAAATCCTATGAAGTCATCAAATGGAGTTAGATATGCATATGTTCATATCAACAGATAACCACACAACATTATTAATTTCTTCAAGAATAATACACACATATCCAATTCTATCATTTAAAAATTTATTCTAGGATTCCTTATTCATTTCTTTATTGCTATTTTAAGACTTTTCTTATGTATTTACTCATCAAGATAAAAATACATGCTAAATTTCAAAATTTGAATGATAAAATCAAAGTATTGTTTGTACATTTTTCTAAATAATTTATTTAGAAAGAATAAGTACAATTTGATAACATTTTATTCAAAGACATATTAAATCACATGATTATAAAGAAGATATATTTACCAGTAAACTCCAACTTATATATGCAGTCTATCTCTTAACAATGAGGCTTTAATAAAAAAAATACTTAAATTATTCACCACTAGGAATTGATTATTTGTGGTAGGTGCACACAATGAATTGTTATGTATTTAACAAATATCTCAAAGCAGATATATCCACTGTATATAAATTAATCAGAAGGGATATTGTACAAAATGTATTGCATGATTTTTATGAGAAAGAGAATACAAAAAGACCTTTGAAAGATTTCAAGCAAACCTTGGCAGAAATAAGGAATTACAAGAAAATTTATAGAATTCTTCATAGTGTTATTTTTTACAATAAATTTATTATTTTATAGACAAATAATAAAAGTTCTTTAAGTTTAAAAATCAATTTACAACTACCTTTGCAAAATAATATTTTAAATACTTCAAAATAATTATCAAATTTTAAACAAATTATTATATTATGAGAAAACAAAATTAGAATTACAAAGTATTTTAAAATAACTCTTTCAAACTATTAGATATCTATCGTAAATTTGGCTCCTTTATTGATATTGGGGATATAACAAGCAATATGTTCTAGGATGTAAACTGGGGTTATTCTGAAATAGAAGACAAAATGGTCTGAGACTATCACTCAGACCCAGGGACCTGATCTGACACACTAGGGAAAGATTCAAGTGGAAATTGAGTGTCTATTTTGATGAAAACTGTTTGAGAAGCAGGCAGAGTCAGTCACAGTAGGACCCAGTTCAAGGGATAATAGAGCACCAGGGAGAAGACGATTTGCGTTACACTGTGAATAAAACCATTTTGGCCATGTATGTCACCAGGATAGTTGCTTCTTTGTCTCAATTGGCAATGGGAGAAAACAAAAAATATAATGGTAAAGCTGTCACTAAATTAAACTGTTAGACTTAAAGACAGGCTTGCCAGAAGGCCAGGTCACCTTGAAATAATCTGTTGAGTTAAGCAAGGCCCTCAGAAGGAAGCTGACTCTGGGAGAGCATGGCAAGGCTGCCTGCTGATTCTGGAGGAACAATCACATATCTTGTGACTCAGACAAAATTCAAAGAAGAATTTGCAGGATTCCAGGCTCTAACATGAAAAGAATAAGCAAAACCTGGGAATCAACATCTGACTAGTCTTTAGATCCACAGGATCATAAGGTTGAGGGCATTTGGTTTACATAAAAATTAGAGAAAAAGAATTATTTTAGAGGAATGCTTTTTAAAAAGACAAGCTCTGAATTTTGAAAGTAGGCTTCCAAAAGTTGACATATCTGCCTTAAGCCTCTACAATTCTGAAAAATCTGGTGAGTCCTTTATTATTGGATCTGATTTTTACTTCTTAAAGAGTATTGGTGTAATAAAACTGACATTTCTTGCTTTAGTTGTTTTTAGTTTGCATGAAAGGAAAAGAGAAACTGAGATGTATTCATGAGTTAAAATATCTTTCTTTTTATTTTATGAAAAAAATAAAAATTTCATATCCAAATAATAAGAGACTAATAGTTACCATTATCTTCAAAATATTTATTACAAGACATAAACCAAAAACATTCTTGCAAAAAAGAAATAAATATCAGAATAACACAAACTTTCTTTTCAACAAACTAAGATAAACTATTAGTATAAATGAAACAAATTAGCATACACTGTAATATATTTAAAACAATGGAATATGCAATTTTGGAGAAGTATTTCAACTTCTCCCTACTTCCTACTTATTTCTTTCCTATTTTGCACTCTTTCTCTCTCTCTCTGTCTCTCTCTCTCCCTCTCTCTCTCCCTATATACATACGCATATACACTATATATACATGTGTATATAGTGTTCCTCATATAAGAGAAGCCATGCAATATTTGAAATACAGTATTTGTGTGTCTGAGTCATTTTTGCCAGATATTTCATGGGCAAAGGACAAATATAAAGAACTTCAAAATTTTTTATCCTAAATAATTTTTAGAGTTAAGCAATATTATGCTTCAACAAATGATTTTCATCTTCGTCATATTCTAGATTTAGGTCTTGACCTGCATGCAAAAGTTGTCCCATGCATAGTACCGAACAGCGATGTGAATAATAGTCTCATTGTTATAACATTATGTTGTGCAATATAATAGCTAACAGTCAAATATGGCTATTGAATATGAAACTAATCTGCGTTTAGATATACTGTTGGTATGAAATTATCACCAAGCTTTGAAAATGTAGTTCAAAAGCAAAATAAAAGAATTAAAATGTCAAATTAAAATTCTTTTTTTTTTTCAAGTTCTGAGGATTGAATCCAGGGCTTCACACATGCTAGGTGAGTCCTCTGACCATGAGATACCTCTTCAGTATTACCCTCCACTGGTTTAAGTTAGGGCCTCACTGCATTTCCCAAGGACTGGCCTCAAATATGCAGTCCTCCTGCTTTAGCCTTTAAGTAGAATAGCTAGGATTACAAGTGTGCCCCACTATGTCTGGCAACTAATGATTTTTTTCCATAATGAATATTGATGGAAATGATAGTATTTGAGATAGATTTTATTAAATAAAAAGACATGTTTAAATTAATTTCACTTGTTTCTTTTTACTTTGTATTATGACTACGAGAATATTCAAAAAGATTTTGTTTATTTATATTTCTTTAAAGAGTACTATCCTGAGAGGTTAAAATTTAAAAAGGAAAAATATTTCTAGGCAGATCAAGATAATTATATGCCTACTCCTAAATGTATTCTAAAAATAGGAAGAAATTCTGAGCCACGGCAAGTTTACCAGTTATATAAGCTGCAAGGACAGTACCCAGATCTTCTGTGTTTTTTCATCACTTTAAAAATTTGTTTTATTTTTATTTCATTTCAAGTTTAATTAACATGTCATAAATACATATATTTATGAGGTACAAAGTAATACTTTGATTTGTTTGCGTATTTTGGAATGACCAAAGTAACTAGCATATAGATTACCTCCAATACCTGCCATTTCTTTATGATAAAAACATGTAAAGTCATCTCTTAGCTATTTTAAAATACACAATACATTTTTTATTATAGGCCACTTTTTCGCTGTATCTAATATCAACAAGCCTTTCATTGAGCTCAGGTTTTACCAATTTATCTCACATTATCTTGGAAAAAGTCTTTTGGTCACTTGGTTTTATCTATGCAGAATCAGATCCGGAAGGAACCTCACTTCTTTTCATTAATTTCTTGTACTAATTTCTTAATTATTATTAAGAAAGATATTCTTTTAAATGTAGAATTTGAACCCAAGTAGTTTTGTTCATTAATGTTAATGTTTTAAAACCTGAAGCCCAAAGTCATCCACCTCTTTCATTCTTTCTAGCCGATGAGAAAATGCACAGCAAGTTCACATCTGCTTTCTGTGGGAGTGGTGCAGTGCTGTGGGACTTGTTGACATTTTCAGCTACACAAGTGAGTTTTTGTCTGGGGAAAGGATGTTGATTACTGAGCACCAGTGTTTGAAAGAAAGCTTGTGCTTATACTTGTAGTGTGAAAGGTGGGGCAGCTAGAAAACTGCAGGCTCAGACATTTGAAGGTTCTGTAGGGAAGGATCTTTTGTCAAATCAGCTGCTTATTGTTGGACCTGGCTTTAACAGTGCACCCTGTCTATTTGGATCTACTGGCATTTTTAGTACATGCTGTCACCAGTGAACCATAAACTAACCCTGTAGTCACAGTGGGATGGTCAAGTGTAGCACAGTGTTGATCACTAACCATCACTGATTGTCATTTTCATAGAATGAGTTAAATGATAGCTTCTGTTACAAGAAAGGGAGGATAATGTTTGGCTTAGGAAGGACAAACTTACCTGTAATACGAATCTCATAATTAAGCTCCGATGTATTTATCCAGTGTTACTATCTCTTTCGACTGGACAAGCAGCTTCATAAAGGTAGGGATTTTTGCCTATATTCTTCAGTTTTAATCCCAATTCTATAATATGACCTGCCACCTGATAGGTTTTCCTTAAGACCTTGCTATTTCTACAATCATCTCAGTACTAGTTTTCTCACTTTGTATATAATTCTCCACATACCAGTATGTGGCTGACTAAAGGAAATTGTGCATGTATGTGATCTTCCTGGATATATAATTATTAAAGAACACTTAGGTATCTGTATTTTCATGTTTTTTCCCTAAAGTTACTCTACTCTGAGCCTTTTCTGGTGTGTGATTTACTTTAAAAATGACCTGATCTCTCTGTTTGTTACTACTATGATAAAATTTTTATGTGACCATCTGTTTATGAGCTGGGCTTCACTGTATCCTTTGCTTTGTTTGATTTGCTTTGCTTCTCCTCTCTCTTTCTTTCTTTCTTTCTTTCTTTCTTTCTTTCTTTCTTTCTTTCTTTGAGACAGTGTCTCATTTTGTAGTGCAGGCTGGCCTTGAGCTCACTATGTGGCCTAGGCTGGCCTAGAACTTGTGATCCTCCTGCCTCAATCTCCCAGTGCTGAGGTCACAGGTATGCACAACCACACTGGGCTGCATGCATTCTTATCTGCATTTTGGTCTTCTGAGTTCCAATTAGAGCTACAAATCGGATTGTGCTTATAGTATTCTAAAGCTTTTCTAGCCTGCATCTCCAAACCTTTCTAAACTCCTTCAAAAAACCAATTGCAAAGGCTTCTAAATATCACAGAGGTATACAGCCATAGCAATGAGTATACTTTCTTGGTACCAATTTTCTGTATTAGTCATTTTTCCTCACTAGGACACAATACCTGACACAACTTAGAGGAGTGGTGGTATATTTGGCTCACAGTTTCAGATGATTCAGTTCATTATTGGCTGGCTCTAAGGCAGGAACACCACTGCAGAAGAGCATAGAAGAGCAAAGCTGTTCACTTCACTGTGGCTGGGAACCAGAACAGGAAAATAATGCCAGAGAGAAGGGATGAAAGGGACCAAATATAAACTTCAAGGTCATACCTCCATGACCCATCCATGCACACTCACAAATCTACGTTACTGATCCCCTAGGTAGCTCTGAAGCTAATGAAGTTGAAATCCAACTGAACTGTCACATTTAACACAACCGGATGCAAATGCTTAACAGTTAACCATAGAGAACAAAGACAGGATCCTGTGTCTGTGTTTAATAGATTTTCTTTTTAATCTTCAGGATAATGCTCTAAATTTCTAACATGTCAGTTTTAATTTGTATTATACGGAACAGAGCTAGTCTTTGAGAGGATTACTGAAAAACAGAATCATTAAATTTGGGGACCTGGTTTTGCATGGCTATGACCACTGGGGGAGTAATGGGGCAGAGAGACAGGAAGGCATTGCTCCAGGGAAACTGTTTATGAGTCTGGTAATTCTGTATTTGATGTTGTGCCAAGTGACTTCAATAGAACATGAAACAGACTTGATTTTTTCTAAAGTCAAAATGACTTGATATTTCAGGTGGTTTTGTGTATTTCATTTTACCTCTAAATGATAATGTGGTTTTTGAAGTACTTAAAAGTATCATGTACTAATTCTCAGTTTATTGAAATCAATTCAGCAAAAAAAGTTGCTGAACCACGTGAGGTACTTGTTTAAAGATAAACAAGTAATACACCCTGACTTTTAATGCACACAGTGTCTTATTTAGGATGGATGAATTAACATTTTACATTGGTATAAAAGCAAAAAACGTTTAGTAGAAAGGGTACTTTGAATGTTGATATTTCCTTGGGATAGCCATTAGTGACATGACACTCTCTAAGTGTGCTAGGCAGTGACAGCAGGTGTCAGCTCCCAGACAACCACTGGGTCACAAGAGTAAACATCCAGCACAGTGTACTCTCTTGGCAAGCTATGATGTTTAGTAAGTGAGATATGTTTAATAGATTTTTCAAATTATTTTCAAATTATGATGGATTTATAGGGATGCAACCTTATCATTAGTCAGGGAACAGCTATTATTCTCAAACAGGAAACAAAGCACTCCCCACACACATGTGGATATACACAATTATAGAGAAAATGCTTACCTCCTGTAAGAGCAAATGCCCATGGGAGGACAGAGGAGGATATTATTAGCTGGGCTCCACAGATATGGCAACCTTTAAAACAGACACTGGAGCCAAAGGCCCACCATTCCATCCATAAGTGTGCACAGATCCATGAGCGGCTGTGTTGCCCAGACCTGCCCGGCTGCAGGTGGATCACACCTAAGGCTATACCTTGACCCCAGAGGCTCCTGCACACACACCCAAGGAAAAGGCCCACCCAGAAAATAGCTTCACAGGCCCACAAGCTTCAGCCAGAAGCCTGCCATTCCATCAGCCACAGCCAAGGATCCGCCTGGAAAAGGGCTTCACAGACCCGCCAGAAATACCCAGAGGCTTGCCGGAATACCATAAGTGCAAGGAGACCCTAGCCGAAGCCTGTGTAAACAAAAGAAGTGGGTGCATAGCCTCCAGCCAAAGGCCCTCCCAGACAACAGCTACATAGGTGCCCCAGTGAGAGGCATGCCTAGATACCATCCCAAGTGTGCACAGGAGCCAGCCAAAAGCCTTCCCAGACAACAGGTCAGTGCAGGGATCCAGAAGGCCACCACTCTGAACCCAAGAACTGATGTACTGGTGAGCAGCAGAGTAAAGGTTGCTTGGTGGCTTGTTGAGAATTCAAGACCACTGGGTGAGCAAAAAGTCACCTCAAAAAAGGAATAGCAAGCTGCATCTGTTGAAATGAGAAAACATGTAAATAAGTCTCTAAACCAGACTTCCAGATCATCTAAGGCAATCCCAAAGGGCGAGGAGATGGACCAATCTGATACTCAACCTCCTGGACTCCCTGAACTGTCAATGAAAGAGGATCTGGAAAAAATAAAATTAGAAATAATTTCTCAGATAACAACAGAGATTGTGCCCATAATATAAGACATGATTAATAAATCTAGAGTGGATACAGATTAAAAAATGAGCGGAGGAACATGATGGAATTCCAACATAGAAAAAAAATGGAGTCCATAAAACAAATGCAAACAGATTTCCAACAGATAAAAAGTTCATTGAAAGTTTACACAGAATTAGCTAATGCAAGGATAGAGTTTCAGATATGGAAGATAGGATTGAAATTAGTGACAAGGAAAAGAAAAGTTTTTAAAAATAGAAAGGGACCATGAGTAATCAATCCAGCAGATGCTAGATGATGCAAAGAATAATATCAGACTGATCAGAGTCAATGCAGAAATAGAGAGTACAGATGATATAAAAAATTGTTCACAGAATTGAAGGCCGAAAAATTCCCAAGCAGGGAAAAAGAACTTGACATATAGATAAGTGAGGCATATAGGTCTCTAACTAGCTGTAATAAAAAAAAAATCTACACAAAGTCATATAATAGTTAAGATTCCAGAAACCCAACAGAAGAACAAAATTCTACAAGCAGTTAGAGAAAAGAAACAAATCATACACAAAGGAAAGCCCATCAGAATCACAGCAGACTTCTCAACACAAAGCCACAAGTCAAGAAGAGCTTGGAGTGCCATATTTCAAGCCCTAAAGGAAAAGAACCTCCAACCCAGAATGATGTACCCTGCAAAACTATCTTTCAAAACTGATGGAGAAATAAGATACTTTCATGACAAAGAGCACCTTAGGAAATTCATGAATATGAAATCAGCACTCCAAAAAAATTTAGACAATATCCTAGGAAAACAAAATGAGGACCACAACCCAGAATACCAGCAGAATTAATTTGTTGAGCGTGAAAAGAAATTAAACCCAAGGGGGGAGAATCCCAAAAAAAGAAAAAGTCATGACAATGATAAGGCAATATGTATCAGTTATAACCATCAATGGTCTCAATTCATCCAACAAAATAAAGAGACTGGCAGAATGGATCAAGAAGCAAGATCCAACAATATGCTCCATGCAAGAAACACATTTAATTCAAAAAAAGCTCTTAGACTGAAAGTTAAAGGGTGGAAAACAATATTCCATGTGACACGAACCTGAAAAAAAGCAAAAGTAGCTATTCTCTTTGCAGATCAAGTGGATTTCAAGCCAACACTGGTTAAGAGAGACAAAGAAGGACACTACATCCTTCTAAAGGGAACAATCCAAGGGGAAGAGATGACAGTCATAAATATCTATGCACCAAACACTATTGCACCCAACTATATAAAACAGATACCAATGGACATGAAAAATCAAAAGAGCACTAATACAATACCAGTGGGGGACCTCAATATCCCACTGATAGAAATAGGTAGATTAACTAGACAAAAAATAAACAACAAAATATTAGAATACAATCAAACTCTTGAAAAACTGAACTTAACAGATGTTTACGGTGTTCTACCCCCACAAAATCAGACTATGCATTCTTTTAAGCTGCACGTAGGTTATTCTCTGAAATAGACCACATAATTATTCATAGAACATGTTTAAGTAAGTGCAAAGGAATTGAAGTTATCCCTCTGTATATTATCAGACCATAGCATGATGAAATTGGATATCAATACCAAAAGAAACCACAAGAATTTCATAAACACATGGAAACTGAACAACACACTTCTGAATAACCAGTGGGTCACTGAGGAAATTAAAGAAGAAATCAGACTTCCTACGATTAAATAACAATGACAATACAATATCAGAATTTATGGGCCACAATGAAGGCAGTCTTATGAGGGAAATTCATAGCAGTGAATACTCATCTTAGGAAAACAGAGCAAGCCCAATTAAACAACCTGATGCTGAACCTCAAGCTTCTAGAAATAAGGAGTGCAGGACAAACCCAAAGCTCATACAACTGAGGAAAACTATAAAGATCAGGGCAGAAATCAATGCAATGGAGATTAAGAGAATGATACAAAAAATCAATGAAGCCAAGAGTTGGTTCTTTAAAAGAATAAACAAAATTGACAAAACCTTAGCCAACCTTATCAGAAAAAGGAAAGAAAAGACCTAAATCCATGCAATTAGGAAGGAAAAGGGTGAAATTACAATGGACGCAGCAGAAATCCAGAGGCTCATCAATACCTACTTCCAGAACCTATATGCCAATAAGATGCCAATACAGAAGAAATGGACAGATTCTTAGATATGTGTGAATTACCAAAGTTGAACGAAGATAACCGAAAAATTCTAAATGACCCAATATCAATCAACGAAATTGAAAATATAATTAAAAAT
>NW_004624731.1:45037386-45092473 GCF_000247695.1 Heterocephalus glaber
TTTTTTTTGGTACTGGGGCTCGAACTTGGGTCCTCGCACTTGCACAGTAGGTGGCAAAACCACTGAGCTAAATCCCTGGCCCCAGAGACCATATATTCCTACTAGAGATTCAGAGACCATGTATATCTATCTTGAGGTTTTAATGAAGTAGATACACATTGTAAACTCTCATGTATATAAATAAAATGGTTTCTAAGTTTGCATAGTCTTCAATTAGCTTTCTCTAATCTGATTTCACTGAATGAAAATATTTGCACCTATTCATATTTAGGCAACTTTACTGATTTTTCATCTCAGTGTAGTCTGTTTCTTTAGCTTGAAGCAATAATTTCATATTTATTTTAATAATATTCCATTGAATCTTAAAATATTTCTCATATTTTTCCTTTGAAACTACAACTCTATATGTAACTTTCATAAATATACAACCTTCTCTAAATGTTTTCAGAGAATCTGCCATTTCTGTATTCTATTCTTCCCTTTATTTTGAAGAATTTACTTATTATTCTGAAAGCAATTTTATAACCCATTTTTAATTAAATTTTTGTTAGTATTACTGACAGATATGGAGAAGTTATACCTATGAATTTGTTTGACACTATAGGATAAATTTTCTGAGCTTGGTGTCCTAATCTCATTTAAATAACTGCATGTTTCCTTAAACTTTCCTCACTCAACTTTTGCTTCTACCTTATTGTTATAGCTTGTGTCTAGATGTCTCCTCAAAGCTTCACGTGGTCATTGTGGAGCTGGAACCAAGGGTGTGTGATTACTGAATTAGCCCACTGATTGATTTGTCATAGTTCTGTGTAGGATTAAGGGTGCCCACCCTGGGTGTGGATGGAATATAAGGGACAGAAAGTGGGTCATCACTGGTCATTTGCTGTTGTTGCTTTTGCTGACTTCTGCCTGCCATGAACTGTTTCTTCTCTGTGAAGCCTGCCTGCTCTGCCACCCTCCCTTGGCTCTGCCACCCTGCCTTAACTCCAGCCCATCACAGACCAAAACCTCTACAAATTGTGTGCTGAAATACACCTTTCATCCTTCAACTTTGGGTGTTTTGTCTCAGCAATGAGAAAAATCTCACTAAGATCCTTATTAGTTTTGCTCTGTCTAGTTTTTGTAACTAGAGAAAACAAGTAAAATTTGTTACATCGTTTTCTGTTTTCTCAGCACATACTAACGCTACACTCTGTCAGATAGATCTATCCCTTCTTGTTTTCTTTTTGTTTTCCTAAGTGTGGTTTATGGTATCTTAGTATTCATTGCCCTATTTTCTATTTATTCTGACTCCATCGAAAATGACTAACAAAATTGATTGTAAAAATGTTTTTGTATTACAAGAAAATATATTTTAAGAATTCAGCATTTAAATTATTATTAAATAAATATTATTATTAAATCAGTTAATTCTAATTAAAGAATTCATAGATATTTGTCCTTTTGCAGTTAAAATGAGCATAGAAATGTTGAGTAAAGTAAATAACTTTATGCCATTAGTTTACTACTTCAGGATATTTGAAATTACTTAGAATTATTCAGATAATCATATGACTAAATTTAATTTGTCATTGAAAAATTTTTAGTTCTTATATTGTTAAAAGGTGGGCTAAATTCTCTTCCTGCCATATGGAATAGAAAAAACTGCTTCAGCATTGTTAATGTATAAAACGAATAATTTTTAACCCCCAACTCTTAGGATATACATATTGATTTATAAATATAAAAGGAGTCAGAAAATAACATGAAGAAAACAAGTAATACAAAAGAATTTATGTTACTAAACTGATAAAAATCATTAAATACACTGTAG
This sequence comes from Heterocephalus glaber, assembly GCF_000247695.1. Next base: position 45,039,200 of record NW_004624731.1, read on the forward strand.
TTAGTAAATATTTGTTATTTAAGCAAAAGAAAGGAATAATTTGGTTATTCATATAAGACCATCAAGTAACTTGTACAGTGCCAATGAAAGATGCATCTGCGCCAGAAAGCAATTTTCTTTTAAAGCAACAGGGGTAATTTCTGATACTTACATAAAGAAGAGAGGATAGTTTTAGTAATAATCTTGATAAACAAACACTTTAATGCTACTGTATTTATAAGTAGTCAATATTTTGATTTACAAGAAAATTTTTATTATGATTATATGCAAGGTAGCATGTGCTGGTGGTTGTCACACAATAGGAGTGTCACAGGTGATAGCAAGTAAATCTTAAAATATTTATAATATCTATAGTGAACTAATAAAAGAACAGATGACTGTGTGCACTATTTTCCAAATTTCACCTGTACATTTTTTCACCAAATGAAGAAACATTGCTTCAATCATAATTCGTTGCCTAAATGTGTTCAGAAATTTTTATTGAATTAGGAACATTATTGAATAAAACAGATTTTTAATAAACTATATGTGCACACGATGAGAATTGCAAATGACTCTCTTTTGGACAACTTACTTCAGAATTTATATTAGAGAACAATACATGTGAAACACCCAGTGTTTGGCACCCTACAGGAAGCTTTTGCTGAGAGGTGATAATGCTGTACATTAATCTCCAGGTGGACCCGGCACAGCCCAGCTGCACAGTATTGGGGAGACATACTGGGGCTCAGAGGCAGCTCTTGTTTCAGTATTGCTGCACTGGTCCTGCAGAACACTGGTGAATACAAAGCTTAGGATATAGTCACTGGGTCCTCTGATTACTTATTTTGTAAACACAATAGGCATTTCTTTCTGCCATATTATCTTCTACAACATATTTACATCAAAATGTCTTTGCATTCTTGAAACTTTGAAAAATATGAGAAAATTATTCAGGTATACCATACTTTTTGCAGAGTCCTAATTGGTAATGCTGATATATTTGGGAAATACAGCTGTGAAATACAAATGAATTTATCTTTTGGAGGGTCCATTTTTTTAAATTTAAGTGTTGTTGCTGTTTTACAAGACTTCTGGTATTCATACTAAGTACAAATCTAAATGTACTTCATTTAAATTTTTTAGCATTTTAAAAAAATGTGTATTTCATAATATACCTTTTAAAACTTTGACTTTAGGCACAATATCTCCTCAGGTGTGTACATATTGAATAAATAAATTTCTATGTTAAAAATAATTGCTTCCCATGAATGGGTTATGGAAAATTAATCTGTTAAACTTCTGCATCCAACTGATTACTATAATGTATTCATTTAAATTATATTATATTTATACATGTCATTCAAAGCATATTTATACTGCTACTTATATTTGAATTTTTTAATATAGAATCTATTATTATGACAATAAGATTATGTTGAGATAACTCTAAGACAGAAATAAACACATTAACAGAAAACATTTACAAGAACCCCAGTATGATGTGATAACTCTATCATAAAACTGCAATTTAAAAATATAGATATTGAAGAGACCAATATGGTAGCAGAATAACTAAGTTACCATATCTTATTGTATGTAAAATACATTTCAATTTCAATAATTATTAACTATGTAGTAAAATAAAATTATTTTTAACAAACAAGACAATAAGAAAACTAACATACTATTTTAAAATACACAGAATTTTTCAGATATAAATTAAAAATCTTTAATTTTAATGTTTTATGAGTGTTTTTTAAGATAGAAAACTAGATTATTATAGAATTTGTAGCTATGAATAGGTGCATTTTTAAATGAAATTATCTATAGGAAAACATCTCAGCTCATTTCAACATTAATTGGTAAAAACTAAGAATATAAAGCTATCTCATTTCTCTAATCCAGATTACTGTTATATTAAGTGTTTGAAAATACATTTGATTTCTCAGCCAGAGAATGCACTATATAAACACTTAAAAGGTTCAGGCAATATTTTTAGCTATCAAAGATAGTTCACTCCTCAGAACATATTTAAACTTACGTTATAGGGTCTCAACTCACTGGGGTTAGAATTAATAATGTTCCCCTGTATCTTGTAATTGGAAGAAATCTGTTTACTTCTCCTCTGCTCAACCTTTGTGTTAAATGTTCTGTTGACTCCACCATGAACTTCAAGGTGAACTTCAGAGGTTCACTGAGAGGTTTATTCATTTTGGCAGGAAAAAGGGCTGACTCTATACATAGTAAAGTTTAAACTACATTCTTGTACCTTAAAAAACCATCAACATTTCCCCCAAACTGGCTATTTCCCCATTTTTGATATGTAAAAGCCAAAACAAGAATTAGTAAGGAAATCAGAGTCCTTTTTATTTCTGGTAAAATAAGAGGTGGAAGGATGCTCAAAGAGAAAACTTTGTGTGTTCATTGTCTCAATCCTTCAAATTAATTTTTTTTCTTCAAACTAATTTTATTTTAAGATAGAAAGTTATTTTTTATGCATTTGAGAAGCTATTGAACTTACTGTAAATACAAAATTCAATTTAATTTGCCCATACTAATGAAGCAATCTTTCTGTTGGCATATGAGTAAGGAGGACCAAATATAATTACAAATGTCACCTACACAGTTTTATGTCCCTTATGATACCAAATCTGGAGGTTCAGTATGCTCATACTTATCCTTGCATTCATATTTACTAGAAAAGTTCAGTATATATAAAATTTGAAAGCATGGTTATAAATACCTTTTAATATTATTTGTGTAAACATTTAGTAAAACTTGAATTTTTCCTGAATATTTGAAAAGTACAAGCTGTTATTCTTATGTATATTTTCATGGAACCCTATTAACTGACAAATTCAAGGAGAAAATAGAGATAATAGAAAGTATTATAATTCATTTAATAAAGCCAATATATTTAATTTAAGTTAAATAACTTATGTTTAGACAGTTTAAGCAATGTGAAGAATACTATTGCCTTAAATTTCTAGGTGCTATTTCTTGATCCTAGTATAGAGCTGTAAACTTTGGGAGCATTTACATGTGAAGTATTCTAAGAGGATACTGCTATGAAAATTAAATGTAGATGATCATTGTAATGTTTTTAAATGCTCTGCCATTCCCAGTTCACATCAATCAATTGCAATCATTAATCAAGTTGAAAGCAATGGTTTGGGTGAATACTTAATATTGATTCTAGCTTACATTTCACTGCAATAATAACTTAATGGCAGACTGATTGTTAATATTTAAATATAAACTAGTTTCAACTGTCAGTTAATAGACAGCAGGAAAAATGGATAAGTCTTGTGATCTGGACAGAAAATCTGAGGAATCTTACATGAAATGACATTTTCTATTGAAAAAAAAAAGATGCCAAAAGCTAAAAAAAAAAAAAAAAAGATGAAATAATTGTTTCTTGATACGTGTAAATATGATGTTCTGACAGAGTGTAGTCTCATATAAAATGCAAAAACAAATGCAAACAGTCATTTGGTGTTAGAAGACAATCTTGACTCAAACTTCAGACTTTTCTCTTAACATTCAGGATTGTAACCCTGAGTAAAACTCCAAACTTTATTTATTGCAAAAATGCCATAGTTACAAAGGAAAATCAGGTCAGTTAATTTATCTCCAGCCCCAAATGTTAATTTATCTCCAGCCCCCGGGTTTTCCTGAGTCAACTAGTAATTAGATTTGTGCAAGTCTCTTAATTCCACTGATTCTAATTTTCCTCACCTGCAAATAAATGTTTCAACCAAATAATCTATAAAGCTGTGTGAACTTGCCTTCCTTGCAGATCACCACTTTCTGCCTTTCATCACTTTAGTTCAAGTGCCAGCCTACAGTACATGGGAAGATGATGCAGTCTTTCAATCCTGAACCAAGGAATCCATTTGAACACTCTAAGCCCTGATCCCAGCAACTTAATTTGAGAAAATGTGTCTGCCCAGATCTGCTTGAAGATAGATGATTCTCAGTCTCTAATTCTCAAAATATAGTTCCCTGGCTGGTAGCAGAATGTCACCTGAAAACTAAGTTCTGTTGTTCCACAGCACAGTGGGGTGATTATAGTTCACACTATCCTTTTCTATATTTTATGAAAAAAACAGAGAAAGGAGCATGAAGGCTACAAAAGTAAAGAAATGATAAAGAGATAGAAATATAAATTACCCCAATTGGATCAGAGCACATTTTATTCATAAACTGAAATACCACAGTGCAGTCCAAAAATAGAAACTATTATGCATTAATTTAAAATAAAAATAAAATATAGGGATGTAGATTTTCAATTTTTAGGTCCCACTCCATACCTGACAAATCAGAAACTCTTGCTGGGGAGCACTGTATATATTAACAAGCCCTTCAGGTCATTTGATACCGGTGAAATTTTTAGAACTACTGCTCTCAGGTATTGCATGGAGGTGATACAATAATTTAACAAAACCAAGAAGAATAAAATGAATAAAACGATTGACCAAACAAGAGGCTTCACTTCATCTCTCTTCTGTATCCCACCAAATTGACACTAGATATTAAGAGCAGAATAGTAAGTAAACAAATCTTTGGCAAGACCAACATGCTGAGTTCTTTTTTTAAAATTAAATTTTATTGGTACATTTTAGATATACAATGTAATAACATTCATCATTGGAAATGTGCACCTTTACATAATCTCTCTTGGTTCTTATTTTTCCCCCCCTTCCCCTGCCCTCCCTTCAACCCCTCCATCCCTCCCTATTTATGAAGATTTTGTTTCCACTTTTTCATTTTCTCATATTAATTCCATTCCCTTCTTTTCTTTCCCCTCCCCCTCCCACTTCCCCTTCCTCTTTACCCCCTTTCTTCCTATTTCATATCATTTATTATACCTTTTAGTCCTTATTTACACTTTCAGTTTCTCACACTAGAGACACTATTCAGTATTTACACGTGTGTCCTGTTTATTTCACTTAAGAGTATCGCCTCAATATGCATCCATTTAGCAATAAATATCTCTAATTTCTCATTTTTATTAACAGACTATTTCTCTGCAGTTTGCAGAAGGGAGAATATAGATATGATCGTAATGATGCCCAAATCCAACTAATATGAGAAATTATTTATGATATACCATAGAGGCAAAATAGTAACTATTTAAAATTATTTTCCATTTCATAAAAGCTCTGAATTCTAGGCCCCAAGGTTTTCAAGTGGACTCAGATATAGCAGGTTCTTGGTGAGAAGGCAATGAAATGATTATTTAAGGGCTTAGGGACAAACTGATCAGTACTGTCTCGAATATAAAGACACAAATGGAACTTTAAAGCTGTTCTGACATTAGTATGTTCAAATTACCAGTCTTTGAAATGTGCTCCAGGTAATATTAAGCAACATAGAAAGAAGAGAAAACTATTTCCATGTGAGAAACGTATTGCCAATGTTAAATAAATATGTGGAGTAAATGGGGAGGTACATAGGCTACTATTGGTGTTAATGTGAAAATATACAATTTATCCCCAAATTCTAAACTTTTAAATGAATCCAATTTCATAAAAAAGAAATGATAACCATGGGAGGAAAAATGACAAAATAAACATGTATCCCCCTTTAAAAATTAAAAAAAAAAATTTTTGTTTTTTTTAGAGAAGGAAAAATTTATTAGGAGAAAGAAATCTTCTGCCTAAGAGCAACAGAAGGGGGACCAGATAGTGGGTTTCTCACTCACTCCACTTTTCAGAGATGTTTTATACAGCCATACCATGTGGTGAGGTGGGTACAAAGTGGGACAAACTAGAAGAGCCAGTGGAAATTTATAAGGTGATCATGAGGCGGGACAAAAGCATGACCAACCAATAAGATTACAAGTACAGTCACCCAGGTAATACTGATTAAATGGGGGTCAAATGGGGAAGCAAGTCACATAGCAAGCATACAAGGACTTTCAGTAAGGGTGGGTGTCAGGGCTATTTCCTAGAAAGGCTGGGTTAAGACCTTGGGCCCCTACCCAAGTGATTGATACCTATTTAGAATATCCACTACTGCTATTCTTCCCACATAGGTGTGGTAGTTTCTCTTTTACAATTTTGGCCTTCAGTGAATGTGTCTTCACTGTCCTCCATGTTGGCTTTTTTTTTTTTTTTTTGTACCAGGGATTGAACTCGGGTCCTTGCGCTTGTGCAGCAGGTGGAATGTTGGCTTCTTGACTCTCCTCCATGTTGGGTCCTCATGGGCTGGCCCCGTCTAACTGCCTACAAGACATGTCATTAACTTACCTATCTGCAATATTCTCCCCTCTGAAGAAGTACCCCTAACTGCTGTGAGGGGGAAAATGTTGAAGACCATTCTGGCTACTTCCAAATGAAGAGGGTCATAGTTGTGAACAGCAGTTAGAGTTACTTTACAGGGGGTCTATCTAAAGGCCTTGATAGGTGCCAGACATTGTCATCTTGGTGCCATATAGCTTTGAGTCTGGAAAAGCCAAAGAAACAGTTAAGAATACAGGGGCCAAATTATAAGGTCAGCAGGATTGCAATGAATATGGCAAACAAGGGGTTTCCACCGGGAGGAGCTAGTAATGGCCTCCCACAAAGAGGATAAGGAGAAGGTCCAGGGAGTTTCAGAATCCAACATAGAAATTGTATTGTACAGTTTAGCAGTTATGAGCTGTTTGCAAGGTCCATCTAGTGGATCCCAATAAAAGAAGTCTAGCACATTTGTCATTGGTTCCATTTGTATGACTGTTTGGAGTTTGGCAGCCTCTAGGCAAGAATAAACAAAACTTTTAAGAAATTAGAGCATAAAAATTTAAAAGTTATTAATCTCTTATAGAGAAAATACAATGGGAAAACTTTATAAGAATTTATCTCCGAGGGCCAGAAGAAGAAACAGGTATTAATAATATGTGAATGAATATTACATGATTGAAGTGTAAATAAATTAAAAAGTTATATTTTAATACCAGATTTGGTCAACAAAATCAGTACTTGCCTATTGGCAAAGACCCATAAGAAACATAACATTGAAAATCTGAAAAAATAAAACAATTATGAAAGCTAAAACAAAAAACCCAGAAGAGATAAGAATACATTCTTCAATCCAAATTAAGTGGATATTTAAGTATAAAAGAATACTATAAACAAATTTGTAGTCACATTAATTTATTAATAATTATGAATCCCACCCGAAGTGGTTGATTTTCCAAGAAACACCACATAATTCGATAGAAGCCACACAGGTTGGTAATGGAATCAGTTTTGTCTGACTATAAAATTTCTCTTATCAGACACTATTGATGGTTAGTTTGAAATATGCCCAGCATACTCATTTCCTTTCTTGTTAGGCATAATTGCATCAGGAACCTCCCTTCTTTCAAAAGGCCAAGCCCTTCATAGGAAGCAGTCAATGGCATCACTCCTGGAAAGAATCATGACAAGTATTGTCTGGTTCTAGAACCATGTAACATTAAGACACTGCCTGCTTTTTCTCACTAATGTGAAGTGACAACTTTGTCATTTTCAGCATCTCACATATATGCACATCTATTTCTGGAAGTACTTTTTTGTCTTATTTCACATAGATTTTGGTTATACCTTCTAGTAATACAATCCAGTTTTCCACTGCAAAATCTTTATATCTATGTAGTCCATTGCTTGGGAAGGACTCCAGCAGGTTAAAGTACTGCCTAAGGGCTGGAGGGAGAGGCTCAAGCAGAAGCTCTTGCATCAGGGTATGCACCTAGGTTCCTCCAAGACTCCTGGGCCCTGGAGTGTCATATATGCCTCTTCTGGAGGCTTTTCATCTGATCATTTTGATAATCTCCCAGGTTCATATAGTGGCCCACAGCCTGCTTATATAAACTAAGTGGTTGCCCATCTTCTCTATGAGTTTCACCTCCTTGTCTAAGGTGTGGCTCTCTAGAAATTCCAAAGAGAAGACAGTAGAGATAGAACACAGGGCATGAAAATTCAGAAGGCTGTGGTTCAGAGGAGAGCATAGCTGCTGAACTGGCTTTGCATTTTCAAGAGAGGTTTGGCATTCTTGTGCTTATAATTTCAGCCACATTGCAGAACCAGCCCAGACTCTCAAGAACTGTATCTTCTGGGGAAATAGAAGCTTAGAGAGAGGTAAGGGGAGGAAGCCTGCAGATGCAAAATGATAAGGAAGTTGATTGCTGTCTCCTGCCCAGTGGAATGATTCTGATAAATCTAGGAGGTCATGTTTGGTCAGCAAGGAGGAACCACTCACAATGAAACAGCGTTAGCTCATCCTGGAAGCAGAAGGTACTCAAGAAGATGGTCTCAGACAACTGTAGAAAAGTGGAAGAGAGTTCCTGGGCCTCTTCTATCCTAACACTGTGGAAGCAAGAGGCAGATCCATAGGCCTCCAGGAATGCTGTCAGGTATTCTTTTAAAAATAGTCTTATTCTTTTTTTTTCTTGGAGCTGGGACTAGAACTCAGGACTTCACATTTGCTAAACAAGTGCACTACCACTGACCTATGAGTCTAGCTCTAGAATGATTCCTTTTTACTAAATTTTAATATGTGGTAATGGAAATACTAATCTAGGTTATTCATTTGATATTACCTCACAAAACACATACATATGTTTTAAAATCTTTGAAATAGCTCCCTTTATTTGAAATTTCTTGAATCATTTGATTCTACCATTGATTTCTTGTTTATTTAATGTTTATAATCCCTTTGCTAATCTCTTTGCCATGTGAAGATTCTTCTATATTACTCTTATGACTGAGAATCTTACAGCAAAGTAAAATTAAATTGTTTTAAATAAAGTGGATAATATTCAAAAGTTGGAATGTTTTCCTTTTTGGATATTGTTTTTGTTTGGATTAATCATGTTTGAAAAAACTGCACTTATAATTTCTATGTGAACTAAAACTTTTATACTTTCCCATTCTTACTATTTATTTTCATGATGGACTTACATATAACTTTCCTGCCACTTTTCCATGATGAAAAGGCATACTAGTGTTCTCAGTGTCATTCAACTTAAAATTTTCAGTACTGTGGATTTTTAAAGCTATTTCTGCAATATTAGGCTGTGATGATAACTTTGAACATGTACAGATCTTGGGCTATTTTAGTGAGGAAAAATGTAAATTAGATGAGATGACCTATACTTCTAGAGGTTGATAGTCCATTCTAAAATGTACACTGCTTTGCTCTTTTACAGATCCAATTAAACACATTTCAGAGAGCACTCGCTACTCTGTGGTCTACCAACCCCATAAACATAAACTTGAGATCAGAACAGGACTTCTGTTAAGTAGGGAGTGAGTAGCAGAGTAAAGGAAGAACCCCAACCGTAGGGGAATTTGGCAGCTAGATAAGTCTCTGAAACAATAGATAAAGACAAGGATCAGAATGACAATTTATTTTTGAATAACTCAGGATATGAAAAAGTTGACAAAAATGTCTGAAAACTTTACAGGATCTTCAAAACAGTTGAGTTGCATCTTTGAGTATTGTTGTATGCATTAGTCATTTTTCCTGTCACTGGTACAAAATACCTGACAACTTAAAAGAGAAGAGTTTATTTGATGTGTAATTTCTAGAGGGTACAGTCTATGGTCAGCTGGCTCCAATGTTGAAAACATCTTGGTAGAAGGGCATGGTGGAGCAAAGTTGCTCCCTTTTTGGCAACTGAGAAGACAGCACAGGGAAAGAGCACCAGCAAGAAATATATCCTGCAAAGGCACATCCACCCCTGCCTCTCGGGAAACACCTCCTCTAATTTGGTCCTGCTTCCTAACAGCACATTTAGCTATGAACATGTCTCAATCCACCAATAGGTACAGTACTTCTGTGATCCAATCACCTCTCCTGAAGTTGATAATTAAGCTTAGCCATCACAGCATGGTTTGAATATTGTTTGTTCTCACCAAAATTCATATTCAAATTTGATTCCCGATATAACAGTGTCGATAAATGGTGGTATTAGAGATAGATGAGCTAGGTAGAAATATTATAGGCAGTCAGATAGGACAAGCTCCTTGAGAAGGTCAGATCAAAGGTGAATCACACCACAGCTGCACCAGGGACATAACTGCTAAAAATCAGGCCTCAAGATTAAAACAAGATGACCAGAACTACCTACTTCCACAAGAAACAAACACTTTTGGCCTAATGAAGTCTAGATAGACATCAGCTACCCCAGTGGGTGACCAGAGACCTCTGGACCCACCACTTCCTAGGAGAACCTTTGTTCTTTCCATCCAAGCTTGTTACATTACTTGTTTCCCAATTGGACCACCATTACCTAAGTGACTATACTTGTAACCTTATTGGATGTTCATGGCTGTGGCTCACATGGTACCCAAGTGGGTTTCACTCTGTAAAACTCTTCTGTAAAGTGGGGCCCCCAAGCTACCCACTTGGGACCCCTTCTGTCCCTCAGGAGCATTCCTATCAATAAATATCTTCCTACTCTTAACTTCCTTTGTTCCTAAGACTCATTCTTCGATTTCTAGAGAACAAGAATGTAGTGTATCATATAGTTAACAGGTTGGAAGATATAATATTTCTTCTCCTATATTATTTTCTGTAACAGTGTCAGGTTTAAAAAATAATTAAGTCATGGTGGCTCCACCCCCACGAATGGATTGGGGGTTTTCTTAAGAGACTAGAATAGATTTTTCAGGAATTTGTTGGTTCTTGAGGTACTAGATAGTTACAATGACAGGAGATAGCTACAAAGCAAGCCAGGCACTTTCTCTCAGCCCATCTCACATCTGCATGTCTACCTGAACCCGTGGACTATGCCCTTGGACTTTCAGAACTGTGGGCTACATAAACCCCTTTTTCTTAGTAAAAGACATAAACTCAGATATTTTGTTATAGCAATACAAATCAAATTAGGACAAATACAATATAGAAGTATATAAATCAAATTTGATTAAATATCAGGGTAATAAACCGAGTCTAAGCCCTTTTGGCTATGTACTTGTCAAGGATGGTGTGGGGAAAAATGACATCTGATGGCAGTGCAGATGAATAAGACTGAGTATGCTATTTCTGCTTAATATTAAACTGCCCTGAGAACTGGATATTAGCACATTTTGCTACTGAAAGATCAATGGTTCAACTATCACAAAGAGAAGGCAAGCTGGACAGTCAGGCGGAAAAGTGGAGGGAGAGTTTGACTGGCACCATAATGTTTTGCTTTTTCAGTAAACTAGCTATTTTACAAAGTGCTTCCTGTTCAGCTTAATGTATTAGTCATAAAGTTGATCTGACTCTAGTGCAAATGTACAAAAACATTGATTAGTTTTAATTCACTTTTACTCTTGCCTCTGGTTAACCTGCCTCATAATTTGTTTTCTCTGCTGATTGGCTGTAAATGTTTCTTAGAGAAATGATTTAAAATGCCAAAGTATCTCCCTAAGACTAGAAAATCTCATTGAGTTTGCATAAATTTGTATCAAGTAAGTGGGAAAAAGACAATGCTCAAATATACAAAGCAACTGCTTCAACAAGAACAAAAAGGATTATACAGATTTAGACTCAGTGCTTGAATCTTTTGAGTTCAATCACATTAGAGTAGTTATGTTCAATTCAGTCTACATGAAAGTGGTCTAACTGTGAATATAATATTGTGTTCTTGATTCTTTGTTAATCTAATTCATTTTCTCATGAGACACAATACCCCATGTTCACAAATTTGCTCTCGAATCAAGAAGAAAGAAAAACATAAATTCTGGAACAGCATGACTTCTTTCACATATTGATATTATCTAGTTCTTTGATAGGAAACATGGAGGGGAAGCTGACTCACTGGGGAAATTAAAAATATGTGACAGCACTTTGTAATACAAAGGTTCCCTGAAGCCAGGCAAGTTGGGATTGGCAGTTATCAGCATCAGCTCTCTGTGGGGCAAATCTGCTGAAATGCTCTGGGTGGTCTTTATGCACTTCCTAGAGGGCAGCTTGTTTGGATAAAGACAGAGAAACAGCACCATAAGGATTTTTAAATTATCAGGAAGATAAGAAAATATGAGAGGACACAGAGAGAGGGCCATACTGTGCAATTTGGGGTTTGAAAGTTGATAATAGAGTACCAATTTTTAGAAAAGCAACAAATAGGATTGAGGAAGAGAAACTCTTGAATTTGTATTTATTCTTTTTTCCTATAAATCTAAAACAAATCAACTCCCATCTTTAGTCTAGTGTCTCTCAAATCTGATGAAGCACTAAGATCTACTTTTTTCTTCCCTTAATCTACTCCAATTAGAGTCACATTACACATGCAAAAATAGAGCTAGATGTCTCTGAAGAATGTATGTCATCAGTACTCAGCTTTGATGTCTGAACACAAGACCCCTTAGACAGATCCTCAACTGGCATATTACCTATCTGCTGCTTATTTTGCTTATCACCTCATTAAATGGATGTTATTCAACAGAACAATATTCAGCGCTATTTTCCCCTCAATTGCAACCTGTGACTTATTATTATAAAAAGAAGGGAATTTTGTGCCCTGGCACAAGTAAGACTGGAAGGAAGAATATTTCATTTCTGTATGGACAATGAAAGTGTACATCCTTGAATAAATATCAGACTACTTGTATTTTAGTACATTCTGTGTAAGGAGAGATTCACAGATGCTTAAATGTATAACAAGTAAAGACATTTTATGGAAACACATTATATTGAATAATGTGGCATAATTCAGAATATTTTTCATTCTTTCTGTATATCGACTTTGAACTATTACAGGTTAACAATGAATAGCTTGATGACACAGTTATATACTTCAAAAGATATCTTTGTTCTTAAATATCTAATGTTTATGATCTTTTTAGAGTATTACTGGCAAGGTTAAATATACAACTTAATAACAAAAGATAAAATAGAACAGTGATGTGAAATGAGAAGAAATGCCATGCAACACAAGAAAAATCTGTCAAAATAAGGATGAATTCCACTTGTGATGAAGCAAATCACCTATGTCACCAACTTTGGGGAAGTCATCTAATTTCAGGTTTCTGATTTGTAAAATGAGAATATTAACACCTGGCTTGTTTATCTCACAGAGTCGTATGAAAATAAATGGAAATAATAAATGTTTAACACATCTTGTAGATAAAATTATTTATAAAGATGTAAAAGATTTTAAAGTAAGGATGAAATATGGAAGGAAGTGTAAGTTTTAGCCAGCATTTTTTATAATTATTAAGCTTTATTGCTTTGAGGAGGAGGGAACAGCAAAGTTATGTTTTATAAATTTATTTTATTTATTTTTTTATTAATTATATTGGTACATTTAAGGTATACAATATAATGACATTCATCATGGGAAATTTGCATAATCCATCTTGGTTCTTATTTTTTCCCCATTCCCCTGCCCTTCCTTCAACCCCTTCACCCCTCCCTATCTACAAAGACTTTGTTTCCATTTTTTTTTCAGCCTTAAAGAATGAGAAACTAGAGACATTTATAGCTAAATGGATGCACATTGAGGAGACACTCTTAAGTGAAATAAATAGGGCACATATATGTAAATACCAAATAGTTTCACTAGTGTGAGAAACTGAAAGTGCAAATAAGGACTAAAATGTATAATAGATAATGTGAAATAGGAAGCAATTGTTATGTTTGAAGTGCATAATCTATTCTTGAATTTTTTTAACATGCAATGCACAGTGAATATTGGGACAATTCTGAAAGTTTGACTCAGTTACATGCTCATCATCCAGAAGACTATAACATCCACCTTTTCCCTGACCTAATGAAGACTTTGTTGACAGTCATGCTCAAAGTAGGCATTAGTAATATCTACACACACCATAGTCACCAAAAAAACAATGAAATTCTTTGACAATTTTTCTTGTTTCTAAACAAATTGCCTTCTAGGAAATAGTCAACATTATTATTTAACATTTTTTTCCTCATTTATATGCTTCATTTATCATTGTATCTTGAAATGTAGAGGCCTATGCTTTACATATTTCAAATAAATGTTATTTATGATAATCATTATCACTATCTTTTGGAAAGAATTCTGAGCCAACTTAAAGAAATTCCTAACCATTGCAGTGTTATTATCTCAAAAAAACTGATAAGTATTATAATTAACATTTGCACTGAATACTAATATATCAAAAATAGTTAATTTTTATTAGACATCTTACTAAATTCCAGAAAAAAATTTTTGTATTGCATGTGTATTATCTCACTTCACACTCATAACAACCTATGAAGTAGGTTTGGTTACCTTTGTTTATGGTACACAGAAAATCATGCACCAGAAACAAGGCGCAGAAAGACCAAGTGACTTGGGCAGTGTAGCATGGGCCATAATTGATGGAATCATGATCACATAACCAAGTTATAACAGTGTGCCCTTAGACCCTACACTCATTCAATCCACAGAGTAGTCTTCTCCCATAATCTCATTACAAACCAAATGTTTCAGACAACTCCTCAGTATCTTTCAGTTAAGTCTGGTTTGGCTTTTGGAGCCTTGAGCATGAAGGTGATCTAGTTACATAGACTGCAAATCTCCCCATATTTCAGAACTCTTGCACAAGAAAAGGCTTCTCCCTTTTTGAGGAACAAGAACCCACAAATTTGTTACCTCATTTTCTTCCAGAAACTACAAGTTCCAGACAGTTATCAAAATAACTTGTCCACAATAGGCACACCGGAGTGGTGTCTTTTTCGTGGGTTTATCACATCAACATATTGAGATATTTGCATTAAGGGTAAAATGAGAGCCCCTTGTTAAAATTAGCAAAAGTCAGCCTTTGGCATAATTGTGAAGTTTGTGAAGTGTCTATGGCACCTTTTCACTTCATAATTGGTTCTTACCCCATTTCATTGGACTCTTGCAACCTTACTAGGATGAATAATTGGTTATTTGTGTGAGATTGTTTAGTGTGTGCAAAAGGTTATAATTTTCATAAGTATTGTGGCCATATTTATCTTTCTTACTAGTTGTCTTAGTTAACTTTTCTCGTTGCTGATACAAAATACCCAACTCCCAGAGATAAAAGAGGAAAGGTTTATTCTGGCCCATAATTTGTAGAGCTTGCAGTCGATAACTGTCTGGCTCCCATGCAGGGTGGCATGGAAGACAGGCATTGCAGAGGAGAAACAGCTCATGGCAGGCAGAAGGTATCAAGGCAACAAAGTACCAAAGAAGAAAGTGCAAGCTACCTTAGCAGCTTCTTTCTGCATCTTTTACATTCTATGTATGTTACCTAGCTTAGGACGAGTGCCAAACCAATCAGTGGACTGATTCAATAATCACAAACCCTTAATCCCATTATCATATATTCTAGACCCAGCCACCACTGAAAAAGTCCCCACTATGACCACATGAGGCTTTGGAGAGACATCTAGACACAAGCCATAATACCAGTGTATCCTTCTCTCCTGCTGTAGTGCTGGATTATGGAATATGCTACAAAATTATTGGATCAATGAATAAAGCATTTATTTAAAAGATCCTAAACCTCCTCTTGAAGCATAATATGGTAAAAAATTATTGTTCAATTATTATCTTTTAACAAAATGGAATTAAAACTGAGACAGAGAAGTGATTAAGATATGAACCATTGTGCAATTGCATTTCCAAGAAAATTTCTGAGACTCAGCATAAGAGGGAGGGAAGAAGTGAGATCTATTAATAGCCCCCATATTTATAAGAACTGAAAAACTTCCTGTGTACTTTCTCTCTTGGTAATGAGCCCTGAGTTCAACCTGCTGTTTCTAATGCCTGACATTGTCTATCTGATCTCCCCTGATTTCTGACTCCATGTGACCTGCTGTGAACTGGCCGTAATGTTTTTCTTCCTTTTTTCTTGCTATCTATATACAATGGATATAAGTCCTTATCATTTAATCATGGTGGAAAATTAATGTTGGAGGGAATAAAACAACATATATGGAGAATACATATCCCTCTTATAAACTTAGTATATTCTTATTTTTAGGTCCCTAAGCCATATTCTACATTTTTTAATATAGAAGCAATGATAATTATAACAAGTAACATTTATGGAGTTCATATTACATATTACTTTCACAGGACACTTTAAACCTACTTTGTCTAGTCTCAAAAGGATCTAGGTTTACGAATGAGTAAACCGAGGCTCAAGAAAGTAAGAAGATATTTCCAAAGATATTTCTGATATTAAATGGCAGAAATGTGTGTAAAATCCAGATTGCCATTATCCCACAACTTTTGTGGTTGTTATTCAAATTGAAGGCAAAATATTGTTGGCTTCTAATATGAAGTGAAAATATGTTATTTGTAAGATTATCCAGAATGAGAGATACTTAATTTGTGAAACTTCCTCCTACACATCTTAGCAACTTCCTCCCATCTTTTTAATAGGCACCACAGTGGCGCAGAAAATAAATTCTGGAAGAGTAAATGAATGTTTGTAGCCCCCTAGTGGTGTAGGGATATTATTTGTTTCAGGAGAGCCAAAATGCCTTATGAGGATTATTACTTTGCCTGGTCTCCTAAGAGAGGCCTGTGTGGAAAGAGAACAGGAAACCTTCTATTTTAGTGTGGCTTGGGGGACCCACAGCTGTTTTTCAAAGCCCCCCATAACCATTAGTAGTGTGTAGGACCCTCCATTGTGCAGTAGCACTGTGCTTCCTTTTCATGTGGGACAAAACTCCACAGACAAGGAGAGAAAGGTTGACTTGGGAATTTGTTAAGTAACTGTCAGCCAAAGAAGTTGACTGACAGAACCAGAATAATAAGAGACAAGGATAAGTCTCTAAATAACACATTTCTTCATTTATTGCTTCACCCATTAAATACATGTTTTTACAGAAAGTTTACCACACGACGGGGGCTATGTTGAACTTTGTTGATCCATAAACAGGAAGATTCAGTCCCCACCATTAAGATACTTAGAGTCTAATTGGAAGAGGACATGTCAACAAAATTATAACACCATGTGCTAATTGCTGAAAGATATCCTGAAGCTGCAAGCCACCTGAAAAATAAACTTCTAAATTTTTGTTTGGTTATCAGATTCTCTGAACTTTGACATGAGACAAAGATGTCTGGAGGAGGGCTCACCAGAAGCACAGATGGGCAGAGAGGATCCTAGGCCAAACCCAGAGTAGCAGAGAAGTCATAGTTGGACAGTCACAGGTAGTTGGGTGTCACTGCATTCCAAAGGGTAATGTGGGTAGAGTGGCAGGCAAATATAGAATAGCTAAGAATAATTCCCACTCATTAAAGAATATATTAAAGAATATCCTGAAATATATGGGAAGTAAGTCTCTGGCATCATATCCCTTGCATTTTAGAAAAAAATTCCTTCAGCTGTATTTCTTTTCCAGTGTAACTATAGGAAAGATTAAGGCCTGGATATAGGTTGTAAAATTGACTCTTGATAAGGAGAGAGAAAAGAAACTAAGGCAGTAGTATCTAACAGTGGAACAAACAATTGATATGTTGTGACGGACGGTTGGGAACTTTAAAAGAAGATGATGAGTAACCCTCCCTCTTCTAATGTGAGATAGACTTATCCTGTGAGACTCTATGGTGACAGGGCAACAGCCTTCGCTCATAGCCCTGTCACTACCACTTTATCACGATGTCTTCTCTTCACCAGGAAAACTCATTTGTTGCCTAGGTTCTGAGCAGTGGCTGCAGTGGCTGCTGCTCTTCTCCCAGAGCCTGACTCTCTGGTGATAGAACCCTCTTAGACCAGAGGGTTATGCTTCCCCCATCCTCACACCAAGGTCAGCTCGCAGAACAAGACTAACTGACTCAGATGGCAGACTTGCTTCAAGTTGGGGCTGACTCTCTGATGCTATTTGTCCTCCCACATTTTCCCGTGGAGTCATACAGCATCTAGTCTCTAGCTCAGTCCACATTCTTCTTACTTAGCTTCTTACTTATTAGCGCTCAACTTTTCTCCAATTCTTTTGACAGTATTTTCTGAAAAACAAAACAAACTTGAAAGACAGTCTCAGTGTTTCTTGGGAAACCAATATAAGACATCAGGAGTGACCCAAATCCTACCCCTTCATGACTTCTTTTCCTTCCTTCTCCTTTGGCACTTAGAAAAGATAAGAGAAAATGTGATGAGTCACAAATAGAGAAGCATCAGACAGTGCCATGCAGACATGAAGGCCTTTAGGACCTTTTTTTTTTTAACCCTGGTTTCCTAGTTGTCCCTTTCTACAACCCTGTCCTTGACTTCATGTATTAAATATCAACTTGCTTATTCTACTGACATGGTCTTGACTCATATTCCTAACTATATCTCAGTCTTCCCTGTACTTTCTTGCTATAAACTTCTCTATCAGCTCTATGTCTATTATCCTGACACTCATCTCTGCTTATCTAATCAAATTCTATCAAAAAATAGTTCTTTATCACTATTTTTGAGCTCAAGCCCCTACAAAACTATTCTCCAAATGTTGTAGCTAAGACTGCTTGCCTTAAACATTACCTTTCTACATGAACATTCAATTAGGTAGAATGTATACAGTAGCAGTTCTATTCTAGTCATTGTGTTAGCTGTTAATAATATGGAGGTGAACAAGGAACAATAAAACTGGGTTATTACTTTAAATGAATAATTAAATTTGAGAAAAAGATAGAAGTGAAGAATAAATGAAGGGAAACAACCAACACTTAACATAGTGGTGGAGCCTTTGTTCTTCCTCAGTCAGACTGCTTCAGTTTGGGTACTGACACCAATACAATAAATGCAATGTAGCAAGTAACATAATCTCTCTTTGCTTCAGGTTTTCCTTTCTAAAATGAAGATAGTAAAAATTTTAGAGTTGTTTTAATAATCAAGAAGAAATTTGGGGCAGTATCTCTTATAGACAAGCACTCAGTAATTATCAGCCACTAGTAATAAACAGCATCTTTAAGCATTATATATTTTTCCCATTCAACAGTCATTCATGAAAACTGCAATCAACTCTACCTGGGAATTTCCCAAGGAGAAATAATAAGCATCATGGGCTGAAAATCATGAAAAATTAGAATTCCTCCTCTGTTTTTATTTTGTTGTGTTTGCTTTGTTTTTGTTTTGGGAAGAGAAAGTATGTATGGTAAACATTTTTAAAACTTAGAGAATGAAAGAAAAAATATGTAGAGAATATTGATAATTTCCTTATTGCTTTTTTATGGGTAATATAAGGCATGAAGTTGGAATTCTAGTTTAGACAAACCATGGAAAACATTTCTGGTTTTCTGACAGAGTAGTAAATGGTCATATTGATTTATCAGAAAGATTAGACCAAAAGCTATTTGCCAAGTGTGTTAGAAGGAGGTAAGACCCAGATTTAGAGATATATGTTTGCTTCTAAAGTGCACTAAGAGCTAATAAAGGAGGAGAAGAAATCAAGAGTATTTTGGAGGCCATAGTGAGATAGAATTTTTGTTTAAATAAATCTAGAAGATGATGTCAAATGAGAATTCCTAGGAGTTACCAGGAAGGTCATCAGACATAATGATCCTTATAAAATTTATTTGATTTTTCACAGTGTAGTCAGGTAAATTTTATACTTCAATCAACTATTATAATAGAAATCCTACTGTGATAGATATGTTTGCACACTTCCAACTATATGAAACAAGATTTACTGACACCCCTAGCTGCTCTGCCTTGAAAGCTATGCCTTAGCAAGTAACACTTGCAAAGGGTTACTCCAAGTCAATGTAGGCAGCAGAAGTACTAATGTAGACCCTCTCTTGTGAAATACCAGGCTATTCTGGTGGACAGTTTGGCTAAAGCACTCGCCAAAACCTTACACTTGATCTCTGGCACTGTGATCACATTATCCATTGTAAAGCCCAGCACTTTCAGCTGTCACCTCTGTACACAATTCTGTCTTGTGACCCAAACTGGCATACCTGAAGTAACAGAACACTTGATAGTCATATCCTTCTCAGTTTGGTCTTGCTGCAAAAGCCCATTTGCAATTACAGTGGGACAAGGTAGTCACAGGAGGCACCTGCATGGATCACCTGGATGATAAAATTTCATTAATATTCTCACTGTGTAAAAGCACCCTCATCTCCTACTGATTAATATTAATTAGCTAAGATACTGTAGTGTTTATCTGCTTACCCTTGGTCACAAAGCGCCTTAACTTGTACCTCACTGGCATTCTATATCTCTTGGTTACAATTTGGCCCTTTTAGGAAATCTGAACTTCCAATTCTGTGGAAATCAGAATTGTGAAAAAAAAGAATCACAAAATATACCAGAGTCACTGGGAGTGATGGTAAGTGGGGACATGCCTGCTTCCCCACCTTGGATCCAAATCTACTTGCAAGGAGTACAAAGGACCACCCCTAGGTCTTTGATTTAATAGATTGCATCCTGACAGATGATATTCCATTCTTTCAGAGTATTTTCACTGATCTTATCTTCAGCTGCACATTTAGAAGGCAATTTTCACTTTATTGAGGGTGGCTGCTACCTGATAATATCGTACATAATATGGACGGCAAATTCCATTGTTTGGAGCCTATAACTCACTTTCTAGCAAGTGAGTCTTGTTATCATATGCTGTCATGTGTAGCACTCCATGGCTATGGTTTAGATATTCTGTAAATCCTGGTTATAAGGAGCTGGACAACACAGCATACACTGAATGTGAATATCCTTATGAACAAACCAGAAAAAATGTGGATCAATAACCAAAAAACAAGTGGCCTGACATAGTCAATTAACTGGCTACTTTGTTCTCTCAAGGGAATATTCTGTATGGTTGGCTCAGAATTGATCTCTGTTCTAGGTAGTTTAGATATTCAGAAGATGCTAGAGCTAGGTTGGCCTTGGTAATTGGGAATAGATGGTATTGGACATCATATGATCTCAATCTCTGCCCAAGAGATACTCTGTCCTTGTGCTCATTGTATCAGATTTGATAAATTCTATTATCAACTACTTAAAAGTACTTTTACTACTTGCTTGTGGCATGGTTCTTTTATAGTGGGTGGTTTTAGTTAGCATTTAATCCAAGATAGGAAATCTTCACACTTTATTTCCACTCCACTATGTCTATGTGTGTGTCTATACCCTAAAGTATCAAGGGATGGTAAGACCAATGTATCAAGCAGTGATAGGGCACCTTTTGGAAACTCATTTGCTGTCAGGAAAAAGTTGTCATTATATTGTGACATGAGAGGGTATTTGAAGAGTTATGTGTCGATGGCCAAATGACTAGGGACTTCAAAGAGGCTAGTATAGGAATGAAATAAAGTTTCTGTGTGAAGCTTATATAATGGGAGGTCGTTTATGAGAAACAGTATATGAAGACCAAAATTTAAAATTGGGTTAAATTTGATTATTCACTTGGAATAAGAAAGAAATCTCAAAAAATCCTAGCCCTTTGAAAATCTAAATATTTTCTCCCCACTGAGAATTTTTAAGGTAATGTACCAAAACTCTTACATAAGAAAAATGTTGCAGTGATATATGAGAAATCTACCCTGTCCACTCAATTTTGCTGTGAACTTAAAGTGGCTCTAAAAATCAAACCTGTTAAAACAAGCATTTCCTGATTTTCACCTAGCTCCTCTTCCCAGCTAGTACATGCTATATTCTCCCATAGCTCCAAAACTCATAGGCCCATGTAGGTCTATGAAGACACGATTTAGGATTCATTAGTTTTTTAGTATCTAATCTTGAGCTAGTGAGACCAACTTACTCAGCAATATTCAATAGCTTGTGCACTTTCTCCAGAGCAGAACTAGTATCTTATTCACTGGTTTCTAAAGAGCAGAACTAGTATCTTATTCACTGGTTTCTAAGTAATATTGCTGTGGTGATTTTCCTTTATCTTTGGACTTTTTGGAGGGGTTGTTTTTCCCTTTAGTTTCCTCTATCCAGTCACCTACATTGGGGTTCTCCAAAGTTTGGGTCTAGTTCTGTTTCACTTCTCCTATATTCTTTCATAGAGCATTTATATAGACATTTGCATTTGAGATGTTGCTTAACCACAGTTAATTCACAAATCCTATCTCCAGCTCAGATGATTTCTCTTAGCAGCAGATCTAAAGGCCCACTACATATCGTCTCTGGAATGACTCTAAGTCACATCCAAGCCAACATTTCAAACCAAATTCATAATATTTTATCCTTCAAACCCTTACAAATTTCCAATAAAATAATCTCCATTTTCAGTAAATCTATACATTTATACAAGTCTGAAATCTTGTACTTATCCTTAAATTTCTTTCTTCTTATTTTGTCTAAGCTAAAATAAATTTTCCTAAATTGCTTCCAAAATCTCTCTCTCTCAAGTGTGTCTATTTTTCTCTAACTTTCCCATCAATACCTTAGTACAGTCTCCCTCAAGGTAAATTGTGGCCACCACAGAAGCCTTCTAATTATTATACATTCATTTCTTCTTGCCTTGTTTTTATCAAATCTACATACAAAGACAAGAATGATCCTTAAAATATTAAAGACTGGGTAAAATATGTCCTTGCTTAAGCCTAATCAATGTTTTCCTCTTATTCGTAAGATAACAAATAAGCTGTTCAACAAAACTTCCAAAGCTGTAAGTGGTCGGGTGGTAAAACTGAAGCTAAGTGCTCTCCTTTCATCCTGTACAGTGCTCTGCTATACTCATGTCTGACTCCCTATCCAAGTGTAGTCTCTTATTTTCAGGCAACTTCTAATCAGTCTTACTATTTTTGTTTAATTATCCTATTTAAATCTCTTTTCCTAGACCTCCTTTATTAGATATTTTTAACTATTCTCATGACAACAAAAATTTCACACATTTCCATGGAGATTTGCTGTCTTTCCCACCATGTGGTAAAATCTATGGCAGCAAGGACATTTTCAAATTTTCTTACCTTTGAGCCACCATTGTCTGGCACAGACCTTGGCACCTAGCGCTCAATGCATATTTATTATTAAATAGATGAATTAATATGCTACTGTACTTATATTTTTTTCTGAACAAGAAGTATATTTTAAATGACATGTGAGTTGTTATCTTGTTAAGATTTTCAAGAAATCTTACCTTGAAGATAATTTATCTACCTTTAAAAGGGCTTATGTTGGAATTCAGGGAGTATGCTGCATGAGCTAAATGTATTGACTACTAGTTTTTCTAATGGTAGTATTTGATCTTAAATATTGGTCATCTAGTTAACTTTCTAAATGTATTTGCTATACACATATCAAGTTGATTAGAGATGATTTGCTGATCTGTTTTACTTTAGGTAAATAAAAATCTAGTGTTTTAAAACATGCAATTGAATTGATTTGGCAGACTGCTAAAAGAATACTTAACACATGTTTTCTCACCCAAGGGTATCCAGTCTGAAGCCATAGCATCAGCCAAATTGAATTCTCACTGAAAAGTACAAGGGAAGCTTGTTCCATATTGTCTAGATTGGTGTTAAATGCAAGATTTATAGGGAAGTGAAGAGAGAAAAGTAGTAAGGAAGGACATGGTATATACAACTGTGAATGATTATCACATGCCATGGACTTAATTATAATAGCCTGCTATTTATATATAAACATCTTACAGATATTATCTTTATCTACATCTTACAATTGCAGAAGCTGATGTTCAAGGATTAATTGTGATTCAGGAACTATCTCTAAAGAGGGTTGTTCAGAGAATATTGATGATACTCAATTCTTACCTTTTATCTTTTAATTTTAAGTATCACTTTTTAGACGGATGATTTTTAAAAATATTGATGCTAGGGTGAGTACAGAGCTAGAGATTTTTCATTTTATCTAGGCTCTTCTCTATTATAACATATTGTAATTATTTTATCATTCAACCACGTATCTCAGCTGGATGTATATTTTGCAAAGACTCAGATAATGGCTTCATTGTTTAATATTTAACTTCAGTAAGAAATCTTGGTCTTAAATGACTGATGAATGAATGAAATGGCCAAGATCATGTGACTTGAAAAGATTTGGTTGTTAGCTATGTTTCTGACCTTGAAACCATATTCTTTCTTTCAGACCATGCTTACTAAAATGTGTCTTATTATTCAGGTATGATAAAGCCAACAGAAAATTGGCAAGAGATAATTACCATTTAAAATAATGCAGTACTCATATTTCCCAAGGAGAGACATGGGGAGTAACCAGGGTCAGTCAGGAGGTAGGAGAGGTGAGAGGACAAATGGGCAAGAGGTGCCATTGTGGTTTCGTGGGAAGGTAAGACAATGCAGATCCAATAGGTTTAGGGTTGGCTAGTTATAGTAAATATTGGCAGAATATGGGGCCTTGGGTCTCTGTCGATGTCTGGTGTCTGGTCCTGGGGTGATTGGGGCAAGAAGATAGTGACCCTATGTGGGCAAGGCCTGAGAGTGCCCAAAATAATGGTGATTAAGTATTGATTAGGATATTGGTGCTTTTCAATTGGCTTCTTTCATATACAAATTACACTAGAAGGCAAATCCTTCCCTATCTCTAGAAACTAGCTAGTTCAGGCTCACTTGGGCAACCTTCCCAGAGTCTGTACTGCCCCAGAGAACAAAACATTAGCATAAAAAGACATGCTTACCCCACCATGTCAAAAGTTAGGAAAAAATAGCCAGTGATGAATTTAAAAACTTTAAACTGCCATTATTCCATATTTAGGGATATAGAGACATCTTAGAGATCCTCCCTCTTTACGTATTTTGAGATTTTTAGATATAATTAGCTTCAGGAAGACAATTTCTCCTTTGTCTTCTGACTTTATATTTCAAAATAGTGCAAACTATTATTGTATCAACTTTATCTTATTTTAGATAAAGCTTGTGTCTATGTTGGAATCTTAATACTAAGCCTGCTGAAGGTGAGGAGTGGAATGTCCATGGTTTAGGATTTTGAAATTTGAAATAGGTACCATTCTAAGAAAGTTCCAAGTTGACTCGAAAGGACAAGTGTCTGTCAGACTCCTTACCAAGAGGGAAAATGATGAAAAACTAAGTAATTAAAATATATTTATATTAGAAAACACATTTTAGTAAGTATTTACAAAATATGTTTTGATCTTTTTTCTCATTTATTTATTCTTTATTAGTACATGTGTGCAATACATAATGTATACATTCCTTGTATGGATGACTTGTGTTCTTATAACATTATTGTCACTATGCAAACATTTTCACATATCTCATAAGCTAAGAGAATGCTATGCTATTTTTAAAAATGCTAACAATGTTTATTTTTCCTTTATTAGTGAAAATTTCTCCCTTTTTTTCTTTCTCTTTAGGTTAAACATATGTCTCTCTGTGTTTGTATGCAAACATAAGTGAATGTACTGGAGGATGAGGTGAGACAGTTGCCCTGATTTTTATTTTTTAATTGGTGTTTGAAATTTAGAGAAAAATATGCTAACCTGATTTCTTGACCATTTCTGATATTTTGAAAAATTCCTCCCAGGTGAAAATTTGCAGGGAAGAATTGTAGGCCTACACAGTTGGAAATGTTTAAACACTCAACACAATGAAGCCCACAATGGAAAATCTGACATCCCTTTTACATTAGTGGCAGTGTGAGGCACTACTGAAATTACCAAACAGGCAGAAAATGGCTGGCATAGTAAAAGAACAGTTTCAGGAAATTGTGGGAAAAAAGCCTAAAATCAGTCTTAAAGAATTATTTTTCTAATTGTGTATTTCTAACTCAAGGGAGAACCCGATGGTAGCAGTTTGTTCTTCTATTGTAGTCTGTCCATTTAGTTTTCAAATAGCCATGCTATGTTAGCATTATGTTTAAGGTTTGGAGAGAAGTAATTTTTGTTGCAAAAGAAAAGAAAATATGTAACATAAAGAGCCCTTTTCAGCAATCTAGTTTCCATGTCTGAGTTAGATGGCAGATGTTGAATGTTTGATTTGTTTTCACAGATAGTGGCCTAAAAAGCAAATCAAAGAATGACTTCCTAAGATGGAAAATAAAATAAAAGAAAGAAAGAAAAACATGATCATTTTTGGTATTTTTGTTCCATATAAGCTGGTATTTCTGAAAGGCGATGAAATAACAAAGGTACCATTACAAATACTGTTGGTGTCTTAAGTTAAAAGTAGGAAAAAAGTAAGAAAACATATAGTCTGCAAAAACTTGCTTTTAAAAATGCTATCCTCATATAAAAGGTCTGGAAATATCTCCTCAATCTAATACATCTCACACATGTTTATTTATTTTTGTTTTTCTTTTTTTGGTACTGGGGATCAAACTCAGGACCTTGTGCTTGCAAGGCAGGTGCCAGAACAATGCTTATTTATTAATTTACCTAAATGTTTACTCAATGATTAATATGTGCTATGTTATGTTCTGAGGTACAAATCAGTAAATAAAAATAAAACATTCGCCCTAATGGAATACATTTATAGATACATCTCTTGCTCCTTTGATAATTATTTAGTAATTACCTTTAGAACTGAACCATTGTATAATATTGGTATTTACTTCTTGCTATGTCCTTTTGTTCCATTAAATTGGAGCGAGAGACCAAGCTAGAGAGATATAGAACGTGTGAGTGTGTCTGGGTGGGAGGATATAAGAATTTTATTTAGTAATGGTAGAATTTGTAGGTACATATAACTAAGAATAAACACTTGTGTGATAAAGACAAAGTATGTGTTAAATAATCCCTGACCCAGTAAAAATTTCAGTTATTTGCCTCCTTGTAAGATCTGGTTTTCTTTACCTTATATTTTCATGTTTTTATATCTTCTATAGTGCAGGAATTCTCAAACATGACTGTCCATTGGAATTAATAATAGAGATTTAAAAATTACTGATTCTTGGGTTCAACAACCTCCTATTTTGAGCATTTGATTAAATTGATCTGGGTAGCAACTTGGAGTGAGATATAATAACAGCTTCCCTACTTAATATTTTGTAGAGCCAAGTTTGAATTGTATCTCTCTGAAACGTGTGCACAAAATGTGATCCCTGCAGTCTTACCATAGCCCTGGAATTTGCCAGAAATGCAAATTCTCAGGCTTCACCCCAGAACTACAAAATAAGAAGCTAAAATCGAGCCTATTTGTCATACCAAATCCTCTAAGTGATTCTAAAGTATGTGAATGTTTGAAAAAACACTGTGATGTGACTTAAAATTCAATTTGCATTTTAGTTTGTTCCCACATCATACTGATTCTACCTTAGAGAACCACTCTGAGAATTGTTATGAGATTTACTGTCCTCAGTTCAACTCCCATCTGATTTCCTCATAACATTCCTGCTGACCCTTCTTGGAATGAATTATTCAGACAAAAAAAAAGTAATGTAGGATAGATTTAACTAATTCAGTTAATCAGCATTTTATTCTTACTGGTACTTTCTTGTCTGATTGTTTACAGAGTTGGAGATAAGTTTTGAGTAAAAATCAAGTTTAAATTTTTCTGTTTATCTCTCCCTACCTAGCACAGACCCTTGACTTGGAATACAAGTTGGTTTAGTTGTTATTCCCTTGCAGCCAGGAATAAATATCCAGGTGTTGGAGCCTTACAAAATGCACCTGATTGAGAGCCAGCTTTCATGTTTGGCTTGGGGTAACTTCCAACCTTTGCCAGACACGCTGACCACCTGTGAAATATTTGATCAATCTGCTGATCCAGCTGCAGCCTCTCAGTGCTGTGAATTCCAGCTCTCCTATGGGATAACAGAGGGTGCTTTGTGGCATGAGTCTAATATGGGCCAAGTTAGATGAAGGGGGTTGACACAGGTTTGGTCAGAACAAACAATTTTGTTTGTCCCTATTGTTTCTACAAAGCACATGTTTCAGTACTACTTTATTACACTAGTGGAACAACCCTTTTTTCACATGAAACTGCATCAGATTGCTGGGTCATTGACTCACATGAAATATCTCAGATTAATGGGCCAGGATTACTTTCCATCTATTCTTTCTATCTTCCAGGTGCTTTAGGAGTACATGTCTGTGGAATCCGACAATAACGTCTTTTGGCCTACAATATGTCTTATGACTTCTCATTTGTCTTGCGAATTGCAAGATTAAATATGGGCCAAGATAAAATTTATGAAAGAGTTCTGTGATCAGTTAAGGAAAATAGCCAATTGTAAAAAAAAAACTAGAATAGAAAAAAACCCTCAAAGAATTTTAGTGAAGTAAATAAATATGGATATCAACAATCCCAGGAGTTTTGTAAAATGACTGATTATAAACATCATCCATAAGGTGTAAAATTAGAAATATTGGCCCATCCAAAGATTATTTTTCTATTGGGTAGGACCAGATTGGGATCCAATGGTTCTGATAAATCGCTTCCAAACTTCTCTAAAACATACTAGCCCATTACGGCTTTGGAATCCGCTAGCCTAACATATCTTCTCTGAAAGCCAAGTAGGTTTTGTTTCAACATAAACTTCTTTTTTCTGTTACATTCAAAAAGTCTTTAATGCAGGTAACAATTCTGAATAAAGTCAAACTCACTGACACACTCTAATGAGTTGAGACTTGTTTTTTTAGAACTTTTGACCTAGGCAATAGCTAGCTATATATGACTTGGTTTAAGAATTAACTCAGATTCCTTCCAGGTAAAATAAGAATAATAATTCCATAGGACCATTGTAAGGATAAAATGAGATAAACACAGTTGAAATATTTTGAAAATAATAAAACATTTCACATTCTAGTTGTAGCAGCATTAAATTATATTTACTAAGCTTTAAAGATGAAATTTTCATTGCTTATGTTGGAGGATACTAAAATAAATGGATTATAAGCATCTTGATTTAAGGCAACATACAAATCTACTTTATACAAAAATGACAAAATGAAGAAAATATATTTGAGTGTCTAGAGGTGGTACTTAAATATTATATGATTGTTTACTAACTTAATAAAGATTTGTATGTTGAGTTCTTATTATGTGCCAGATATCTGCTGAAATTACCAATTGATGACAAATTAAGTTTTGGCACTTGTCATTCATTATTGAAGAAACAACTGAAAAGACCTACCTAAAGACTTTATGGCTTTTTGCTATTTAAAGGAGTATTTTCAAGTTGCTTAGTACAGTTACTAGGAACTTTACAATCTGGGCTCTATGTTTAATCAAATGTCATGTATCACTGAACGGGGCCATGTTGAAGTCATAGTATATTGACTTTTTAAACTTCTACTTGAAATGAATCCCTTCAAAGATTTTGATCATTTGCATAAAGATTGAGGATAGTTCTGGAGAATAAATTCTCATTAATCTCCCTATAAAGAGAGGTCAGATTCTTGGCTTTAGGTTCCAGGAAAGAAATATATTCTAGATGTAGTTTAGGTCTGATCTTTCAGAGCAGTTCCATGAACCCTACAATTCATCCTAGGAAGCAAGTCAAAGTCAGACCATGCCCAAGAGAGCTGGTATGAAACTTTCCCACTGAAGCCTTTTATTCCAAGCAGAGATCTTCCTCTAAGCTCCTACTGACATCACTATTTTAGCTAACATGATATTTTTAGTATTGTTTGCTTATATTTCTACTTCAACCATAAGCTAAAAGGTAGGATTCTTGTGTAATCAATCTCTTCCCTAAAATTTTTATTGCTATTCTTAATACATAGTAGATCTGAAATAAACATGTGAGAAGGAAATGAAAATGGAATTAAAGACAGGAAAAGAAACACAATTTATATTCAAATACCCCCTTGTAACTTATATTGTGGATTTTGTACTAGTCCATCCAGGTTTCCAAATCATGCGGCTGTGAAAACAAAAGACCCTTACACATAAACAGATCTTCCTTCAGATAATTAAAGAGAAAAAGTTGAAGTCAAGTGACACACTGAGTTTGAGGTCAGCATTGTGAGCTCTTTGGGCATCCAGCCAGTGAAGAATAAGAGAATCCAGAAAGGCTCTGCTGGCCTCCAGGTGTGTTTATACCTATTAAGATTATTGCATTGACAGTACCAGGAGAGACCACTAAACCTGGAGCAATTTCCACATATGGGGCCAGAATATCTAAGAGAAAACTGTGGGCATTGTTTCTGTAAGATGATGGATGGAAAATGCCAGTAAGTGCTTCAAGTTTCCTGATTCAGAACAATAGAGGGCCTGTTTAGGGATCCGACATCCCAGGATGTTGTTCCTTCCCCAGTGGGTTCATTTATATCAAAGAATTTGAGTTTTTGAGATATTTGAAGTTATGTTGTACCATAACTATTGTCCTAGCATCATGTTGAGATCAAATTGAAAGCTATTATCTTTAGAAAATCTGCAGTGGAATTTCTTTCTTTCAATCCAGATTTTATTGTTATCTTCAAAAGAACTTCAGTCCAAATATCCCTGCTGGTGTGTTGGAGATTGTGCTAGTGTTATCTCACTGTAGAGGAATTAATAGTTATTAATCTTAATAGTGCACATTACTATAAGCAACAACTTATTGTTCATACATACACATAAAAGCAATTTAATTATTTTACAGATTCATGCATAGTCAGTTTTTTTAAACAACAAGTACTATGAACTTGTTTTATTCTAAGCACTATTGTACCCTTTCTGTGTGGCTATCAACAAGATAGACATGGGACCTGTGTTTATAAATGTGCATCCTAGTGAGGTACATAGATCATAAATAGGTAATCATAAAAAAGCAAAATAGGGTGTCTTCAGAGTAATAGACCCACTTGGCAACTTCTGATCGGGTAGTCAAACAGAATATCTCTGTGTAGAAATACAAAGAAGCAATATATAAACTAAGGCTTGAATAATGAGATAATATTAAATATGCAAAGACTGGGGAGAATGTGTTCCAAGTAGATAGAATATCAAGTACACGATTCCAGAGGCAGGAACAAGTTCTGCCCATTTAGAAGACAGAAAATAACCTGTGGAGAGAGAAGAAAGAGGTCCAAGTAGGATGGTGTCAGAAATTTGGAATACACTAAATCAATGAGAAACTTTTGGAAGGGATTCAAGCAAATAGTGGTATGAAACAATGTATGTTAATGATTTTGAGTTTGCCTAAAGTAAAGAATGAAAGTAAAGTGAAAATTAGGTTGTTGCTAAGAGGAAACAGAGAAATTTCCCTGTGTAGGGATTTGGAATTGAAATTTGAAGGAGATGTAATAATTCAGTAGGTGAATAAACAAAAGTAGAAGCCTTTCCACTTTGAAGGAATGGGAAAGCAAAGCCCGAAAGCATGTGGTTGCCAAGATGTCTAATATGAATGAGAGGTATATACCAGAAGTTTCTGAAAACAAACAAACAAACAAACAAACAAACATGGTTTTAGGTAATAAAAAAAACTACTCACAAATATTGAGCCTTTCAGTGTAACAGACACTGGGTTTGACCACTTACTTTGATTATAAATGCACTATGTATTCTGAGTACATTCTCTCATACCCTCAGTATCTTATATCTCTTAAAAAGTCAGACTTTTAACATATCCTTTCACATATCCTTACACCTTACAAATGCTTTTTACCATGAGAAGATGGAAGTAGTCAGAAGTAAAATTCTACTTACTTCTATCATCAGAACTACTTTCTTGCACTTGCCGGTTCATCTAATGCCGATTTTCTCATGTAATGCTGACTTCTCTGCTTGTGCCCTAGATCTTCTGTTATTTTCAAGGAATTACTCCAGAAATAGCCTGTGTCTCCATTTGGTATCAATTATTGCTTCCATATCCTATCATGTCTTTCATTTTAAAATCATAAAATAATCTCTGTAATTAAACAAACAAATAAAATAATATAAATCTCCTTCTTGGTTACATTTCATTTTTCTGCTTTCCCCTGAAGCTAAACTTCAAGAATATATCTACAATCTCTTAAATTCTGTTTTCTTTGGACCATCTCAATCCAGCTTTTAATACCACACCTTTAAAGCCATGCAAGTTTACTCATAATCTGTGCCACAAAAACCCTATGATTAATTTAATAAATAGTCCTTTTACTTTGAAGCATTTTGTTTCATTAGTTTCTAAGACTATACCTACACCTAGTTTTCCTCCAGCTTCATTGGTTACTGCTTTTCACTTGCTGAATATTGGTCTTCATTATGTTCTAAATTTTTGTACTGTAAGACGAAATCTGTGAATCTCTATTTTCTTAGTCTATACTCACTCCGCAGATGATAGTTTTTTAATAGGAAGAAAATATTTTAATTAACATAAAGAACAAATGAATGCTTTAAAATTTTCCCCAACAAACAAATGATATATATGTATGGTATACAACATGATGTTGTGATATATATTATATATATATACACACACTGAAATGGTTAGATAAAGCTAATTAACATATCTAATACACAATACATGTATTATTTTTGTGATATTTAAAATCAATTCTCTTAGCACTTTTTAAGTATACAATGCACTGTTATTAATTATAATCCTTGTGCTGTATGATAGATCTTTTGAATTTATTTACCTAACTGTAATTTTCTTTCACCAAACATCTCCCTAATCTCAACTTCATCCCAGTCCATAGTAGCCACCATTCTTTTCTGTGTTTCTGTAGGTTTTGAATTTTGAAATTCCACATGTAAATAAGATCATGAGATATTTGCCTTTCTCTGCCTGGTTTAGTTTACTTATCTTACAAGTTTATCCACCTTGTTGCAAGTAATAGGATTTCCCCCATTTGTAAGGCTAAACAGTATTCAGTTGTAATGTACCATATTTTTTATCCATTCATCTGTCAGTGAACACTTAGCTGTAATGAACATGTGAGTACAGACACCTCTTCAGTACACAGATTTCATTTCAGATGATATTATTTTTAGCCCATGACTTGAATCCATATATATATATATATACAGATTGGTGTTAAACCTTCATATCAATTCTCCTAAACTATTTTGAAGTCCATCTACCTTCTCAACATTTCAGAAATTCTGTGCATCTCTCATAATTTCTTGAAATTATAAAACAGAAGTACAAACATAATATTTCTACTTCTTAAATAATTTCAATTCTCTATCATCTCTAGGATTCTACATGTAAAATAATTACTATACTCTTTACATATTACTCTCATGATTATATTATGATTTTTAAAATCAATCTCTTTCTCTTACAGTAGTATAGTAGTGTTTTCCAGAGGCTATATGGAAAACATGAGTGCTACTTTCACAGTTCATAGAATTTGGGTTTACAAATTATATTTTTAAAATATTTAAATGCTTGATGGAAAACAAAAGAGAACCTGACATTTTATCAAAGGTTAAATATTCAGTTACCATATGACATAGCAATTTTGCTCTTAGTTTTATAAATGAAGAATTATTATATGACTGAAAATTTGTCAAAACATATTTAAACACAAAAGCATATATACATATGTTAATAGGAGCATTATACTTGAAAGAAATTGGAAAAAAACAAATGTCCATCAGCTGACAAGTAAACAAAATGTTTAATATCCATAAAATGGAATATTGTTCTACATTAAAAATATGCATGCTGAACACTGATGAACCTTGAAACACTTTAAATAATAGAGATCAGTCACAGAGACCATATATTATATGATATGATTCAATTAAAAAAATATCCAGATATCCAAACCCATGAAGACAAAAAGTTACCTGAAGTTATGTAAGAGGCAAAAAAATTGCCCAGCAATGGACACAGGTTTATTCTTGAGGTTATCTAAGTCCAGTTTAAGTATCTTAGTCAAAAAACTCAAAATCTTAAATGCTTCAAGAACTGACACTTTTTGAATGCTTACTTTATACTACAAGTAGAAAATTACACAACAAACCTTATATGAATGTTTTAGTTAAAAAGCAAGCTGAGGAAAAAAATGTATAAAATTGCCTTCAGAATATATGTGTAAGTTGAAAATAAAACAAATGAATCTCATGTTGACCTAAAAGATATCCCATTATGTGTATGCAAATATTCAAAATGGTGAAAAAAAATCTTGAATAAGAAAAAATTCTGACCAGTAATGTGGTTAAGGGATATTCAACCTGTATTTTAAAATTAGATTTGTTTTCACTTGTATAATGACTGAAAAACTATAAATATTCAAAGAACATCAAACTATATACCACAAAGGGATAAATTTTATGCCACATGAGTTTAAATCAAGGATTTGGGGGTTTTTTAAAATTTGGATTTCTGATATTTTAGCTAGGTAAAACCTACTTTAAAGAAAAAAGCTTTTCAAAGTTCTCAATGGATTTTAAGAGATTAATTTTTAAATATTTGAGAACCCTTGCCCTAAAGTATACAAGAATATCCTAATTGGTTTTGGTATTCTTATTCTAACTTCCTGATGGTCTACTCATATGCATTATTAAACAGAACCATGTTTTAAAAATATGACAGCTTTATCATTTAAAAATCTATCAGAATCTTTCTGTTAGCTATGAATCTCACAGCACTCTCCATGATCTGTAATGTCTCATGTGACCTGTTTCCCATTACTTTCTCAACCTTATTTTTAGCTTCAGCAAGATTCTTTCATAGTAGCATTTGTACTGTGTTGTTACAAATACATCAAGTGCAATCTCGAACTAAGATCTTAGAAACTTCTGATGTTTTTCCCAAAGTCCTCCCAAAATATTTTCATGGGTCACTTCTTCATTCAAGGAATTGCTCAAATATCACTACTTCACACATGCCTTTCCTATCTACCCTATCCAAAGTAATGCTTTCCATTTGTATAGCATCATCCATTTTCTTCTATCCTCTTTCCCACAAACCCAAAGTGGAGTTATTCATTAGACACAATGCTCTTCATTCACACCTAGCTTGCCTGGATGGACTAAGCTCTAGTTTCCCACAATGGTAACTTACTTAACAACACACTCTGTTGGGTCATTTCTCCTTATAAACACATTTTCTCACATGCTTAAGACTTTTTCCTGATATTTTTCCTTGTATGTACTACTTGGGTTCAAATCTTTGCCTTTTATGACTGTCAGAGTTGATACTACGTTTATTTCATTTCCTTATATTCATGACTATATATTGTTTCACCCCCAAAGACATGAATTCTAGAAATGTAAGGATTTTGTTATTCTCACTATACTCACATTTCCTAGAACAAGGCTTTGAATAAAATTGACACACAATAAATATTTGTTGAATGTAAGATTGAATGACTGTCAGATATACTCCTCATATAATCCTGTGAATCAGGTGCTATCACTTTATTTCTATATCAGAGATTATGAAACCTAGATTTCAAAAGGCTAATAAATTGCCAAAAGGTACAGAGTATGTAAGAATACAAGCTTCTACTCTATATGCCTTATGCAAAAGTCTGTATTTTTTACAAAATTCAAAACTCAGTCCTGAGATCCAAGGTAAATGGGAAAACACATCTAATATCAATGGATCTTACAGTGAATATCTCAGCATTTGTAAATTCTTCCTGGTTAAGGTAGAAGGCTAAGTGAGGTAAATTTTAAAAAATTAGAAAAACAAGTTAAACAATTAAAACAAGTTAGTGTATATTCTTCTAAAGATCTGAGATCCTCCCTCCTAAGTCTGTTTTTGTTTTTGGCTTTGTAAGTCTTCATTCACATAGGTAATTACCATGGTCACCATGTCTTCAGTAAACTCTATATTCCCCATTTTTCCCCTGCTTAAATTAAAGATCATATCTAATTCTATGTTTCAAGCCATCTCCTTGTTCTAAGAAGTAGGGCTTATAGTTTAGAGTACATGCATGATCTACTTGTTGCTGGCATTCTTTCTTTAAAACCCAGGAGAACAACTTTGAAGCTTACACAGGAGAACAGCCAGCACCATTCTTGAAAGGTGGCCGATTAAGTGGAATTACTCAAGTATAGTAGTCTTTGATGTGTTGCTATTCATTAATCAAACACTTTCCTACAATGTCCTAAAGCACAACAGAAAGAACCAGAAAAAGTATAGCCGCCTAACAGATTTGATTTCACTTATTATTTCTCTTTTAGTTTCTTCAGTTCTTTAATTTATAAACTCATTTGGTAAATGGAAATAGAGCTATCATAAGATTTCCAAAGTAAATTATTTTATCAATTCTAACTATGTCTACAGATGAAGAAATAGATAATCCACTACAATTTCCCTAACATTTAATTTAATTGGGGATTTTTGAGTCTTTTAAAATTGCTTTAAAATAGGCTAAATATATAGTTTACCTGTCACAGGGTTTTAAGAGATGAGTAGGGTGGAGTCTCATCATGAAAGCTTAAAGCAACATGGTGATCTGGTAATCAAGAATACCACCCTAGGAAAAAGTGAATGAGAGATTGAATTGGATGAAGAGGTTGTAAACAGCAGTTATGTAACTCATAGAGATTTTTACCAAAGAATCGCTGTTGCAAAACTTATAGATCTGAGAACTTTGCAAAAATTGTCAAAGGGAAGTTGAATGAAAGAATACTTTTGCAAAAAGTAAAAGCAAGGGAATTTGATATAAAACTTGATTTGACTACTACTTTTCTGTGATCTGATGGTTTTGAGAAAATACCTTCATTTCCCTTGCTATAATTAAGTTGTTTTAAA
This sequence comes from Heterocephalus glaber, assembly GCF_000247695.1. Next base: position 45,075,583 of record NW_004624731.1, read on the forward strand.
GTCTTCAGTGTATTATTGAGTTGACTTGAAGTCCCTATCTGTCTCTCTATCTCTCTATCTGTCTGTCTGTCTGTCTATTTATCTATCTGTCTATCTATCTATCTATCTATCTATCTATCTATCTATCTATCTATCTATCTATTATCTATGTACCCATCTTAGGTTGCTAGCTAGCTAGCTAAACATATACATATATGTAGAATTTTACAGTGCCACTTTATATATTAATTCTGAGCTGAATAATCTTTGAATTTACTAAGTTGATTTAAAAACTCAATAACTTACTTGTTTGTTACTTTATCTTGTTCAAATCTGCATTGCTCTTGCAATTATAAATATTTAGCTGAAAAAATTTGAGAGAGCAGTTATGATAGCATCCTCTTCCACATAGGTACATAAAAGAATTCAGAATGGCCATGCTTAGTTGCAGGAAATGTTTCCAAATCTTTGCTTATGCATAACTGCAATGAGTTTCATAGAGGAATGTGAGATTGGGACAAAGGAGTTATGTTTTAGCTTTCTACTTCCTCCAAAGAGGTTCCCCACTTGAAAGGACATGGGTCATCTAGAAATAAAGAATTTTGTAGAGAATGAACTGATGGCTTGAAGACATCATCACAGGTTCATTTCTTTTTCACTCTTTAACTTTCTTGGAAAGCAAATGGGTATCATTTTGCTGCTTTTGATAGTTGACCTCCCTCCTACAAGTGACATCATGTTGCCTATCCCAGCCAAAATTCATAATTGTGAACTCAACAAAAACTATTAGTTTGAAGTAAATCTAATGCTGCTAGGGGACAAAGGACCATGCAAGCAGAGTGTATGTAAGTAACTCAGAGCTTCACCTGGTAATACATGCATTTTTGTGTATAATTTTCCAAATGGTAATTTTTAAATCTAAGTGGAATAAATTTAGTTCTGAGAGGAAATGTCCTTTACATTCCATTGTCTTTCTTTATCTCTATAATATGGTAGAGACAAACTCTTTATAAATTGATAAATTTTCTACCTAGCTCCTTTCTATAAATTCATTAAGAAACTTTCAGATATCAAATATTATTAGAATTAATATTTTTACACAATTTCAAATCCAGAGTCCCATAAAAAAACAAGAGTATGAATGAGGTCCTTATCATCCATCCAGTGTATCCAAAGCATTCCTAGGCTTTTAGTCATCTTTGATGAGGAGCACAGCAAAAACAAGTACAGAAATAAATGCCTCCTTTTCTTTTTCTTTTCTAAAAGAATTATTGTATTGAAAAGTTCAGCACTCCAAGATAATACCACTTTTTTTTCTTGTAAATTAAGGGCTTGAGTATGAAAACCATTCATTAGATGGGACAAATGAGATTTTATTTAGCCACTAGGTAGAAGTCTTGAGCCAAACAAAAAGGTGAAATGGTAAAAAATTGTGCATTTTAATTTAGCTACTCAAGGAGCATGATCTCAGAGACTTAAAAATTAAAAGAAGGTGATACTAGGCTAATATAGTTATAACCACAATCTATAGTACTAACCATTTTCTTTTCTTTAATAATTTAAATGACCCTAATTATTATCTTGTATTTTCATGTGTTTGCAAAAAGTGAATTTTTTTGGTTCTTTTGAAAGCAGCTATTACCAATGAATAATTAAATATACCCATTTCAAAAATTTCATTCCATTCATAACTTACTGTTTTGAAGCAGAGTAAAATAATATATGCAGTTGATATGTAGTCATAATTGTATTTTCCTGTTATTGAGAAGTAGAGAATTGCGTTTGATAATATTGTTATTGGACTTGAAATGCTTTAAGAAAAATGCAATGAAAGCACACACAGAACAGCATACAAATTTCTGAGTTTATTTTATAAACTGTAGAATACATATAGATGTTTCTGTGGATGGATTAATTCTCATTTTTTTATCCACTTCTTTCAGCCTTTCTTTTTCTCTACCTTTACAAATTTCCATATTTTTTTCAGCCCAAACATCAAACTTTTATTATGGAGAGGCATTCAGTTTAACTTTGCCACTTACATTCAGTAGGTACGGAATCACTCTTTAACCGAATGGGAAACTATAATTTCTAAGAAGCATTTTTTGGTGGTTGTAATATCACCACTTCTTTCTGAAATTCAGTGGTAGGGTTGGGTGTGGTTTCACATGATTATAATCCCAGTACTCAAGGAAGTTGTAAATTGCAGCTCATCTAAGGCAATTTAGCAACTTAGTGAAAAACCTATCTTAAAATTTCAGAACAGTTACTGTGAAAGAGTTGGGAAGGTAGCTTGGTTTGCTTGTTTTTTGAGACAGAGTCTTGCTGTGTAGTTCAGGCTGGCCTTGAACTCTCTCTCTAGACTGTTCTGACCTTGGACTTGTGGGGATCCTCCCGCCTTAGTCTTCCAAGTGCTGGGATTACGGATGTGAGCTACCGGATTTGGCTAAGGATGCTGTTTGGTGAGAAAGTCCTAGCTTCAATTTCCAGTACAACACATACACACACACACACACACACACACACACACACACAATTGTTGGTAGAAGGGAAAGAATAAATATGAGAAAATTAAAAAATGGAAACATGCTTTTTATAAATAGGGAGGGGTAGAGGGGTTGAAGAGAGGGAGGACAGGGGAATGAGGAAAAACATAAGAAGCGAGATATATCACGTACAGGTACAAATTCCCAATGTTGAATGTCATCATATTGTATACCTAAAAAGTACCAATAAACTTCATGAGTAAAAAAATTCTTGGTAGAAATGATTAACTACATTTTCAACTATAAAGATAACTCGCTTTTCTTTTTGAATTGTGTCACTTGGATTTTACTAAACTATTTCTGTTTTTTTAAAAAAAATGCCTGGTGTTGTCTAAAATAGCCTCATTGTTTAGAAGTGGCCAAAGAATGCACTGGCAAGCTTTTGTGCCTGGAAATTAATGAAAGCCTTGCCTCTAATGCGAAGAATACATTGCATCTTAATCTCCAGTATAAATGTCATTTGTGTATCATGATTTTCAGTGGAGGCTAGGTGATGCAGATTAATTTCATAACAGCAACAACAGTAATTACACCTTTCCATTCATTTAATATAATATATAAATATAAGCTCTGACACCATCTATAAAGTTCTTGGGACTTTTTCTTCTCAAGATGAAAGGTGTTGTTTAAATCTTTTAAAATGCCTAATTATAATTACTGAGGTTGTCTGCTGGAAAGATAATTGCATGTCTTGTTGCTTGAGAAAACAGAAGACTGAAATCTGGCTGAAAGCTCTCTCCTGGTAAATGAGAGTATGACCAAAGGCAAGGACTTGAAGGCACAGGGCAGAAAACTTGACATGAGGTCATCACCCTGGCATGGTATTTTACTGAAGATAAGACCCAAAATGTCTTTCAGTCGCTAGGACAGATGAATTTGCCTGAAGCTGCTCTCCAGTTGAATTCAGAACACTTGTTAAAAGCTAGAGAGTTTTATATGACGAGATCACCGGAAAGAAGGAATGTAGGAAAAAATGTACTGATCAACTCTGTCCAGGGGTATAAGAATAAATCCCATTACTATTGGTGTGCTTGGAATTGGAAATGAGATACATAATATATTGGACATCTGTTCTCTGTGAAACTATAGATAGGTTCTTTGAGAGCATATACTAAATATAGAATTAAGGAGATTCATTTATCCTTTTTTATTGTATCTTTTATTCTTTATGCCCTATAGCCTCTCTTCTCTGATGTCTGGTGGGGGCATTCTTTGGAATGCCATGAGAAAATTACCTGACAACAGAAAGGTTAGAATAAGAAAAAAATCATATTTCATAAGAGAGAGACCAGTTTCTCTGTGTGGCAGAGAATATTTTGAACAGTAATTTGTTCTCCTGATTCCACCTTCTTTGCCGATGATTTTAGGGTGTGCCTATTTGGGCAGTGCTTTTCTCTCTGGCAGTTATGTGTGGAGAAAGAGATTCTTTGTTTGTTGTTCTGTTCTGTTTGAACTACAACAATGTATAAAACAAGCCCCTGCCAAATCTCCATGAGAGGATTGGGTGTATATTAGAAACAGGTTGAACGTTGGTGGGTGTAGGGAGGGGGTGGAAGCTGATAGGTAGGCTTGTGTGTGTTCCAGACCCAACAGCAGGTTCTGCAAGTTCTGACACTGGTAATGAATTTGCTCTCTGAAAGAAGTCTGTGCCTCTGTGTGTATAAAACAAACATTTTAAATTGAAACTCATAAAAGAATAAAAGAATCAAAACATTCTTCCTACTCTCTCTCAAGGGGAAATGGAAGGTTTTGGTGTCTGACAGGTGCAGCTTATTAGTAATCTGGACAGCAGCCAGAAGTTCGTGTATGAACAGAGCAAGAAGACCACACTTGTGGACTGAAAACCCGGATCTCCAACACAAGGAAAAATGTGTACAGCATCACCCCTGTTTTTCCATTTTTCTCATTGGCTGATTTTCATTTTAAGATTTTAATATAAAGCTTCCTGACCTAGGTTCAAATGTGTCACCAAAACTTCCTGTGTTTGTAACTCAGTCCCTAATACAACTGTGTTGAGAGGTGGTTAGATATGTGGACTCTACCTTTGTGAGTGGAATAATGTTATTGTGGGAGTGGGCTTGCTAGGGAATGTGATGTTGATTATCATTCTCTATCGTTTTTGTTTTCTGTCTCAATTGTTCCTCACTTTCTGCCATGGGAGGCTGTAGCAAGAAGTCCCTCATCATTATAGCTGGTAGTCTTGGACTTTTCAGCCTACAGAATCATGTGTTAAATAAATTTCTGTCCACTACAAATGGTGTGGCCTGTGTTATTTGGATGTGGAAGAATAAAACGGACAGAGACAATGCAATTCCAAATGCTGGAGTTTTCTGTTGGAGATTGGATACATCATATTTTATTTAATTAAAATCATAATGTCCTTTGATTAATTCTTTATTTTCTATCTACTTTCATTAAAAAATGTCTGTGAATGTCCTTTAGTGTTCTTTCCAAAATATTTGTTAATGTTAATCTATTTATTTCCTAGACATAAATAAGTTTGCTGAGTATAACTTTCCTTGGCTAAAAACATTATGACCAATCACTAAAAGTGGAAGCCATCAAATATGTGTAGGTGGTGAATGAATAAGGCCCTTAGAAGGCCTTGGAGAAAGTCTCACTATCAAATGGACAATGGAATAAAGCGAAAGGTTCTATTGAATAGATTCCCAGTTAAAAATGAAGGACTTTTCTAATAATAAGGGAGAATAGGGAAAAATTAGTACCATGGAGTTTCAGAACAGTGTGCTGTAAAGAACACTTTTGTGAGTCTCTTGCTAAAATTCTATTTAAACTATTAACTATAAATAAGTACATCTATTTCCGTTTGATTATATTCATTCTATACATTTTCTTTGCCTTTTCACAAATATAAAATTCTTGTGCATAAATGTTCCCCGTGTATAAAGATTAAGATGGAAAAGAACACAATCAAATAATTTCTCATATATTTTAAAGTATTGGTGAGTGAACTTTGTCTTTTCCTCCAACCTATGACAACATTTCTGGGTTCTTGACTTTATAATGGCTTTTCTGGATAAAAACTTACATGAGTGGGTTTGGCTTTACCACTTATCTTTCTCCCAGATGATTTTATGGTCCTGTTCATCATGTTTGTCAGTATTACTAATTTTCTTTGCATTGGCACTGAAAAATGAACTCCTGGTCTAACCAGTCTGAGAACTATGATTTCCTTACTACATACATAAAATGCCTTCTACTAAAGAATGAATGATGCTGAAAATATAATTATTGGCCAGATATTCTCTACATAATTTATGTATTTAGAAATATATATGTGCAAAAATTATTTCTGTAATTCACAGTAAATTATTATCTCCTTCCTCTTCACCTCTGTTTCCCATACCTAACCCCCAGTTCTACACACTTGAGAATAAGACTCAAGTATAATGGGTGTGACTTAATGTGCTGGATAAAGGATGGTACAGCTTTATTTCCTCCTCCTCCTGTGTGGGGAACCAAAAAAAAGAATAGGAAAGGTTATGTAAAATCATAGCTAAGAAAACAACTACAGGCCTTAAAGCCAAGATTATTCTATAATTAAAAACATTCTTATAATTCTATAATTAAAACATTTTTGTTTTCTTCTTTTTCCCTAGCTACTAGGGATCATTTGTTAGGTCCCATGAGCACATTTTCCATGTCATTTTTTACAATAGCCTCAAGACAAATGGAAGCAATAAATTAGAAATCTTTGATAAAAATTTGCTCTTCACAAAAATTTAGGAGATGCTGTTTCTTATCCAAAAGCTGTTTTTAAAATTTGTCTTATGACTTTTACCAGGTACGTATACAGCATTTACTCCACAAAGCACACGGGTTCCATTGTTCTTTCCTTGTCTTCAAATATCTTACCCCCAGCCACTTACATGTGAACATCTCTCCATCCCACCCCAGAATACATCTCCTATATAAAAGATGCTTGAATTGTTTTTTTGTAGAAATTCTAGACACTCTTTGCTCCATGTGAAAGATATGTCTTGATTAGTGAAGAGAATGAATGTTAAATCTTTATTTGTTTTTGTCTTATGAGCTGATAAGGCTTTATTTGTATTTGTATATCCCTGCATCTATGGTGACATTATTTTCTTAGCAAATATATGTAATAGATCTTTGGAAAAAAAGGAAGGAGACTAGTTAAGTAGAGAAAAACAATCCTATTATTTTCTGTTCTGTACTCTGACAGAGTAGACAGAGGCTGACTTGGATAGCCTTCAAAATATTTTAGTATTAATAAAAATTATCATAGATTTCTCAATCAAGAAAAGAGGAAAAAGAATAATTTGAAGGTTCCTGGAACATTGGTATTTGTATTTGTATAGGGCAGGCTGTTCCACTTCATCAGTATCCTCTCAGCATTTTCTTTGTAACTTGATGGAGATTAGGTGACCTAACTCCACCTGCTGGATGACTGAAATTACATTGCTTTGGTGTAGGAAGTCAAGCTGACATCATGCAATTGTTAATGACATAAAAGCTTGAAGAGCCTGATTTAAACTCTAGGCTTCACCATTTTCTGGCCACGAGAGTCACCTCTTAAATGAAGACGTAAAATGTCTGGATCAAATCCTCACCAATGTAAAAGAAAAAATATAGGTTGAGCTGATGATCTCAAATGACCGCATATTCTTCATTCCTGATAAATCTGATTTAATTTGAATTAGGAAATCTAGACCATTGGGTCTTTATTGACATTGACTAGAGTAGTAATATTGCACTGTACTCTGATTTTATTTCTAATGAAAATACCTGTGAATTTCCACCCATTTTGTTCTGTCTCATCCTACTTCTGTCATTTATTAGATGAGTGGTACCTTACACAACAGGCTCTTTAAAATCTACATTATCCTAAAGATAAGAGAAGATAACACTTCTTCCTCTCAGGGTAGTTATACAGGTTAAATCATAGTTTAGCAATTACAGGACCTTTCTTTTTGGTGATCAAGAGTATTTGGGGTTCTTGGTGCTGAGGAAATGACAGATATTCTCATTGAATGAAAATTTATTTATATTAATTACTGTCATCAATAGAGTAATAGCAGAAGCAATCTCTGTTCAGGTAAAAGGAAATATTTTAAGCCAGAGAAATAAAATCATAAATAAGGCAAAAAACATGTGTTTCTCATTTGAACAGGCTATACTCTTTTCCTGTGACAATCCTGTGATGTTCTTACTATGGCAACTCAAATTATGGAAGTCACATGAACAAAAACAATCATACACATTCATATATCAATACATGTACACTCATACACACACAAGCACACAGAAAGAGTATTATTTAATTCCATTTCAGAGTTAAAACCTCTATTTATATTTTGCTTTTGCATGCTTAGCTTCTAGATTGGCCAGCGCCTACAATTGGACTTTGAAAATTTAAAGTTGATCCAGGAATAACTTCACATTTTGGCCTCACAAGTATTACTTATGTTATTTTTCCTGTTGATGATGAGATAAAGAACAAAACTACACAGATTTTACATATTAATTAAAGAGCAGTGAAAGATTAATAGTAAAAGACAAGAAAGACTATGTGTTGGTATAGAGTAGCCCTGTGTGATAGATAAGGACTCCAAAGGGATAAATGTCACCTCAGAGATGATTATTTGTTCCTATGTCACAGCACCTAAGCATGGAGTCCAGAGGCTCTTTAAATTCATCTCAATTAACATTATGACCTCACATCCTCTTATTATTTCTTATTCCTCTGACTGATCTTCTAGATTATCTTAATATTCAACTTAAGCTGTGCTTAGTGTGTTATTTAACTTGCAATATTTTCAATTTCCCAGAGATTCAATGTTTTGAAGACATTAAAATTTGAGATCAATTATTTTCAGTGATAGATATGAAGTATTTGTTTTCATTCCCTTATGTGAAAAATCCCAATATTTCTTTCACTTACATATATAGGAAAAGAAAATCCTATTTTAAAGCAGGAAAACCATGACTGCTTCCATCTTGTGTAGCTACACATAACTATTTACCAATAATCTGTACTTTTTTGTATAATTGGTAGTAACAATCTCTATTTTTGAAAATTGAAATGAAATCCTATAAAAGACTCTCAAGAAAGGAGGGAATCATTTCATAATTTAATGTGATTAATTTTAATCAATTTGGAAATAAATCTTTCATAAGTGCTTGAGGATTTTTTTTAACCTTAAGTAAGTGAGGCTTTTTAGCTCTAATGTTTGAGAGAAAACAGAAAGTCATGATTTCTGAGAATATTTACAAATTACAAGTTCACTAAACAAAAATATGTTCGAATCTGGTCTATACATGTATTTGTAACCAGGTATCACAATTGCAATTATTTAATTTTAATCATTAATTATACCATTTGAGAAGTTAATAATGGTAGTAGCAGTTAGAACAAGGGGTAATGGAGAATGATGAACATTGGGACCAAAAGTAAATATCTGAACAATTCATGTAAGGGAATCTGGTAATATATTCAACTCATCCCAGCATATGAAATAGGTTTACAAAATTTGCATTAGTTTCAGAGTTTTCCTGGATTTATCTCTAAGCATTTATTGAAACACCATTAAAATCAAATCCATGTGCACCCAGTTCTTCATTGCTACATTGTACAGAACATAGTCTTTGCTAAGACACTGTCATTGTTGCCTTTAGAATGTGTTCTACATAACTCCAATACTTATCCCTTATTATACAAGAAAAAACACATTAGTCCTATGCATCCATTTTAGGATTGGTACAAAGTATTCTGTATCCTTGTTCAAATTACCTCTTTTTGTCAAAACAAATCAAGCTATGATGGCCTTTTCATATTTTATAAACTGCAGACAACAGATATTTTTTATTACTAAAGTAAGACACAATTATAAAAGTTCAGGAAATACTAAAAAGTGTACTACTAGCATTGATACATTGTCTCCCAGACTTGTCCATTGCATATGCATAAAAATATTATGTCTTGGTTTGGAGATTTAGCTCAGTGGTTCCACCATCTGCCTTGCAAGCTCAATGTCCCGAGTTCAATCCCTGGTACCAAAAAAAAAAATATGTCTTAGATCAGAAAAATAAAATTAATTTATAAATGCATATTTCATAGCATATATTTTCTTCCAAATTTAATGTAGACATAACAGTATGACAGTAACATATTTTGCTTAAAAGGCATCGTTTGAAATGCTGCATTATATTCCATTTACATATACATCATTATTTATTTAACTTGTCTCCATTGATTGACATTTAGATTGTTTTCATTATATTGCTAATATAAATTCCATTGTAATGAAATCCCTTATATATGTCTCTCTGCATTTAACTGATTATTTTCTTTTTAAATTCTAGATAGGGCAATTTCAGAGGTTGATTACTTAAGCATTTTGAAAGAATTCTATTCATACTGTTGTTCTACACAATATTTTTAAATCAATTATTTTTCTACTGGCACTGAGTGCAAACATCTGTTTTTACCCACTCTCTTACCAATACTATTAAGATCACCAATAAAGATGGTAACACATCTAATATTTAGTGGGGGTAAAATATTAAAGAAAAGGAGTTCAGTTTTTAAATTTTCTATTTTATCTTGAACACAACTGCAGTTATAACCAGAACGTGATTTGCCTTCTATATTGAAAAATCTTAAAAAGAAAAGCTATATTACATACTTTTGTAACCATTCACTATTTTTAAACACTTATATGGAAACCAATGATAATATATACAGTGGAACAGTAATTTTGATATGCTCTAATAATTGATAAAGACATTATTTTCATTTGTAGCACCAAACTTGGTTGAAGGATTGAGCTCCTACCCCAAGTTTAAGATTCCACAGCCAAACTCAGTTATGATGAGAAGATGGTTATATTTTTCTGCCTTAGCTAGCTAACCTTGATAATTCAGAAATCAAAATGCAGTTTAAATTGATCCTCCTCTGTGTATTTGTGTCTTCATGTGAAAGAGAGATTAATTCACGCCGATGTTTTTCTTTGTGTTATTCTTCACAAACACTTGTTTCAAGCTCAGCAACCTCCTCAAGCTCTTCTGGCTCAAACTTCCTCCCCTTGTCTTTATTATCAATGTTCTCACAATGCTCTTTTTGTGTGCAATGGCTTCTTCCTCCTCTCTTGCTTGTTGACTGGCCTTTCCTTTTCATGTTCTGTGCAGTTTCCCTTTGTTTATGTGACACATTATTGCACCTTGAGTCCTTAGAAATCCTGTTTCAGTTCTCATTGAAGCTGTGTGTTCTTTTGTCACATTCTGGCTACTTTTCCATGCTGAAATTCTTACCTTTTATGGTACTGGTGTAATTTTAATGCAATCCCAATGTAACATGCTGCCTATCATCACTCCCACATTTCCAGTGGTTTTTGGACATGCTCCAGGCACTGGATGTGAGCTGTATTTACATTTTGTGACATATTTTCCCCTTCTGATGAATTCTTCTCTTTTCAATGCTAATCTCGTCTCATACTTTGATAATATTTTATTTAATTACACTTTTTTGTCTTTGATAACATTTTCATGTGGTTTTCCCTCTTACCATGCTTTCATGTTCAATATGAATCTTTTTAGTTTGCTTTTTATGGCCATTTCCACTGAAGGTCTTTGGTTCTGTCTTGGTCTATTGTTTCCTGAGATAATCTGTTATTTTTTATGATAGCATGCATGTGGCATGGTCATCAAAGAAAGTACAATTGGAGTGAGAAAAAGTGTGTTTCCTATTATCAACATACTTGGTAAAGCAGAATATGTACAACTAAGGAACTGGAAACCATTTAAAAGATAGGAGATTTCTTAAAAAGTCCATTATGCCAGAATGAATACTGAAAACTATGTAATAAACAGTGCTGAGAGATCAAAGTAAAAATGAATTGGAAACCTAGTTAAACAATATTCCAGCATCACTAAGTCAGGGCTCAGGGTGATTTTTAAAGCTATTTAGTCCTTTTTATCATCTAGTATTTGAAATTTGTACATCATTCCAAATACATAATCATTTAGAATATGATTAAATGACAAGGATACAAAAACATATTAACTGACTAGGTTTTCATCATTTCCTTATATAGAATAAAAACTTGTCTCAATGTACATTTGTGTTTTGGCCCTAGTCCTATTCCCTGACATCATACTTTTTCAAGCAGACTTTTAGTTTAAAGCAGTTTAAGACTTGCAGCAAAATTGAGATGTAGAGATCTTTCATGTGCCCTAGCTTCTAGATTCTCCTGTAATCAAAATCCCCATCCATAGTGGTGCACTTAACATTATTAATGGACATATAGTCATACATCATTACTACCCAGAGGCTATAGATCACATTAAGTTTTATGCAATGCTGTACATTTTCTGGTTTTGAAAAATTTTATAATTATATACTCCAACATTTTAATACCACACAATAGAGTTTCACTGTCTTAAAAATCTTTTTTGTTCATTCTGTTATTCCTTCAGCCCCTTTAACTTTTGGAAATCACTGATTTTTTTTTTTTTTTTTTTTTTTTTACTACTTCATAGTATGCCTTTCCCCAAATTTCATGTATTTGGGATAATGGAGCATGCAGTTTGTTTAGACTGACTTGTTTTGCTTAGAAATTGGCATTTCAATTTCATGTATTTTCATGAGTTGATAGTTCATTTCTTTTTAGCACTGAATAATAATCCAGTGTCTGGATGTACTCAAGTTTATTTATCCACTCATTTACTGAAGGAAACCTTGGTTGATTCCAAGTTTTGTCAATTATGAATACAAGTGCCATAAATATCATTAAGCATGCTTCTGGAAGGACATAACTTCTTTGAGAAAATACTATGGGGCATTATTTCTGTATTGTATGATAAAAGTGCATTTATTTGTGTAAGAAATCTCAAAACTGACATTTGACAAGGATTTATAGTTTTGCATTTCTATCAGCAATAAATGAGAGCTCTTGATTCACATTCTCCTCAGAATTTGTATCTGTCAGTATTCTAGATAGTAGCCATTCTAATAGGTATAGAGGAGCATTTTTTTGTTTATATTTTCAATTTTCTGAAGAAATATAATACTCAGCATATGTTTATTTCCTTATTTGGCTTATTATGAAAGAAGTCAAATGCCTTTTCTGCATGTATTGCTATGAACATGTGATGTTTCTACTTTAGCTTATTGATTCAATGGGTCACATTATTTGATTTTTATTATCTTCTTTGGTAAGGTGTCTGATTTTTTTATTGTTGGATTTTAAGAGTTCTTTATTGTATATTTTAAACTATTGTCTCTTCTGAGATATGTGTTTGCACATACTTTCTCCAAGTAAGTTACTTGCCTTCATTTTTTATTTAGTGTATTTCACAGAGCAGAAAAATTTCTAATAAAGTCTAGCTGATTCGTTCTTTCTTTCATGGATCATGCATTTAGTGTTTTTTATAGAATATCATTGCCAAACTTAAGACCATCTGGACATTCTGATCTTTTGTATTAGAACTCTTATAGTTTTGTATTATACATTTAGGTCTATGATCCATTTAGAATTATTTTTTCTGAATGGTATAAGATCTGTTTTTATATATTTCTCTCACATTATTACTCAGTTGCTCCACCACCATTTGTTGAAAAGACTTTTCCCCCCTTTTTCTGCCTTTGTTCCTCTGTTGAATATCAGTCAGGTACATTTTTATATGATTCTGTTTCTGTTATTTGTATAGTGTTCCTTTAATCTATGTTTCTCTTCTTTGCCAATGTCACACTATCTTGTTTGTTTTAACTTTCTGGTAATTTTTGAAGTTGAATAGTATTAATCCTCCAATTTTATTTTTATTTATTATAACAGCCTATTCTATTTTTAGCTCTCCATATAAATATTAAAATCAGTAGATGCCCCAAAATAACATGAAGGAATTTTGATTAAGATTGTATCAAATCTATGGGTAGAACACACATTTGACAATATTGAGTTTTCCTACTGAAAGAAAGGGAATATCTCTTTATGAATTTGTTTCCTATTGGATTTCCTGCAACAGAGCTTTGTAGTTTTCCTCATAAACATCTTGTACATATTTCATTAATGCATTGATCACCATTACACTCCTGGTTCAAATCACCTGATATCTACAACTTAAATAAGGAGATTTTTTTTTTTTTTTTGCCTTATGGTTGCAGAGGTTTCAGTCCCTAGCCAACTGGCTCCAAGTAGAAACATTATGGAAAAAAGGGCATACCAGAGGACAGCTGCTCAGTTGACAGTATCTGGGAATCAGGTCACAGAGCGAGGAGCAGACAGGATGGGATCAGGAGCAAATATGGTCCCCAGGGTCAGCCCTGCAAAATGCACTTCTTCCTACTAGACCCACTTCCTAATAGTCCACTCGTCTGCAAACTCATCAGTGGATTAACCTATTGCTGAAGTTAGTGTTTTCATAATCCAAGCACTGCTCTAGGAGTCTCTTAATTACATCAAATTGACAATCAAGATTAATTGAGACTGTTGTACTTATGCCTAAGTATTTCATTTAAATATGTGCTAACATACATAGCATTTTAAATTTCAAGTTCTATTTATTTAATGTATACAGAAATATTAATTTTTTGCATTAAAACTGCACCTGGAAACTTATAGTAATTTAGTTCAAGGAGTTTTTTTTTTAATCAATTATTTTGGACTATCTAAATAGATAGTTATTTTATTTGCAAGCAAACTCACCTTTACCTCTACTTTCCCAATTTGTATACATTTTACTCCTTTTCCTTGTCTAATTGAATCAGCTAGGACAAGTACTATATTGAAAGGCAGTGTTAAGAGACTACAACAATGCTTTCTCCACTCTTTGAAAAACAATTTCTCACCATTAAGCAGTGTCTTGTTTGTAAATTTTTGTATTTTTGTCAAATTAAATAAATTCAGCTCTATTCTTAATTTGTTGAGTTCTAAATAATAATGAGTGTTGGATTTTGTCAAATGTACTTTTTGCAGCCACTTATATGATCATGTGTTTTTTTTCTTTATGCTATTGATTTGATGGAAATATTTGGTTTAAAAATATTTAGCCAGCCTTTAATACCTTGGGTAAATCACACTGAATCATGAAATATATTTGTTTTAGAGATTATTTAATTCATTTTGCCAAGAATTTAAGGATTTTCATGTGCCTTTATGTAGTATTCTTTTTCTGTAAATTCTTTGTGTGTGTGTGTGTGTGTGTGTGTGTGTGTGTGTGTGTGTGTGTTGTATCAGGACAACTCTGGCCTCATAGAATGATTTAGAAAGTACTACTTATGTGTCTTCCTTATAAAACATTGTAAATATTTCAAAGGATTTGTAGTTCTTCGATAGAATTTATCAGTGAGGCCATCTGCACATGGTGTTTTCTGTTATGAAAGCTATGTTTTATTACTGTTTGAATTCCTTTAAGAGAAAAAAAGGCCAATTTAGATATTCCACTAACTTTTGTGTGAATTTTCATAGATTACATATTCTAAGCAGTTGGTCTGTTTCAATCATGTTTTAAAATTTGTGGGCATTGAGTTGTTAATTGAGTTGATTTAAATGTTCATGGGATCTATAGTGATTAGTGATGTATCTTTCTCAATTCTTTTTTTTTTTTTTTTTTTTGGTGCTGTGGATCGAACTCAGGACCTTGCACTTACAAGGCAGGAGGCGGAACCCCTGAGCTAAATCCCCAGCCCTCTTTTCCCATTCTTGATGTAAGTACTTTATGTAACCTCTCTTATTTTCTTAGTCAGATTAAGTAGAAGCATATAAATATTAATCTTCTAGTGAACCATATTTTAGCTTCACTGATTTTCTCTATTGTCTTTTTCTTAATTTCATTGATTTCTCTTCTTATTTATTTTCTTCTCTAATATTGAATAAAATTTGTTGTTCATTTTCTAGTTTCTTGATTTTTACTTTAATCCTCTTGATATCAGAACAGATATTATGATTTATACTCCTTTAAAGTTTTTCAGGTGTGTTTTGTCTTGGTGATTAAATGTTTTGTCTTAGTGATTCTTCCACATGAGCTGGAGAAAAATGTATACTGTGTGGTTTCATGAAGTAGTCTATGGAAGTCCATTATATCCAGCTGAGGCATAATCACGGATGACATAAACATATTATCGTAAGTATGCATAATCAAATATATTGCTTCCATTATTATTTTGATCATTATTAGTTAGAACTTGATTTTATCATATTATATATTGCCTTAGTTTTTCTTATTACTGAGACAAAATACCTGATACCCAAATTTAAAAGAGAAAAGGTTTATTTGACTCAGTTTGTAGAGGTTTCATCTCATAGTTGGCTGGCTCCAAGGCAGGGTGGCATGGCAAAGGGGTACCGAAGGGAGAGACAGTTCATTGCAGGTATCAGACAGAAGGCAGCAGTCAGAAGCCACCAAGCAAGTGACCTAGAAGTGACAACTGACCTTCTTTGTGTCCCTTATATTTTTATCCAGGGTACTCACCCTTAGGGCAGGTAGCACTCACACACAGGGAAGGGGACATGTAATCCTACCCAGAAGTATGCTAAACCAATCAGTGGACTAATTACTAATCACATACCCTTAAGCCTAGCATAATACTGTGAATCAATCCTGGTATCATATCCTTGATCCCAGCAACACACATCCTAGATCAGCCACCTCTGAAAAGCCCCACCTACGACCAAATGGGGTTTGGGGGGACATCTAGATACAAGCCATAACATATATCCAGTCATCCTTCCCTTAATTGATATTATTTTCCCTTCATTTTAATATTAATAATAGAAAAATCTATTTTACCTTCAGTTATTGCTTCTCTGGTACTTTTTATTTCTTATATAAATCAAATTTCTGTTCAATGTCATTTCTTTATCAAAACAATTTTAATATTTCACAAAAGCAAGGAATTTGGATACAGATTCCTGTACATTTTTGTGTGGGAAAGACATTATTTCTTAATTTTTGGAGAATATTCTTATAGACTATAAAATTCTAGATTGGTGATATTTGCCTCAGTATATTAAATTTATCATTTCAGCCTTTCCTTGTTTGCAGGCCTTTGAGGAGCCAGGTTGAATGCTTATGATTGCATCTTATAAGTAATTCTCTTATTAAAAAGGGAAAGAGTTGCTGAATGTTTTTATTTTCTTTTTGCTAAAATTCTTTTATTGGTACATTATAGGTACACAATATGTTTACATTTATCATTGGGTGCTTGTAGCTGTACATGATGTATCTTGGTTCTTATTTTTTCCCCATTACCTGTGCGCCCTTCACCCCTCCACCCTTCTCTATTTACAAATTTCGTTTCCATTTTTTTTCTTTTCTCATAATTTTTCCTTTCCATTCTTTCCTTTCCCCATCTCCTCCCTCCACCCCTATGCTGAACTGTCTTT
>NW_004624731.1:45110119-45131210 GCF_000247695.1 Heterocephalus glaber
ATGGAAGTATCTAATTTCTCCATCAATTTTGAAAGATAATTTTGCAGGATACAACATTCTAGGTTAGAAGTTATTTTCTTTTAGGGCTTGAAATACTTCACTCTAGGCTCTCCTTGATTTGAGGGTTTGTGTTGAGAAATCTTTTGTGATTCTGATGGGCTTTCCTTTATAGGTGATTTGTTTCTTTTCTCTAACTGCCTGTAGGAGCTTGTTCATCTGTTGGGCTTCTGTGATCTTGACTATTATATGTCTAGGTGTAGATTTTTTTTTATCATGGCTGGGTGGAGTTCTATATGCCTCACTTATCTGTACGTCAAATTCTCCTCCTCTGTCTGGGAAATTTTCTGCTATTACTTCTGTGAACAGATTTTTTTATGTCAATTGTACTTTCTCCTGTTTTTTCATGGACTCCTATCAGTCTTATGTTATTCTTCTTTGCATCATCTAGCAACTGTTGAATTGATTTCTCATGGTCCCTTACTATTTTTAAAAAATCCCTGTTTTCATGGTCCTTTACTGCAATCCTGTCTTCTATATCTGATATTCTGTCTTCAGATTCTCTTAATCTCCTCTGCATGCTTTCAATGGAGTTATTAATTTCCTCAATATCTGTTTGAATCTGTTTCATGGATTTCATTTCTTTCTTATGCTGGGCATTCCTGGCTTCCAGCATGTTTCTGAGCTCATCTATTTTTTTTATCAGTTTCTGTTCTAGAGCCTCTAATCATGTCTTTCACTCTGCTCACCATCTCTGTAGTTATCTGGGAGACTATCCCTGCTTTGAATTTTTCTAGAGCTTCATTTATCTGTTTTGTTACTTCCTGTACTATCAGTTCAGGGTGTCCAGGTGGTTGACTTTCAGACTTTTGCACCTCATTTCCACCAGAAATTGCCTTTTGTGGGGTGGAAGTCTGGGTTTGTGACTTGCTTAAATGCCTTGTCATTTTTGTTTTTTGTACTGTCCCTGGTTTAGTTCCTGGGTTGATATTATGAAGTTGTTTATTGTAAGTATCTCCATCGATCTATTTAAAACCCTTACAGAATGATTGCTTCTCAGAGGTGTCTATGAGATATAGCTAGTCTTTAGGTTTTGATTCTCTAATGACTCTGAGGCTATCTCATTTTCATTATACCAGGAAGGAAAACTGTTTAGATCAATCACGACACCTTAGCCCAAGTCATGCAGTCAGCAACACCATAGCATCAAATACTTCTGAAAGAATGACAATTTGTGGAAGTTATTAATCTATCACCTTTAAAAAATAAAGGGCCTCCTTCAAGGTGTGTCTCTGCTGTCACAATAGACAACATGGGCAGCAGTGTGCAGTTATAAGTCAATGAGTCTCAGTAAGCTAGTCCCAGACCCATGAGATTAAGGCAGATTTCTGGTTGCAAGTCCCAAGTTGAGCTCCATGCCCTCCTGCAGGGTTGCACTCTTCAAGGTTCTACTGCAGGTTTCAGCTGCTTTTCCCTTGAAGGAAGTCCAGTTTCCGATAGGAGCCGATAATCCCTCCAATTTACCAATCACGGTGGTCTGGTGTGCCTTTATTGCAGAGATTCACTTCACTTTTCCAGTGGGATTGTTTTCATCAGGGAGCCTGAGACAGGCACTCTCTCTGTTGTTCACTTCTGGAGCTCAAGACAATGGCTTTTGTTCCCCTGTGCCTCTGCAGTGTGTAACTAAGTAACTGCAGAGCCAAAAGGCCAGAGGCTGGCGGGGGGGGGGATGTATTGTTGGAGGCACCCGGGGGGGCAATCCGTCAGCTGGTGGGCCTGCTCAGGGGATACTCCTCACCATGTCCTGGTGGCTGGTGGAAAGCCTGTCCTGGTGGCTGGTGGAAAGCTGGTGGAGCAAGCCGGACCAAGTAGGTCCCGATCAGCCTGCAACTGCTCAGCCCCCCTAGACCCCACCGGCTCCCTGTATGTTTGATTTTGTCTAATGCTTTTTCTGCATCTATTGAGATGATCATGTAGTTTTTGTCCTTGGCTCTATTGATATAGTGTATTACATTTATTGATTTGCATATGTTGAACCATCCCTGGGTCCCTGGGATGAATCCCACTTGGTCAGTGTGTATGATCTTCTTGATGATCTTCTGTATTCTATTTACCAGTAACTTATTAAAGATTTTTACATCTATATTCATTAGTGAGATTGGCCTGTATTTCTCTTTTTTGGTTGGGTCTTTCTCTGCCTTGGGAATCAAGGTGATGCTTGCTTCCAGGAATGAATTTAGGAATATTGCTTCCCTTTCAATTTTATTGAAAGGTTTAAACAATAGTGGCTGTAGTTCCTCTCTAAATGTCTTGTAGAATTCAGCAATGAAGCCATCAAGAACCGGGGTTTTTGTAGTTGGTAAGTTTTTAATTACATTTTCAATTTCATTGATTGATATTGAGTTGTTTAGAATTTTTAGGTCTTCTTCATTCAACTTTGGTAAATCAGACACATGTAGGAATCTGTCCATTTCTTTCTGTTTTCCATCTTATTGGCATATAGTTTCTCAATGTATGTATTCCTGATCCTCTGGATTTCTTCTTGATCCATTGTAATTTTACCCTTCTCATTCCTAGTTGCATGGATTTGGGCCTTTCCTTTTTCTGATAAGATTGGCTAAGGGTTTGTCAATTTTGTTTATTCTTTTGAAGAACCAACTCTTGGCTTCATTGATTTTTTTATATTGTTCTCTTAGTCTCCACTGCATTGATTTCTACCCTGATCTTTATAATTTCCTCCCTTGTATGAGCTTTGGGTTTGTTCTGCTCTTGTTTTTCTAGAAGCTTGAGGTTCAACATCAGGTTGTTTAATTGGGCTTGCTCTGTTTTCCTAATATGTGTATTCACTGCTATGAATTTCCCTCATAAAACTGCTTTCATTGTGTCCCATAGATTCTGATATGTTGTATTGTCATTGTCATTTAATTGAAGGAACTGTCTGATTTCTTCTTTAATTTCCTCTGTGACCCATTGGTTATTCAGAAGTGTGTTGTTCAATTTCCATGTGTTTATGTAATTTTTGTGGTTTCTTTTGCTATGGATCTCCAATTTCATCACACTATGGTCTGATAATATTCAGGGGATAACTTCAATTCCTTTGCATTTACTTAAACACATTATGTTAGGGAGTATGTGGTCTATTTTGGAGAACAAGTCATGTGCAGCTGAAAAGAATGTGCACTGTGATTATGTGGAGTGGAATGCTCTGTAAAATTTGTTAAGTTCATTTTTTCAAGAGTTTTGTTGAGTTGTTGTATTTTGTGGTTTATTTCTTGTCTAGTTGATCTATCTATTTGTGACAGTGGGGTTTTGAGGTCACCAACGACAATTGTGTGTGTGTGTGTGTGTGTATGTTACTATTCCATTTCTGTTTTAACTATGAATATTAAGTGCATATTATCTTGAAAGATTTGACCAAACATTATTATTTTTTTAATAATGAATCTCATGTATATCTGCAGGAAACTGCACAAAAATGCTGATGTATGCTTATTTAAAATAATATATATTATTTATTTGTGCAATTAGCTGTGGATATAGTCCAGTCATTCTTTCCCTGCCTGATGCTATTCTTGTTGATGTGATTGCTAAAGAACACAAAATGTTCAGGAACAGGACTATGTGGAGTGCCATTGCACACTGATATTCTTTCTCTCACCATTATTTGACCACTAACATTCAATCAGCTTGTAATTCATGTGTGAGGATTGATTGTGTCAACTTGAGGTTTTTGGTTAGAGAAGCTTAGCTAATTCAGTTCAGCAATTCCACGCTCTAGGGGAAGCTTGTCCTGTGGATGTTATAACAAGGGAAATGAGGAAGGATTAGGCTGCTTCTGTTCTTTTGGAGGAGCCCCAGTCTTTGCCTTGGATGTCATCTCTTGCCTTCTAGTGCAGACTTTTCAGCTTCCATTGTGGTTCCTCAGCCTTCTGGCATAGACTTTTTTTAGGTACTGGGGATTGAAATCAGGACCTTGCACTAGCCATGGCATGACTCTTCAGCTTTCAGCTTTTCTTCACAGACCCATCAGCCTTCTGATATGGACTCACATGGGACACTGTGGTGAGCTTCAGACCACTGACTTGATTCTTTGGTCTCCATTGTGCAGACACATGCTCTACACTCTTCCTCATCTGACTCTGTGGGTGGCCATTGTAAGCCAATCTTGTAAATTCATATATATTCATAAATTTTGTGTTATATCTATTTCTCTAGGAAATACTGACTCATACAACATCCAATTGGAATATTGTCCCCACCTCCTTGAGCTTTAGTCTCATAAAACCATCATGTCAAATGACAATAAGCCTAATGAATTTCTTTTGCAACTAGTCTATTCCTTAAAACTATGTTTTATAAATTTTTTACTAGGGTAGAAATAAAGCGGAAGTTGACTCTAATAACTCTAGTTCATATTTTGACTTAGGTAAATTTTGTGTCTTTAAATAGTTTATATGGTCACACCTTGCCTCTGTTTCTGAATTATCAACACAGAAGCATAATCATCTTCTTTTTTGTTTGTTTGTTTGTTTTATTTTGGTACTGGGGATCAAACTCAGGTCCTTGCACAGCAGGCAGTGAAACCACCGAGCTAAATCCCTGGCCCCCATAATTATCTTCTTGATTAGTTTCATCAAATTTGTATGACAAACATAGTATTAGTACTGAATATTTTTCTTTCAGTTCTTTTGAGGCAAGGCAAACAAGTCCAATAGAGAATTATTTGGTACCCAGTAACAGATGTATTTCTAAACTCATGGCAACTAATTTCCTAGAAATATAAATTAACCATAGAACTTTATGAAATTAATAAGTACTTTCATTTCTAAGCACATGAGAAATAAGAACATGAACATATTTATAAGTATATTTTAAACTATTGTAAAATGTTATTATTTTCAATTTCACTGAGGACCGTGAAAGTGTCTGTTTCATTTAAGCATGTGTGTTATCCTAATTTTGTGAGTGTTACTTCAGTTTACATTTTATTTGTATTTTTATGCCTTTTAATTTTTATACCAACAGATAAATTTATAATTATATAATGTGTACAACATGGTACTTTGATGTATATATTGTAGAATGACTAAACCTGGATAATTAATTACCTTAAGCCTAATGTCATATAGCTATCATTCTTGTGATGAGGACACTTTACAATATTCTTAGGATTTTTCAAAAATGTCATATATTATTAACTAAATTCAGTCTGTTGTACAATAGATTGCTTAAATTATTTCAGTCTACTTGAAATTTGATGTGTTTTTGACCAAAATATCCCCAAAATTCCTGCTTCCCAAGCATTGCGGCCCCTGATAATCACCACTGTGTATCATATTGCCATGAGGTGAATATTTTTGGGATCATGTGGTACTTATCTTTTTTGGTGTGGCTTAAAAAGTAAGAGAATATCCTAAAAATTCATTCATGTTGTTGCACACAAGATTTCCTTTTTATGGCTGAATAGTAATGTATTCTTTATATGAAACACATATTCTTTGTTCATTCATCCAGTGATTACCTCCATAACTTGGGTATTTTGAGTTATGCTGCAATGAACATAAGAGTGCAAATATCTCTTCAAAGCATTTCCTTTAAATACATGCACAGTATTATAATTTCTGGGTCATATGATAGCAAAGGAAACAATCAAAGGTATGAAAAGATGACCTAGAGGGTAGGAGAAAATATTTGCAATATATATGTAAGTAATTCAAACAACTCATAGCAATGAAACAAATAATCAATTAAGAATAGTCAAAAGATTTGGATAAAAAACATCTTTAAAAAAAGACATCTAGTAATTCATTACCCTATTTTGTTTTATAAGACATATCTATTTATCTTGATGTGCGTAATTAAAGGCAAAATGGAATGGAAAGGCAATAAATATCAGGAATTATCATATTAAGTATCTTCCTTTTGAAATCAATGTATTGGTTTGAAACTGTTTTTAATTACAAAATTGATCCTGAAAAGCTGAATTCAGGATCCCAGAGAAGAACATAATCTTGTCTTCAGAGCCAATGATATTTTTGGTTATTAATTTTTAAATTTGGCATAGTTCATTATTTGTAGTTTTATATATAGATTTCAGAACACTTTGAAAAACTAAAAATGGTCTACATGAGATTAGATATCATCTATATATTGACAGACTCAAATTAGATTAAGAATGTGTATTGACTCTATAAATTTTATTGTTCTGTTTATCTAATTCACTGTGTATAAAAAGTACGTAATGCAGAAAGATTTGAATCTCAGAAGAAAATTTAAATCTTAAAAGAAATAACTCCTTCAAAGTCTTGTAGCTGATGTTAGTGGAGGCTGTCTAGTGAAATTTTGCTCTGGAAAATTGGGCTTTCATTAATTGAATGACTGTTTTCACTATGTAAATTGCTGATGTACACATGAAAAATTCTTAAACACTACATTTAGGTGAGAAATTGATGATTTATACAACATGGGAGTATTTGATTTTGCAAAATTGTTTTACAAAGTGATTTTACTAATTAAATGCCCACCAAATGTGTGTAAATTTCTCCTATCTCAACATCAACAAGAATGTTTAGTGTTTGCAGATTTCTTCAATTTTGTTGATCTGATGAGTATAAAATGATATTTTATTGTGTCTTAATTTACTTTTTCCTGAATACTAGTAAACTTGAATTGCTTTTCCTATACTGTATGGATTACACATGCCACTTCTGTGAAGTGCTTTTTTCTTATTGGAATATATATATATTTATGCTTTGATTTTTAAGAATCTCATTTTGAATAACACAGATAATCGTTTCCTATTTGTGTTTGTTGCCAAAACCTTCTGCTGACTTCATAAAATGTTTTGAAATAGTAAAATATCTTATTTATTTCCTTTATTGTCACTTTCCACCTACAGTTTTGAGTGCATATTATTTTGGTTTATATCTAGATATCGCCACAAAGCCTCATGTGACCATAGGTGAAGATTTTGAGAGGTGGTTGGATCATAGGGGCAAGATACTCATTGGTAGGTTAATTATGGAGTCATGGACTGGAGGGGTGTATCTCCTTCCCTCCTCTCTTGATCCTACTCTCTAATTCTTGGTGCCATGCCATGAAAAAGCCTGCTCTGCCACACCTTTCTATCAGCCCACTCTGCCTAGAGCCAGCCATCTATCTATTGAAACCTCTACAAAATCTGAGCCAAAATAGTCCTTTCCTCCTTTAATTTGAGGTGTTGAGTTTTGTGTCCTAACAACTAGAAAATAACTAAGACACATCTCTTTGTTCTTTCTCACTTTTAAAATATAATACTTACTCCATGTATGTTCTGGTCTTCTCTTATAATAGTTTCTTGTCATTGTTGCTTTTTGTATTTATCTCCTTTAATATCTGTGAATTTATACCTTTTATTTTATTTTGTACAATCTTAACTTACATCAATATTACTTTTCTTACATTTATTTTATTCCATGATAGCAATCTTGTTAAATGCATGTGACACTTGTTATTTTATTACACATGCATGCTATCTTAGTTATTTTTCTCACTACTGAGACAAAAATACCCAGTGTTCAAAATTAAAGGAGGAAAGGTTTATTGTAGCTAACAGTTTTTAGAAGTTTCAGTTCATAGTTGGATGGCTCCAAGGCAGGTTGCCATAGAAGAAGGGCATCAGAGAGAAGGAAGAGTTCATGGTGGGCAGAAGGCAGTAAAGTAGTAGAGAAGCAGCAAGCAACAACAGCAGGCCTCTTTGTGTCCCTTATATTCTATCCACCTAGGATGGAGTACCCTTAATCCTAGCATCAAATCAAAAATCAATCCCAGAATCATATCCTTAATCCCAGGATCACACAGTCTGACCTATGATGTCATGATGCTCTGGGGGCAAATCTAGAGGAAAGCCATAACAGACACACATGCACGCATGCACACACACACACACACACACATTTTATTTTCAATATTTTATTCTTCTCTGGTGTAGATGGGAATTTTTTTCATATTCAATGTATAATTCATTATTAGTAGAAACAATTCACTATTAGTGAATTCACTATTAGTAGTCTAATTCACTATTAGTAGTCTTATGTTCTGTTAAACCTGGCATTTTTCATTTTTAATATTTATATAATTTTCAACAATTGTATGCATTTATGACTAATGATCTTTGGTTGTTTCTTCCAGATAACAGTACATTTTTTTCTAGGGAAATATTCCTTTTCTGATATGAAGTAAATGTTACTCATTTCTGGGACTTGATAAATTTTCTAACCTACTAAAGAAGGTTATAAATGCCCAATAATCTTTGAAAACATTATGTTGGTAATACATCTATAATATTCAAGCACTGTTGAGGAAGATCCAGTCAAAATACATGTTCTTCCATTATCTCAAAAATAGAAATGTGTTGCTATTCATCATTCTTGACTCTGGTTAATTCTCCCTGATTTGGAAAGTTTCTATTGACAATCATATTAGCTCATTAGCTTCCTGAGTTGAATTTGCATAGAAGATTTTCTCTTTGTATTGACATCTGTTTTTTCTCTGCCACGTGGTGTCAAAATTAAGGAAGTTCAAAATTTCCTATGTCATAGTTTTTTTTTTTTGGTACTGGTGTTCAAACTTGGGACCTTGTACTTGCAAGGCAGGTGGCGGCACCACTGAGCTAAATCCCTGGCCTTCCTATGCCATAGTTTAAGTGTGAGGACTAATCTGTTGTCTAGTTAAAAGAAAACATCACAGGAGCTCCTGATATTGTAGGAGAATTGTGAAAGGTTGTGCAGTTCCTAAAAAAAAAATCCTGTGTTATCTCTAAGCTTGTGTGTCCTCAAAATTATAGACAACATAATCATTTATATGTAAAAGAACTTGGGGAATTTTATAGTAAATTAATAAATTTATTATTTCTGATCACAACACACTGTCATCTCATATTTTACAATCATAAGATTAGTGACCTTACAGTTATTTTTGTTTTCCACTGAAAACAAAAACATAAGAGTGTGATTAAAATAATGACTGTAACTTTAGCAGTCAGCCCAGAACATAGTGCATCTTGAATGGCAATATATGGAAGCATTGTTCACTATTTATTGCACTGCATGTTTTAGATTACTTTTCATAGAATAAAAGACAGAATAGATTGTCTGAATGAGCCAAATTTTTACATCAACTGCTGTATTATGTCATGTATACAAGGTAAAGGTGTCCTTTTTGTATTCATTTCTTTACTTTGTTGTAAATCATGAATGTGTTCTCATTTTTTATCATATTTTAGTTTCAGATTTTTCTTTCCTGATGTGAATTATTTTGCATTTTCCTTGATGTGACAATTTCGCATTTAAACAATTTCAATTGAGATTTTATGTCTTCTATGGACTGTCTGACTATAGACAGTCATGTGCAGTTTCCTTGGCCAAGAAGTTCTGCTTAGCCTAGAATGTCTACACCTGGATTGAAATGCGGGAAAGAATGAGTACATGGCATTCGCAACAGGAACTACATACTGATAGGTGAATTTGGGTCAGCGCACTGGGGTTTAATGTGATCACATAACATTGTCACTTTCCATGGCTTGAATTTATAGTGTCTTTTCCTCAAGTCATGTATAGGGAAACATTATCTCAGAATAACAGAAATCATGTTGGTGCTCTAGCAATGATAACATTAAAGATTCAAGCAGCTACAGCCATACTTTGTCAAGAAATGACATGGAAATGGTGTCACATTATCCAGACAGAGCAATAGTTAGTCTAGGCAAGAAGACATTGTGCTGTGACATATAATGTATGAAATTTTCATTCATTATATGCCATGAAAGCCTAGAGCATAATATAACAAATCAATAAAAGGATGGTGGCAAGATGGATGAGGAAGGCTAATAGTTGTTTAATAAGTACAACTTCTCTTCTAAATATGTATTAATTATATATAATTTTCATCAGATAATATAATACCCAAGTATGTCAATTCATCTATATCCCTAAGTCTACAAAACTTTTAATTGGTATTTTATTTGAAATACAAAACAGTTGTCACTTTGTAATATCCTTACACAGGTGAGTATAAATTCGTGAAAATAGCATTTGTACATTGAAAAAGCTTTGTAACATTCACAGCCACTATAATGTCACAATAAGAATTTTTAAAAGTTACTAACTTGCCATACAAATGAAGTAAAAGACATGAGTTTAAATTAGATAAATTACATACAATGTTGGATGCTGCCCCCCCCCAGACCTCGTCTCTCAGAATCCCCACAGCACATGGCACCTGAATCTGCACAGCAAAAGCAACAGGGGGAACATAATGTCCATGGCTATGAGCCCTGGAAGATAGAGAAGCAAACAAAAGAGAGGGCCTTTCTGACACTCCTCAATGAAAATTGAAGCCCTCTGGGAAAGTGAAGAAAAAGTCTTCAATGAAAGCAAACTGAACCATTGTGGTTGGTAAGTTGGGATCAGCACCTACCACAGAAACATGGACTCCAATCGGGGGAGGACACCTGGAACCGCCAGTAGAACCTTGCAGAGTTTAATCCTGCAGGAGGTCAGGGACCTCAACTTGGACCTTGCAGCCAGAAATCAGTCTTAATCTCAGTAGACTACAGCTGGCTTGCTGAGACTAATCGATTTAGACCCACACACTGCTGCCCACATTGCCTAGCAGGACAGCAGAGACATATCCTGAGGGAGACATTTCTGTTTTGTTTTGTTTTATATATATATATATATAAATTTTTTTTTTCTTTCTCTCTATGCCTCTTCTGGCTCTATATTTCTCTCCCTCTTTGTTCCTACTCCTGTCCCATTCTGAATTTTTTCTCTCTGTCCTCTTGACTGTCACTTTTACAGGAAATTGAATACAATTCTAGCTTCCCTATTGTTGTCAGTTTGTTCTGTACTTGTCTCTGTCCTTATGCTCTGTCTTCTCCTCCTGTCTTCAACAGATTCCCACAATTTGTGAGACCTTCCCCTGTCCTCAAGCCTCACCACTAACCTTTCCCTCTCATTCTATCTCTCCATGCCTCCCTCCCCAACCCTTGCTAAATCCTTATCCCAAAGGGTAAATTTGCCATATTGAAGGGTCTACTTACTAAAAACATATTTTGGGCTGGCCCGAGATTTTGATCTAGCTAACTCAGTTAAAGGTGACAGATTAACTCCTACCACAAATTGTCACTTTTTAAGCTTTGTTTGATGCTGATTGTATCAATTGGGCTAAGGTGTTGTGATTGATCTAATCAGTTGTCCTCCCTGGTATACTGAAAATAAGGCTGCTTAAGAGTCTTTGGAGATTCAAAGCCTAAACAGTCCGGCAATACCTGGAAATTATATCTGAGAAGCAATCACTCCATAGGGGCTCTAAAAGAAGCAATATTAAAGCAATATTAGAGTATCAGCCATGAATTCAAGCAAAAAATAGCACCAAAAATAGAATTAAAAATGAGAAAACACATTAGTAGGACACAAACACAGACTTCCAGCTCACCAAAGGCAAATTCTGGGGGAAATGAGGTGGAAAAATATGACAATCAAACACCTGGAACTGCCGAACTGATAGCACAGGAAGTAACAAAAGAGATGAATGAGGCACTAGAAAAATTCAAAGCAGAAACAGTCTGCCAGATATCTACGGAGATGGTGAGCACAGTGAAAGACATGATTAGAGGATCTAGAACAGAAACAGATAAAAAAAAATAGATGACTTCAGAACCATGCTGTAAGCCATGAATGACTAGAATAAGAAAGAAGTGGAAACCAAGATCACCAAATATAGGAAAGAAATGGAATCCATGAAACAGATTCAAACAGATGTCTAGGAGATTAAAAACTCTGTTGAAAGTATTCACAGCAAATTGAGAAAATGTGAAGATAGAATAATCTGTATTCCATAGAATATTCTGATAAAGAAGACAAGATTGCAGTTAGTGACCATGAAAACAGAAATTCCTTCAAAATAGTAAGGGAACATGAGAAATCAATCCAGCAGCTGCTAGATGATGCAAAGAAGAATAACATAAGAATGATAGGAGTCCACAAAAAAACAGAAGAAAGATACAATAGACATAAAAAAAACCTGTTCACAGAAGTAATAATAGAAAACTTCCTAGACAGAGGTAGAGAATTGAACATACAGATAAGTGAGGCATATAGAACTCCAGCTAGCCAGGATCAAAAAAAAGCTACACCTAGACATATAATAGTCAAGATCCCAGAAACCCAACAGAAGAATAAAATCCCACAAGCAGTTAGAAGAAAGAAACAAATCACATACAAAGGAAAGCCCATCAGAATCATGATAGATTTCTCAACACAAACCCTCAAATCAAGAAAAGCCTGAAGTATTTCAAGCCTTAAAAGAAATAACTTCCAAGGTATACTGCTGTACCCTGAAAAATTATCTTTAAAAATTGATGGGAAAATTAGATACTTCTATGACAAAGAGCTCCTGGGAAATTTCATGAACACCAAATCAGCACTCCAAAAAATTCTAAATAATATACTAGAATAAGGCAATGAAGGTCACAACTCCATGAGGCTCAACAGAGGGAAGCCACCAGGCAAGGCAAGAAACTAAAGGAAAAGGGGGGAAAATAAAAAATAAAAGAGCCAACAACAGTAGGATATCATGGCACAGATGAGTCAATATCTATCAATTATAACTACCAATGTTAATGACCTCAATTAACCAATCAAAAGAAATACACTAGCAGAATGGATTAAGAAGCAAAATCCAACGATATGCTGTAAATGAGAAAAACACTTAATTCAAAAAGACATTCATAGACTCAAAATAAAAGGATGGAAAACAGTACTCCATGTGACAGGAACCCAGAAAAAAGCAGGGTAGCAATCTTATTTGCAGACAAAATAGATTTCAAGCCAAAACTAATTAAGAGAGACAAAGATGGTCATGACATCTTTGTGAAGAGAACAATCCAAGAGGAAGAGATGACAATAATAAATATATATGCATCAAATATGAATGCCCCCAACTATACAAAACAAACATTAATGGAAATGAAAATCAAATAAGCACTAATGCAATAGTAGTGGAGGACCTCAATACCACACTGTCAAAAATAGACATGCAATCTAGAAAAGGTCAACAACAAAATTCTAGAACTGAACCAAGATATTGAACAAATGGATTTAATAGACGTGTACAGAGTATTCCATGCCACAAAATCAGACATACATTCTTTTTGGCTGCACATGGGTCATTCTCCAAAATAGGCTACATGCTAGCTCATAGGGCATGTTTAAGAAAATGCAAAAGAATTGAACTTACACCCTGTATATTATCAGACCACAGTGCAATAAAATTGGAGATCAATAACAAAAGAAACTGTAAAACAGGCATAAACAAGTGGAAATTAAATAACACTCTCCTGATCAACAAATGTGTCACACATGAAATTAAATAAGAAATTAGACAGTTTCTACAAGTGACTGATAATGCCAGTACAACATACAGGAATCTGTGGGACACAATGAAAGCAGTTCTACATGGGAAATTCTTAGCAGTGAATGCCCATATTGGGAAAAGAGAGAGAGCTTAAATAAACAACCTAATGATGAACCTCAAGCTCTTAGAAAAAGAAGTGCATGACAAATCCAAAACTCCTACAAGAGAGAAAATTATAAAGATCAGAGCAGAAATCAATGCAATGGAGACTAAGAGAATGATACAAAAAAATCAATGAATCCAAGAGTTGGCTTTTAAAAAGAATAAATAAAATTGATAAACCCTTAACCAACCTTTTCAAAAAAGGAAAGAAAAGGCTCAAATCCATGCAATTAAGAAAAAAGGTGAAGTCCCTACAGATCAAACAGAAATCCAGAAGATCATCAATACCTACTTCAAGAACTTGTACTCTAATAAAATGGAAAACACAGAAGAAATGGACAGATTCCTAGATACATATGAATTGCTAAAGTTAAATGAAGAAGATATAAAAACTCTAAACACTCCAATTACAATGAGTGAAATTGAAAATTAATTAAAAATTTTCCAACAAAGAAAAGCCCAGGTCCTGATGGCTTCACTGCTGAATTTGACAAGACATTTAGAGAAGAACTATTGCCATTACTTTTTAAACTCTTCACTGAAATTGAAAGGGAAGGAATACTTCCAAATTCATTCCTGGATGCAAGTGTTACTTTGATTCCAAAACCAGGGAAAGACTCAATCCAAAAAGAAAACTACAGGCCAATCTCCCTAATGAACATAGATGCAAAAATCCTCAGCAAGATACTGGGAAACAGAATACAGAGGGTTATCAAGAAGAGCATACACCCTGACCAAGTCAGATTTATCCCAGGGATGCAAGGATGGTTCAACATACATAAATCAATAAATGTAATACACTATATTAACAGAACCACCCATATGATCATCTCAATTGATGCAGAAAAACCATTTGACAAAATTCAAAACCAATTCATGACTAAAACCCTATAGAAAATTGGAATAGAAAGTCTTTATCTCAACCTGATTAAGTCTATCTATGAAAAACCAACAGCCAACAACATACTAAATGGTCAAAAACTGAAAAACTTCACACTAAAATCAGGAACAAGACAAGGATGTCCACTAACACCACTCCTGTTCAATGTAGTTCTGGAAACATTATACACAGCAATTACAAAAGAGAAAGAAATAAAAGGAATAAAAATAGGAGAGGAAGAAGTTAAAGTGTCATTGTTTGCTCATGATACAATACTCTACATAACAGACCCAAAAAACTCTGCCAAAAGACTTCTAGACTTAATTGACAGATTCAGTAGAGTAGCTGGATACAAGGTCAACACTCAAAAAACAATAGCCTTCTTGTACACAAATAACAGACTCACTAAAAGAGAAATTAGTGAAACAATTCCTTTCCCAGTAGCATCCAAAAAACTGAAATATCTAGGAATCAATCTAACAAAAGAAGCAAAAGACCGCTACAAAGACAACTATAGCACTCTAAAAAAAGAGATTGAAGAGGATATAAGAAAATGGAAAGATATCCTTTGCTCCTGGGTAGGAGGAACAAATATAGTGAAGAAGGCCATACTTCCAAAGCTGCTATATAGATTTAATGCAATACTGATTGAAATTCCAACAATATACTTCACAGAACTAGAGAGAAAACAATTCAAAAATTCATTTGGAACCAGAAGAGACCTAGAATAGCAAAAGCAATTCTAGGCAATAGAAACATGGTAGGGGGTATCACAATCCCCAACCAGAACTTATACTACAAAGCTACTGTGATAAAAACAGCATGGTACTGGCAAAGAAACAGACTTGTGGACAAGTGGAACACATTAGAAGATGCAGAAACAACTCCAGAAGAACTCAGTCATCTCAACTTTCACAAAGGAGCCAACCATCCCCACTGGAGGAAAGATAGCCTCTTTAATAAATGGTGTTGCAAAAACTGGATTTCAGTCTGCCAAAGATGAAAACTAGACCCCTATCTTTCACCACACTCTAAACTAAGATTGAAGTGGATTAATGATCTGAATATTAAAACAGAAACACTAAACCTGCTGGAAGATAAGTTAGGTAGAAGTCTTGAAGACATTGGCAAAGGAGAAGACTATAAACAAAACCTCACCAGCAGGAGAACTAGCACAAAGAATCAACAACTGGGATCTCATCTTATTAAAAAGCTTCTGCACTGCAAGAGAAACCACCACCAAAGCTAAGAGACAACCTACAGTGTGAGAAAAATTTTAGCAGCAGTACCTCAGACAAAGGACTAGTATCTAGAATAAAATCAGACCCCTCAAATTATACACCAAATTAAAAATTGGGCAATTGAAATGAACAGACATTTCTCAGACAAGGAAGTAAAAGCAGCAGGGCTGGGAATTTAGTTTATTGGTTCTTCTGCCTGCCTCACAAGCCCAAGGACCCGAGTTTGGTCCCTGGTGTCAAAAAAAAAAAAAAAAAGTGAAAGCAGCAAATAAACATATGAAAAAATGTTCAACATCACTGATCATTTGAGAGATGCAGATGAAAACAACACTGAGATTCCACCTAATCCCAGAAAGAATGGCTGCTATCAAGAAACCAACCAATAACAAATGTTGGTGGGGTTGTGGGGGAAAGGAACCCTTCTCCATTGTTGGTGGGAGTGCAGACTGGTGTAACTACTGTGGAAATCATTATAGAGATACCTCAAAGAAATAGGACTAGAGGGCCAATTTGACCCAGGTATTCCCTTGCTGGGTATCTTCCCCAAAGAATTAAGAGAATCATACTACACTAATATATGTGTACCTATGTTAATAGCAGCACAGTTTGTAATAGAGAAAGCTAGGAAACAGCCCAAGTGCCCATCAACTGGAAACTGGATAAAGAAGATGTGGGTTTTTTGTAAAATGAAATACTACTGAGCCAAAAGAATGAGAAACTGGAGACATTTATTGCTAAATGGATGCATGTTGAGGCCATACACTTTTTAAGTTAAATAAATAGGACACACGTGTAAATATCAAATTGTTTCTCTGATGTGCAAACCTGAAAGGTTAATAATGATTAAAATGAATAACTGATGGTGAAAAATAGAACATAAAGGCCCAAAGGGGTAGGGGAATTGGGAGAGGAAGAGGAAAGGAAAGAGCCAAAGGACAAATTATGGGAAATGGAAAAAATGGAAACAAAGTCTTTGTAAATAGGAAAGTGTAGAGGGGTCAAGGGAGGAGAGGAAATGGGGAAAAAAATAAGAACCAAGATACATCATTTAAAGGCATAAGTACCCAGTGATGAATATAAATGTATTGTACACCTAAAATGTACCAGTAAAAGAACCTAAGGACAAAAGGTAAATTACATAAAATATTTACAACTACTTATCATTCATGGCTCTAGAATGTGCATTACAAATCAAGATCTGTATAAAAGCTACATGCGTGCTCAATGTGAAAATATTACACTCCCCATTTCTCAACATATTGTTGAATGAT
This sequence comes from Heterocephalus glaber, assembly GCF_000247695.1. The sequence continues at coordinate 45,127,066 of NW_004624731.1, forward strand.
TATATAAAGTTAGAAATGTCATCTATAGGGTCATTCTGAGATCAAGGGAATCCCAATTCTTTGCTATAAAAATAGCTTTCTTTTATTTTAAAAATAATCATGCATTTTAAATAGTAATTTTAAAATTTTTTATTCTTTTTGGTACCAGGGATCAGACTCAGGACCTCACACTTGCCAGGCAGATGCTATGCCAGTGAGCTAAATCCCTGGCCCTAAATAGTAATATTTGAAGTTTTTAAAAAGTCATTGTGTCACTCTGAAAACAGACTCAAGGAAACTCAAATTGTATCTCTTTATCATTTATAAATTCCCAACAAAATTAATTGGGGCATTTTTTTTGTAGACTGATAAAAAGCATTATAGCAAGTTTATTGATTCATTTTCTTTTTTGTAAAGAGGTCAGGTTAAAATGTGGATCTCTCTAAAGTATGAAGAAACCCTAATGTATCAGAAACATTTTCTGTGTTTCTAATAGACAAAAGTATACTCATTAATTATAAATACTAATGATACAACAGATACTTATCTAACAAACATATATATGTATATGTATTACATAAAATAGTTCAGTAATATTTATGTAGTGAATTTTAAGTTATTTCTGATATTAGTGAAACATACAGGGAAAAGACTGAAAAACTAGAGAAGTCATCATTGACCTAAGACTGCAAAACATCCAATTATATGTTCAATCAGCACCACCTCTTACAAGGTGTTAACTATATTTTAAACAGCTCCATATCAAAACACAGATGAGCCTTCATAGTTAGTATACAGAGCATTCAGATTCTGAATCAGATGCTTGCCAAAACTTAAGATATTCTAGTAATAATACTCATTATAATCAATATATAAATACATGAATATATAAATAAATGAATATATATCCTGTACTATATATTTCACATCATTATTATACTTGCACCTTCTTTCACTCTTAAAGTGGAATCAGGGACTTTGAAGGGACAGGCATAGAGAATATAGCTCAGAGAATCTAAATTACTTGCCTAAAGTATTAGTTGTTAATAAGAAAGATACTCTGACTCTATGGCTTTCTCATCTTCAAAATATTAAATGTTAAACAAAAAATGAACTCATTACATTAGCAAAAATTTCTGATTTGTTTGACTCTAAAACATAAAATATTTGTGAAGAAAAACAAAATAAGACATTAATTTTTAAATAATAAAGTAAAAACGAAAACCCTGATATATAAATCTCAAGCTTACATAAACTCAAAGCTGAAAATACTTTTCATCGCAGATCTTCGGTACTACCCCTATTGACACACATATTCTGTTCCATTTACTGATTCTAACAATTAAAGAAAAAACTCATAATTTTAATTTCAAAACGACTCCAGGTAAGTTCATTCTCACTCTCTGTCCCTCTCCTCATCCCCCTTTCTTTTTTACTTACCATGGTACATGTTCATGTGTTCATTCTGTATGCTGTCTTCTGACTTTATTCATTATAGTATATTTTTTCCTCTATAAAATTGAGGAATATTGCATATTTTTTTCTATGGACATTAATTTAATGAACTCCAGCTTTCCTCAAGTTCTTTCTTGCCTTCTGGTTACTGAGGCTATTGCTCTATTGTAAAAGCCCTGGGACAAAGTACAAATCACTTAACATCGTATCAAATTTAATGGGAATGGGTTTGGAGAATAACAAAGAGGAATTCATTCTTAAACATCATTATCTGTATTTCCTTGTTTACTCAAATGTGATAGATATTTCCTTGTGATGACATAATGGAATATGCTTTGTCTATGTCAAAGACTCGCAATTCTTCATAGATGGTTAAACTATTCAATTATTCATTTTAGTTTTGCTTTTTGTTTTCCTTTGATACCTAATACAATTATTTTGGTTGCTAAGCAAATAAATTTTTGAAACTGCTAAGTGATCTATCTTTAAATTTAACTAAGATGTACATGTTACAAAACTACATTTTTACTTGGCCTTTTAAAAATCCAATATGGGAAAAACGATTAAATGAGTAAATGTTTTTCAATGGGCCTACTTAATATAGTGAATGGGAAAGATAAGAAAACTGTGACATCTCTCCTGGATTCTCTGTGACTTATTCCTTTTCCTTCAAGAAGAATATAATTTATTGTATAAGCTGCACTACACAAGATCAGTTTATATACTGGAAAGAAGAACTGTTAAGAATCTTGATAGTTGCACTCTGCTCAGGGAGGTAAGCCACTCCCAGTACCCAAGAGGAGGCTTCCAGGCCATTGTTGCAGCCCCTTTAGGCCAGAGGAGGTGAGCTGCATGGGTGACAGCAACACCACCACCCTCATCAAAATTAAAAGGCATATAAACAAGTCTCAACACCAGACATCCAGATCACCTGAAGCAACCCCAAAGGGAAATGAGAAGGAACATTCTGATACTCAACAACCTGGACTCCCTGTACTGTCAATAAAAGAGGATCTGCAAAAAATAAAATCAGAAATAACTTCTCAGATAACAGCAGAGATAATGTGCATAGTGCAAGACATAATTAATAAATCTAGAGAGGACACAGATAAAAAAAATAGAGAAACTGAGGAACATGATGGAATCCCAAAATGGGAAACAAATGGAATCCATAAAACAGATGCAAACAGATTTCCAGGAGATCAAAAACTCCACTGAAAGTTTACATAGCAGAATGAGCCAACTTGAGGACAGAATTTCAGATAAAGAAATAAGATTTCAATTAGCGACCAGGAAAAGAAAAATTGCTTTAAAATTGTAAAGGAACATGAGAAATCAATCCAGCAGCTGCTAGACAATGCAAAGAAGAATAACATAAGGCTGGTCTGAGTCAATAAAAAAACAGGAGAGAGTGCAGATGACATAAAAAAAAAAAACAAAACTGTTGACAGAAGTAATGGCAGAAAACTTCCCAAGCAGAGGAAAAGAACTTGACATACAGATGAGTGATCCATATAGGACTCCAACTAGCCTTGATCAAAAAAAATCTATACATAGCCATATAATTAAGATTCCAGAAACACAACATAAGAACAATGTTCTACATGTAGTTAGAGAAAAGAAACAAATCACATACAAAGGAAAGCCCATCAGAATCACTGCAGACTTCTCAACACAAAACCTCAAGGCAAGAAGAACTTGGGGTGCCATACTTCAAGTCCTAAGGCAAACAGCCTCCAACCCAGATTGATATACCCTGTAAAAGTATCTTTCAAAACTGATGTAGAAATAAGATATTTTCATGACAAAGAGCACCTTAGAAACTGCATGAATACCAAACCAGCACTCCAAAAAATTTTAGACAATATCCTAGGAAAGACAATGAGGATCACAAACCCAGGAACCCCAGCAGAATGAATCCATTGGGCACACAAGAAACTAAACACAATGAGGGAGAATCCAACAACAAAAAAAGTCATGACAATGATAAGTCAATATGTATCAGTTATAACCATTAATGTTAATGGTCTCAACTCACTAATCAAAAGAAATAGACTGGCAGAATGGGTCAAGAAGCAAGATCCAACACTATGCTGAATACAAGAAATACAGTTAATTGAAAAAGAAACTCATAGACTAAAAGTTAAAAGGTAAAACACAATACCCCATGTGACAGGAAGCTGCCCAAAAGCATAGCTATCCTCTTTGCAGATCAAGTGGATTTCAAACAACAATCTGAAACTCTTCTAGTCCCAAGAATTTCAGATAAGGGATATTCACGTTGTATTTACAAACCTATTGTGAACATGTGTTTTCATTCTTCTTAAGTATAAACTTAAGAATAGGACAGTTGGCTCTTAACAGTAATACAAGAAATTTCTATATTGTTTTCCAAAATGGTTTTATCATTTTACATTCACATTAGCAGTACTAGAAATTTCTAACTGCTTCACACCTAAGATGACATTTGTTGTTTTAAAACTTTTAACTTAATCTCCCTAATGAGTGTATAATATGATCTTGTTGTACGGATTAGTATTTTTCTGATTCTAGTGTTGCACACCTTTCCTTGTGCTGTACTGCATATTTATCATCTTCTTGGGTCTACATTTTAATTAGGTTTTCTATTAATGAGCTGTAAGAGCTTTTTATATATTCTGGTCAAAGTTTATATGAGTTATAAATATGGTCTGTTTAAGGACTACTTTTCA
>NW_004624731.1:45131335-45151127 GCF_000247695.1 Heterocephalus glaber
CCTAGGAAATTCTTGCCTACCCTAAATTCATAAACATTTTCCCTTATAATGTCTTCTTAAAGTTTTATAGTCTTAGTCTTTCATATTTAGGTTCATAGATCCTTTCAAGTTATTTTTATGTATGGAAATAAAGGGTTGAGGTTAATTTTTTACATATGAGTAACAGGTGTTCTAGTACCATTTGCTGAAAACACTATCTTTTCCTCTGCTCTTGAGTCCAGTTTATATTTTATAAAATCTTAATGTTAAATAATCTTTCAAAACTCAGTGGACCATATCTATGTGGTTCTATTTCTAGATTCTCTGTTTTATTCCAATGATCTACCTGTCTTTCTTACACCAACACTTCTTTGATTACTGTAGCTTTAGAGGAAATCTTAAAATTGGGTACTAAATGTCTTCCAATGGGGTTTCTTTTTCTTTTGACTTTTCTAGAGGAGGCATATCTGCCCTTGTTCCCCACCTTAGGGAGAAAGCACTGTATCTTTTCTATTCATAAAAGGCGTTTTTGTTGGAAGTATGGAGTACTTGTCTTTGATCTGTTCTGTTCTACTTTTAGTCTCCTGATAGCTTTTACCATGAACAGTTGTAGAATTTAGTCCAATACTTTTTCTGCAACTACTGACAGGGTCCTGTGGCTTTTTACTTTCCTCTGTTAAAATGATGATTTATGGGGGTGGATCTTCTAATGCTGGACCAACACTGTCATCCCTATAATAAAACCATTATCTACATACTGCCAGATCTGACTTCTAATAGTTTGTTTTGTTAAATAAATTTTTATCTGTTTTCATACTTTTTTCTTCTACTATTTTTTTTTCCAGTTTTACTATTAGCACAATGCTGATTTCATAAAATGAGGGGAGGAGTGCTCCTTCTTTCTTCTGCTTTAAATGTTTGATATAATTCATCAGTTAAAATGTATATGACCCTGTTGTCATATAGGTAGGTTTTCAAATGAGGAATACACTTTCTTTAATAGGTGCTATTCAAATTTTATATTTCCTCCAGATTCAGTTTCATTAATTTGTCTTCCAAGTTACTTCTTAGAAGTTGTCAAATTTATTTCAAAATAGATATTTGTAATATGCTTTATATATCCTTTTAAATTCTGTAAAATATGTGGTAATGTCCTCTAAATTTTGATATTGTAATTAAAACAATGTATAATTGATACTGTGTAATAGGAAGAAAAGTTCTAAAGGAGTAGGGGAAGTGGGAGGGTAGGGGAAAGGAAAGGAGGGAAAAGAAAAAAATATGAGAAAAGGAAAAAAAATGGAAACAAGGTCTTTGCAAATAGGGAAGGATGGAGAGGCTGAAGGGAGGGCAGGGAAAGGGGGAAAAGAACCAAGATACATCATGTAAAGTTACAACATCCCAATGATGAATGTAATTGTATTTTATACCTAAAATGTACCAATAAACTTAATGGGAAAAAAAGAAACTTGATAGTTAAGGCTTTCATTTTATACATGAAATTCCAAATGACTAACCTTAGTAAATATAAATCTCAGACACTATGAACTAAGTAGGAAGCTAAGGTCTCTGATTCACAAAGGTTGTTTTTTTTGTTTTGTTTTTTTCAATTTTTTACATATAATGCTTATCTTTTGTTAAGCAGATACAGGGTATAATTAAGAGAGGTAGAGGAACCCAGGTTAAGGGATTTGGATATGGTCATAGAACTAATGCCTAATGCAAACAAAGTTGCAAAGAAATTGTTTCTTGGATTTTGTCTTTTTCCCTGCAACTGCTTCGAAGAAGTTATGCTTTTAAAAAGATAGTCGAAATAAAAAGACTATGGCAATGCTGGAAATTTGATCTGGTTTTTAAAACAAGAGTGACAAATAATTTTTAGAGCTGGAATAGGAGAACAGTACAGTACTAAAAAGCATGACAACAACTTCTAAATGGCATATTATATGGACACAAGAAGTCAAAATATGCAAAACCACATAGAACACAGTATGCATATCAACTATCCCATCAGAGCTAGACAGTTAAGAAATTGTTGGGTTTTGCATATAAGGGGACAGAGGATAATGTAAGTGTTGAGAGTTGCATCTTTTGTACTTCCTTTTGTAGGACATATTTATTTAAATCCACTAATCTTCTGTAAGATTTGTCATATATGCCTTTATTTGCATTTCTAATTAATATACAGTTTAGAAATGTCCTCTCTAAATTCTACCTTTCAGTCTTCTGTGAATCTTGTTTCCCATTAATATAGTTGTATTTTTATCTTCTGAAAAATCTATTCTTAGGAATGAAAGAGGATAGTACCATGCTTTCAAACACAATTTGGGATGAAGTATCACATATGTACAAATTATTTTCATTAAATTATGAATTACAAAATATTTATACTATCCTTAAATTATTTTTAGTAATTTCAGTTAGATATGAAGAATCAAATAAATGAGGCCAGTAAGAACATAAGTCAGAACTTTTCACAATTAATTTACCAGTATGCAGTGTTTTGCCTAATTATCCTGAAGGATTTTACCAGTTCTCGAAAATTTATGTTAAAAATTCTATTTGTCTCTAAAACCTAAAGCTCAGGTAAAAATAAATCTAATATAGTATAAGTAATTCTAAACTTAGGGATTTTATCTGAAAAAAATGGTTGTAATGTGTTAGAAATATTCTGTGTTGTAGAAGTTATCAGAAATTCTCATTTTGGTGTGTCGTCAAATGTTTAAAATGTTGTGAATTCAGAAAAAATGAAAACACTGATAAACAAAATAGATGTCCTAAAGATCTAGGAACTACAATTCATATACCTAATTTACAGGAAATTATAGAACCACTTAATAATGAACTTTGATAAGAGAAATTTCAATGAATTTGGCAGGCCATTTGTTTAGAGTACAAAATAGTATTTAGAGAATGGAAGAAATTGATAGAAGTAGTAAGAGTGGATCAATAGAAAAAGTGACTCTCAACACTTTGGGAGGTGTTGGTTAAAACCCAACAAATAAACAGAAGTCGATATTCAGAACAAATATATTTTAAGTTACTTAGAATTAGGACAAAGAGCATAAATATTTCCTTTGAAGAAAAATGCGCATCATTTGGATAGGTATTAGAATTTTTTCCTTGTCTATTTAAATATGCTTTTATGAATTGAGATACTGACTCATGAAAGTATATTTATGGTTCATTCTGGCATTTGTGGAACTCTAGCTAAGCCAATGTTTCAATCATTAAAATATAGCACAGTGTGGAGAAAGCAGCATGTATAAAGTCACGCCTGGATTCGAGTCCCTGATATGTTGCTTTAATCACAGTACCAACGGTAACACATATCTTCATTCTCAGAGCTTACACCTTTTCTATAAAACTTAGAGTAAAACTGGAGACTTACCAAATAGGCTTGTTTAGTGATCAAATTGTTATACAAGCCAGTCAGGATCTGCTTGCTATGTAATAAATACCAGTAATTTTCCTGAATATATTTCACAGTTCAAACATTTTCAGTTGACATTATTGTTTCTCAATTCATGTCAAATATTTATATTTTTAAAATAACATACCATATATAATTTTATTCACCATTATTATCATAGATAGACATTACATATTCTGAGTTTTAATACACTGATACCAAGAAGAACCACTGAGATGTATAGCATTATTTTATAGTATAATAAATTATTTCAGATTAACAAGAGCATTTAAATTTGTGCATGTATCTATGTGTGTATGTGAGTATATGTGAATATGTCAATATGTGTTTATGTATGTTATGTATGTATTTTTTAAAGTTGTTCATTTTCCTCTCCAGTTGCTATTCATCACCATGTGTTTCATATAAGTATGTGGTTTATTATGTTTAAAACCAAGTTGGATTTTTTGATAGAATTATAAAAATATGTTGTCAATTTGTTTTTATTCATATTATTCACTGAAAATATCTGACTTGACAAATACATATATTTTTCAGAAATGTTCTTCTTTACTCAGATTTTTGTTCATTCCATTAAAGCAAAAAATAATTCTAAAACATAACAGGCTTTTTAAAATAGGGAGATCTTTAAGCAAACGAAGGAAAGGAATCAAAAAAAAGAAAGAATAAAGATGTAGTTTTATTTTCATTCTCTTGACTAAGAAGTAAATTAATCTTCCTGTTCTTTTTTTATTATTATTTTTTTAACTGAAGGGGTCCTGGGGATTGAACACTGAGCTACATCTTCAGACAATTTATTTTTTAAATTCGGATACAGATTCTTGCTAAGACACTAAATTGGTGAGGCTGGATTCAAATTTATGAACCTACTGCCTCAGCCTCCCAGAGTACTAGGATTACAGGCATGCCTCATCACAAGAAACTAAATCCCAACCCCTCAGTTTTCTTCATACATTTTTGCTCTCTCAATTTTTTTTTTGCTTAAATTATTTTATTGCTACATTTTAGTTATGCAATATGTTTACATTTATCATTGGATGCTTGTACCTGTACATGATGTATCTTGGTTCTTATTTTTTCCCCATTCCCTGTGCTCCCTTCACCCGCTCTGCGCTTCCCTATTTACATAGATTTCATTTCCATTTTTTCCTTTTCTCATAATTTTTCCTTTCCCTTCTTACCTTTCCTATCACCCTCCCACTTCCCCTGCCCCCTTGGACCTTTTCTTCCTATTTTAAATTATCATTTATTCATTTTAATCATTTAAATCCTCATTTAGAACTTTCAGTTTCTCACACCAGAGAAACTATTTGGTATTTATACATGTGTGTCCTATTCATTTCACTTAAGAGTATCGCCTCAATGTGCATCCACTTAGCTATAAATGTCTCTAATTTCTCATTTTTATGGCTGAGCAGTACTCCATTTTATATATAAAAAAACACATTTTCTTTATCCAGTCTCCAGTTGATGGGCAATTAGGCTGCTTTCAAGTTTTACCTATTACAAATTGTGCTGCTATGAACATGGGTGCGCATATATTGCTGTGGTATGATTCTTTTAATTCTTTAGGGAAGATACCCACCAGGGGAATAGCTGGGTCAAATGGGACTTCCAATCCTAGTTTCTGAGGTATCTCCATACTGATTCCCACCTAGGTTGCAACAGTCTACACTCCCACCAACAGTGCAGCAGTGTTCCTCTTTCCCTTTCACAGCCCCGCTGTTATTGGTTGATTTCATGATAGCTGCCATTCTTACTGGGGTGATGTGGAATCTCAGCATTGTTTTCATTTGCATCTCTCGAATGACCAGTGATGTTGAACATTTTTTCATATGTTTATTTGACATTTCTACTTCTTTTTCTGAGAAATGTCTGTTCATTTCAGATGCCCACTTTTGGATTGGGTCTTTAAATTTGGGAGGTCTGACTGTCCCGCAATAAACATGGATGCACATATATCGCTGTGGTATGATTCTTTTAATTCATTTTTTTTGTTTGTTTGTTTTTTGTTTTTGGTACCGGGGATCAAACTCTGGTCCTTGCGCTTGAGAGGCAGGCATCGGAACTACTGAGCTAAATCCCCGGCCCTATTTTTGGGGAAGACACCCAGCATGGGAATAGCTAAGTTAAATGGGACCTCCAGTCCTAGTTCTTTGAGGTAACTCCATACTGATTTCCACAGAGGTTGCACCAGTCTGCACTCCCACCATGGAGAAGGCTTCCTTTCTCCCCTAAACCCCAGCAACATGTTATTGGTTGATTTTTTTGATAGGAACCATTCTTTCTGGGGTGAGGTGGAATCTCAGTGTTGTTTTCATCTGCATCTCTAAAATGACCAGTGATGCTGAACATTTTTTCATATGTTTATTTGCTGCTTTTACTTTTTTTTTTTGACACCAGGGTTCAAACTCAGGTCCTTGGGCTTGTGAGGCAGGCAGAGGAACCAATAAGCTAAATTCCCAGCCCTGCTGCTTTTACTTCCTTGTCTGAGAAATGTCTGTTCATTTCAGATGCCCAATTTTTAATTTGGTGTATAATTTGGGGGGTCTGATTTTTTTCATTTCTTTCTATATTCTAGATAGTAGTCCTTTGTCTGAGGTACTGCTGCTAAATTTTTTTTCCCACATTGTAGGTTGTCTGTTAGCTCTGATGGTGGTTTCTCGTGCAGTACAGAGCTTTTTAATAAGATGAGATCCCGGTTGTGGATTCTTTGTGCTAGTTCCCATGCTACTGAGATTTTGTTCATAAAGTCATTTCCTATGCCAATATCTTCAAGAGTTCTACCAAACTTATCTTCCAGCAAGTTTAGTGTTTCTGTTTTAATATTTAGATCTTTAATCCACTTGGATCTTAGTTTAGTACATGGCAATAGTTATGGCTGTAGTTTTAATCTTTGCCAGGTTGAAATCCAATTTTTCCAACACCATTTATTAAAGAGGTTATCTTTCCTATCTTTCCCCCAATGATGGTGGTTGGCTCCTTTGTCAAAGATGAGGTGGCCAAGTATGTCTGGAGTTGTTTCTGCATCTTCTAATCTATTCCACTGACCCTCAGGTCCATTTCTTGGCCAGTAACATGCTGCTTTTATCAGAGTACCTTTGTAGTATAGTTTCAGGTTGGGGATTGTGATACCCCCTGACATGAGTCTGTTACCTAGAATTGCTTTTGCTATTCTAGGTCTCTTCTAGTTCCAAATGAATTTTTGGATTTTTTTTCTCTAGTTCTGTGAAACATATTGTTGGAATTTTAATTGTCATTGCATTTAATTTGTATAGCAGTTTTGGAAGTGTGGCCAGGAGCAAGGGTACCTTTCAATTTTCTTATATCCTCTTCAATCTCTTTTTTCAAAGTGCTGTAGTTTCTTTGTAGAGGTATTTTGCTTCTTTTGTTAGATTGATTCCTAGATATTTCATTTTTTTAGATGCTATTGTAAAATGAATTTTTCCCCAAATTTCTCTCTGTGAGTCTTTTATTTCTGTTTAAGAAGGCTATTGTTTTTTAAGTGTTGACCTTGTATCCAGCTACTCTACTGAATCTGTCAATTAAATCAAGAAGTTTGTTGGTGAAATATTTTGGGTCTTCTATGGAAAGTATCCTATCATCATCATCAAATAATGAAAGTTTAACTTCTTCTTTTCCTATCTTTATTCCTTTTCTTTCTCTTTTGTTATTGCTGTGGCTAATGTTTCCAGAACTAATTGAACAGGAGTGGTGATAGTGGACGTCCTTGTCTTGTTCTTGATTTTAATGTGAAGGTTTTCAGTTTTTGACCATTTAGTATGATGTTGGCTGTTGGTTTTTCATGAATGGCTTTTATAGATTGAGGTAGAAACCATCTATTCCAACTTTGTGCAGGGTTTTTGCCAGAAATGTATGTTGAATTTTGTCAAATGGTTTTTCTGCATCAATTGAGATGATCATATGATTTTTGTCCTTGGCTCTGTTAATATAGCAAATTATATTTATTGATTTATGTATGTTGAACCATCCTTGCATCCCTGGGATAAATCTGACTTGGTCAGGGTGTATGATCTTCTTGATAACCCTCTGTATTCCATTTCCCAGTATCTTGCTGAGGATTTTTGCATCTATGTTCATTAGGGAGATTGACCTGTAGTTTTCTTTTTGTGTTGGGTCTTTCCCTGGTTTTGGAATCAAAGTAACACTTGCTTCCAGGAATGAATTTGGAAGTATTGCTTCCCTTTCAATTTCAGTGAAGAGTTTAAAGAGTTTAAAGAATAATGGCAATAGTTCTTCTCTAAATGTCTTGTAGAATTCAGCAGTGAAGCCATCAGGACCTAGGCTTTTCTTTGTTGTTAAATTTTCAATTTCACTCATTGTAATTGGGGTGTTTAGAATTGCTATAGCTTCTTCATTTAACTTTGGCAATTCTTATGTATCTAGGAATCTGTCCATTTTTTCTGTGTTTCCCATTTTATTAGACAACAGGTTCTTAAAGTAGGTATTGATGATCTTCTGGATTTCTGCTGGATCTGCAGTGACTTCATCTTTTTTCCTCTTCATTGCATGTATTTGACTTTTTCTTTCCTTTTTTGGTAAGGCTGGCTAAAAGTTTATCGATTTTATTTATTCTTTAGAAAAACCAACTCTTGGATTCATTGATTTTTTTGTATCGTTCTCTTATTCTCCATTGCATTGATTTCTTCTCTGATCTTTTTAATTTTCTCTCTTGTAGGAGCTTTGGGTTTGTCATGCTCTTCTTCTTCTAAGAGCCTGAGGTTCATCATTAGGTTGCTTTTTTGAGCTCTCTCTGTTTTCCTAATGTGAATATTTGCAGCTATGAATTTCCCTCTTTAGACTGCTTTCATTGTGTCCCATAGATTCCTGTATGTTGTACTCTCATTATCATTTACTTGGAGAAACTATCTAATTTCTTATTTAATTTCCTCTGTGACCCATTGGTTGATCAGGAGAGAGTTATTTAATTTCCATGTGTTTGTGCGGGCTTTGGAGTTTCTCATGCTATTGATCTCCAATTTATTGCATTATAGTCTGATAATATACAAGGGGCAACTTCAATTCTTTTGACTTTACTTAAACATGCTCTATGAGTTACATGTGGCCTATTTTGGAGAATGACCCATGTGCAGCCAAAAAGAATGTACATCTGATTCTGTGAGGTGGAATACTCTGTACACATCTATTAAGTCCATTTGTTAAATAGCTTGGTTCAGTTTTATAATTTTATTGCTGACTTTTTGTCTAGATGATGTCTATTTTTGACAGTGGCATATTGAGGTCCCCCACTACTGTTATATTAGTGCTTATTTGGTTTTTCATGTCCATTAATATTTGTTTTGTAAAGTTGGGTCATTTGTATTTGGTGCATATATATTTATGATTGTCACCTCTTCCTCTTGGATTGTTCCATTCACAAGGATGTAGCGACCATCTTTTTCTCTCTTAGTTAGTTTTGGTTTGAAATCTACTTTGTCTGCAAATAAGATTGCTACCCCTGACTTTTTCTGGGTTCCTGTCACATGGAGTACTGTTTTCCATCCTTTTACTTTCAGTTTGTGAATTTCCTTTTGAGTTAAGTGTGTTTCTTGTATACAGCATAATGTTGGTTTTTGCTTCTTAATCCATTCTGCCAGTCTATTTTTTTTTGATTGGTGAATTGAGGCCATTAACATTGATAGTTATAATTGAAAGATATTGTCTCATCTTTGTCATGATGTCTTACTGTTGTTGGTTCTTTTATTTTTTATTTTCCCCCCTTTCCCTTTAGTTTCTTGCCTTTCCTCGTGGCTTCCCTCTGTTGGCCCTGATGGAATTGTGACTTTCATTGTCTTCCTCTAGGATATTGTTTAGAATTGTTTGGAGTGCTGGTTTGGTGCTCATAAAATTTCTCAGGTGTTCCTTGTCATGGCAGTATCTAATTTACCCATCAATTTTGAAAGATAATTTTTCAAGATACTGCAGTCTAGGTTGGAAGTTATTTTCTTTTAGGGCTTGAAATACTTCACTCCAGGCTCTCCTTGACTTGAAGGTTTGTGTTGAGAAATCTGTCGTGATTCTGGTAGCCTTTCCTTTGTGTGTGATTTGTTTCTTTTCTTTAACTGCTTGTAAGATTTTGTTCTTCTGTTGGGTTTCTGGGATCTTGACTATTATATGTCTGGGTGTAGCTTTTCTTGATCATGGCTTGTTGAACTTCTATATACCTCACTTATCTGTTTGGCCAATTCTGTACCTCTGTCTGGGAAGTTTTCTACTATTACTTCTGTGAACAGTTTTTTTTACATCTATTTTACTTTCTTCTGTTTTTTCATGGACTCCTATCAGTCTTGTGTTATTCTTCTTTGCATCATCTAGCAGCTGCTGGATTGATTTTTTATGGTCCCTTACTATTTTGAAGAAATCCCTGTTTTCATGGTCACTAACCGCAATCCTATATCTGATATTCTATCTTCACATTTGCTCAATCTGCTGTGAATACTTTCAATGGAGTTTTTAATGTCCTGGATATCTGTTTGAATCTGTTTCATGGACTCAATTTCTTTCTAATGGTTTCATTTCTTTCTTCTGCTGGGCCTTCTTGGATTCCAGCATTGTTCTGGGGTCATCTATTTTTTATCCATTTCTGTTCTAGAGCCTTTAATCATGTCTTTCACTCTGCTCACCATCTCTGTTGTTATCTGGGAAATTATTTCTGTTTTGAATTTTTCTAGAGCCTCATTTTCCATTTTGTTACTTTCTGTGCTCTCAGTTCAGGGTGTTCAGGTGGTTGATTGTCATATTTTTTCACCTCCTTTCCCCCAGAGTTTGCCTTTGGTGTGGTAGAAGTCTGAGTTTGTGCCTTACTTAAATGTCTTCTCATTTTTGTTTTTGGTACTGTTCTTGGTTTAATTCCTGGTTTGACACTTTGAAATTGCTTATTGTAAGTGTCTTTGTTGCTTGTATTTAGAACCCTTGTGGAATGATTGCTTTTCAGATGTGTCTTCCAGGTATAGTTGCTCTTTGGGTTTTGCATCTCTAATGACTGTGAGGCTATCTCATTTTCATTTTACCAGGAAGGCAATCACCATACCTTAGGCCAAATAATACAATCAGCAATACCGTAGCATAAAGCACAGCTTATAAAATGGCAATTTGTGGTAGTTATTAATCTATCACCTTTAACTGTGTGAATTAAATGAAAATCGAAGACCAGCCTAAGATATGTTTATAGTGAATAAACTCTTCAATATAGCAACTTTACCCTTCAGGATGGGGAGTTAGAAGGAATTGGGGAGGGAGAGATAGATAGGTAGAAGTATTGGGAAAGGTTAGCAGTGAGGCCAGATGACACAGAAAGATCATGAAAACTCTAAGAAACTGTTGAAGACAACAGTAAAAGACAGAATTAAAGAACAAAGATGAGAACAGAACAACCTAACAGCAATGGGAAGCTAGAAGCTGAATGTACTTTCTTTTAAAACTAATGGCAATTGAGAGAAGGAAAAAGAGATGAAAAGAAATATAAAGAAGAAATCTGAATTAGGTCCAGAACAAGAACAAAAAGAGAGATGAAAAACAATGTGGGATAGTGAGAGAATGATTGAGAGAGAAAAAGAAAAGAGAAAAGAAATAGAAAAAAGAGAAAAATAACAATTCGTAAGAGTAGGAAAAAAATTTAAAATTAAAAATAAAAGAAAATTTTTTTTGCAAAAAACAAATAAAAAATAAAAGTGAAGGGCCTCCTTCAGGTATGTCTCTGCTGTCCCAATAGACAACATGGGCAGCCATGTGCAGATATAAATCAATGAGTCTCAGCAAGCCAGTTGCAAATCCATAAGATTCAGGCAGATTTCTGGCTGCAAGTCCCAAGTTGAGCTCCCTGTCCTCCTGCAGGATTTATCTGTGCAAAATTCTACTGCAGGTTCCAGCTGCTCTTTCCCTGAAGATAGTCCAGGTTTCGATGGGAAGTGATGATCCCTTTAACTTACCAAGCATGGAGGTCTGGTGTGCCTTCATTGCAGAGATTCTCTTCACTTTTCCAGTGGGCTTCAATTTTCATCAAGAAGCCTGAGAGAGCCCTCTTTCTGTTGTTCACTTCTGCTCTATTTTTTGGAGCTCAGGACAATGACCTTTATTATCCCCTGTGCCTCTGTAGTGCGGAACCAGATAGCGGCACAGCCAGGTGCTCTCTTAATTCTTGATATGTCATATTGCCACCTACTGAAAGTTTCTAATATAGCAGTCATGCTTTGATTCTCCAAAGTAGATTGCCTAAAAGAACATGGTGATCAATATTTTTTAGAAAGATACTGTAATTATTTCTCTAATATGTATAGTATGGTGATAGGTATTGCGTATACCTGTTCTTCCTTTTATAAATTAGTAAAACAGAGCCTTCAAACATTTCTAGTTCTGTTTGACATAGTGCAACTAGCCTCTATTTTGCATTTTTTTCTAAGTAACTCTGTAATGTTATAACACAAAATAATATACTTGTTAGATAACAAAGTTAATTTTCCTTCTGTGCATTTTATGAAATGCAAATTATATAGAATTAAAATTATAATAACCTGTTGATTTCAGATTTAGAGTGGTATACAGAATCCTGAATTAGACTATTAAAATTTATTGTAGTTCACAACCCAGAAACATCTATTTAGGGTAAAACAAAGAAACAAGCATTTAAATGGAAGAGAACTTTTCAGATTGAAGAAAAGCACTTACCTCCAAAATGATGAACTGTAGTGTCTACTCTTTGGAGTCATAAAATAAGTCCTTGGCCAACTTTTAACATAATGGCTATAAAATTTAGATCATTTTGAAAATATCTAAATTCAGGGGGCTTCAGAGAGGAGCCTGAGGTAAATTTACATCTTTTAGTTGAAATACAAATACATTTACTGGAAAACCTTAATGATTATGGACTCTGAAACATTGTTCTTGTACAGAGTAGCTTATTAAATGTAATTCATGTGTTTAAATCTTTTCTCCCTTTTCCCAAAGATATTAACTTTAAGTGAGTAAAATTCAGTTATAAAATTGCAGTTAGGAAACCAATGACTGCATTGGAGGACAACCTTAGAGAGTTGACTTTACCCTTCTTTTTTCAGAACTCTTTGGAGTAAAATAAATATAAGAACATAATACACAGAAACATTCAGTTCCCACCTTCATTTTTAAATGAGAGACTACATTTGTAATAGTTTAAAATGTATTTTTCATTCTTTCCCTATATGCTAATGCAATGGGTGCTTTAACTGATTGCTCTGGAATTTCTCCTCCAGTGAAATCATTCCATTATCTAAAAGTAATTGAAATTACGTTAAATATTCTGAAAGTAAAGTTTCAAATTTCAGCTTACTGTCTTTATATACCATTTAACCCAAATATTGAGTCACTTATTTTTTAAACATTTTTGTTCTTAGCTTCCATGACTTTACATCCTTCCCCTGTCCTATATATCTCCTTGATTTTCCATCTTATTCTTTTTTTCAATTCCCTTCTCTTCCCATTTTACAAATTTGGTGTACCATGGAATTTTATCATTGGACTTCATCTTTCTTATTTCTGCTCACTGCCTAGGTTACTGCACTAGTTCTCATGGACACCAGTAGCCAAGCCATCTCAATAACTTTTTAATATTTATGTGTAGTTCCAAACCTGGAACTGTAGTTCCCTGGATGTTAGCCTATTCTGAACACTTCCACTTAAACATCTCAGAGGTTACTCAAGCTTTGATAATCATCACCACCAACCTTATCCTTGTTTCTGAAAAGTGTTCTCCTCAAACAACTGAATGAGTTGTTTTCTCACTTTATTCAAATCTGTGCTAAGCTTTTAGTCAGAGTCCCTACTTGAACACCGCATACAGAATAGAACCTTGATCTTTATAATCATTAACACTGTTAGATCACATTTGTTGATTTATTCCATCTTCTTAATGTGAATTTGTTCAATCCTTTACCTGCACCATTTATTAACATGTACAGTACATATTAGTTGAAAGAATGAATCCACAAATGAATAAATCATAAATATAAACACACTTCCAAGGCTTTAAGAGATTATGTTGCTCTAAATACACATAGATAAACAATGTAACAAAAAAGTATAGTATTTCTCTGTAGTTTTGCTATTAAAATGTTCCTTCTTTTATCATCCAAGGTGAGATTTAATGTGGGTAGGCAAACAACACTTTTTTTTAACATTTAAATTTTATTCCATAGCTGTCTAGTCATTCTGCTTCCCTTCTGAGAAGGGAAAATTTAATATCATGATGGCATAACTAGTCAATCTTAATTTTTTTCCAAATCCTCAAATCCTTTTCTAAGAAGATTTTATTGTGGCTAAAACTTTTTTGATTTTTACCACTGATAATTCACAAGACAACTATTTTCAATGTTGTGGGTATTAGTGAGGTCTCTATAGTAAAATACCACAGAGCTTCTTAAATAACATTCATTTATTTTCTCACAGTTCTGGAGGCAACATTCTGAGAACAGAATGTCACAAGTGCTGGTTTCTTCTGAAGCCTCTCACCATATTTGTAGGTGTAGTTGTAGATGGCTGTCTTCCTGTTGTGACCTCTAAAAGTCTTTCCTCTGTGTACAAGACAGATGTCTCCCTCAGTGTCCAAAGCTCTCTTATAATGACACCAGTCAGATTGGATTAGCATCTACCTTACCATTTTCATTTTAATTTGCTGCTTTAAAGGCCCTGTCTCCAAATACAGCCACATTCTGAGGAATTGGCAGTTAGCTCTTCTACATATAAATTTGAGAGAATTCAATTCATCTCATAATGGTCTATGATCCAGGCACTTGAATGGATTTTGTGTTTTCACATCAAGTTGCTTTTGTATTTTCTAGATTGCAATTATCTGTATCAGAGATATTATCCTTGATTAAATTTATTCCAGTTGATAAATATTCTCAGACATCATGGGATCAATAAGTAGGTAAATTATAGTACATATATGAAACAGTGGAAGGAAGGCAGATGTGAAAGACCTGAAATTACCATTTCCTAAATTTTTATTTTTGTCCAAATTTCATATAAGTTCGCCAAAATCAGGTACTCAGTATTGTTGGGAAAAAAATGAATGAATAAATAACTTTAGTGTACTCAGTTAATGTGTTTAGATTTTACTCTTCAATTCCTTTCATAATTTTCAATATATAACATTTGAAAAATCTTTTTGCTTTTGCATATGTACATATTATGTATATTAATATAAAAAAACATTGGTAGAGTAGTCATAAATATCACATTTTCAGAATAAAAAGTACTGAAGTTGGTTAAGGCAACATTAATTGCTCATAATTACATAGTTGATAAATTCCAGAAGCTATATTCTAATCTGTTTGTCCCATACTTAAGGCTTTATTTTATCCAAATTATCTCTTTGCCTCCCAGAGTTTAAAGTTTATTGCTGTTTAGTACCAATGGTGAAAAGAATTTTAGCCTCTTGTCATTTCTTTCCTGGTGCTATGATGTAAATAGGTGCTGTTACATGGTAAAAATGAATTTATGAAGGAAAATAAGAATAATAATCAATTGACTTTAAGGTATATACAGTAGTCAGGATTATCCAGGTAGGCTCAATGTATTTATGAGTCATAAAAACAAAATATTCTCCTTACTGGGGAAGAAGAGAAAATCAGAGAAATAAGCACATGAGGAGGGCTGTATGTATTGTTGCAGAATTGGATATGGATAGGGATAATTGAGAAGGTTTGTGGACAGTCTGCAGGAGCCAGAGATGACTTGTGGCTTCCAAGAAAGGAAGACCTTAATTCCACAACTACAGGAACTGGTTTCTAAAAACAACCTCATTCAGCCTAAAAGTAGATTTGTCACCAGATCCTACAAATAAGAGACTCATTGTTTTGTTGATTTATGGCTTGTGAGAAGTAGAGAACCAAATGATGCCATGCTACAATCTGATAGATAAATCTGTGAGCTAACAAATTTATGTATTAATTTGCTGTTTGTGCTCATTTGTTCCAGCAGCAATAGAAAACTGATTACCTGAATTCCACATTTGCCATTTTCTGTTTATCAGTCTGTGGAGATTCAATAGCTTCAAACAAAAAATGCATTATTGCTCCATATTCTTTGGCTTGGCCAGGTAGTTCATCTATTGTTCTCTCTCTAGCTTTCTTAACTAAGAAGTTGAAAATGGTTGTATTCCCATGTTAGAGCTCATGTTGTGTGGCCTCTCATTCATTAAACAGGTTTTCTTACACGATGGCAATCTTAGGACAGTACTATACCTATCAAGAATGGAAACTGTGAGACATTGGTACCAATGAATCATGGCTTCTTGTGTCCATGCTACTTAGCATTGTGATATTTCTTCTGCTTCCAATAAAAAATAGATTCTATCTCCCCACTCACTTAAGTTAGCTTGACTTTCTAACTTGCTTGACAAATATAATGTGATAGAAGTACTGTGTGTGAATTCTGGATCTTATGTCTCAGATGTCTCACAGTTTCCATTCTTGATAGGTATAGTACTGTCCTAAGATTGCCATCGTGTAAGAAAACCTGTTTAATGAATGAGAGGCCACACAACATGAGCTCTAACATGGGAATACAATCATTTTCATCTTCTTAGTTAAGAAAGCTAGAGAGAGAACAATAGATGAACTACCTGGCCAAGCCAAAGAATATGGAGCAATAATGTATTTTTTGTTTGAAGCTATTGAATCTCCATAGACTGATAAACAGAAAATGGCAAATGATATTATAATCCACTAGAAAATGTAAACAAGGTTATTTGCTAGCCAGGAGAATTATTGGATCTTAACTGAGGTGATCCAAGAGGCAGTGAAATTGAGCTCTGAAGGATGAAAAGGAGTTTTCATGGTGAAAGGTATATATGTTGTTCTGGATATTTAAATTAGAGTAGTAGTATTAGGATATTCAAATTAGAGTAGATAGTATAGTCTGTAGTATTAGGATATTCAAATTAGAGTAGATAGTATAGAATGAGATGTCACAAATTTGAGAACTAAGAGAAGAGGAAGGAAGATTGTATGACTGAGGATCATAAACTAAGAAGAACTTTGCAAGGAAGCAAGGATTCAATGGGAGTCATATTCAGTGCTATTTGAAAGGTATATGTTAAACAGAATAGTTATTTCCCCAAAGAAAGGTGCTACAGTAGTACAATAGGGCAGAAGGATAGATATGTTTTGACATGATGCAGTAAAATGCTGGATGAAATAAGTAGTTTACCATAACTTCTAAAGAGTTTAACAGCATAGAAGACAGAAGCAATTTATCAAACTGCTCATAGGGCATATTGTCTGCAGCTTATATCCTAGGACCCTAGGGGCTAGCTGTGGAACAAACTACTCCTGTGTGGACACAATCTTAGATTCTGCAGAAGAAGCACAAATTTTTCATTTAACAATTTTTTCTTTTGTTTTACCTAAGCAAATAAATTTTCAACCAAGAAGAAACAACATAGAATTATGGAAGTACTGTATGTTATGAGTCACATCATTCTAAAGATCTGAGTAACTACTTAATTCATCCTTTTTGTTTTATAGATTAGGAACAATTTTCTGGAAGATAGCCTGATCTGCTTAGCATTTCCATGACAGATAATAATGATACTTGGAATGGAACCTGGGTTACGTGAGCATTAGTTCTGCACTTTTAATAAGTCTTGCTTTTGTTGTGTATTTAGCTGCTCAAACTTAAGGGTCACTTCATGAGGCACTTCTCACTAATCTTTAAAAGGGGCTTTACTCTATCAAGATTGCATCAGAGGATATCATTAAGATAAAAATCACTAGTCTTAATTCCAATTTGGGATAATTATAAACAGTTAATAGGATGGTTAACAAAGAACATCATCATGTGTATAGATGCTTTATTTCCTTTATCCGCAATGACCTAATTTAAGGAGAATTTGAAAATCTCATCTATTTCAGTTTGTATGACTTCAGCTGCTAAAAAGTATCCTTTGCTAAGGTTCATTGTACTGTGACACCTTTCATAAATGTTTTAAATATCATATAAATTTTGCAACTCACTAAAAAAAAGGATACATAGTTTTCAAGGCTTAACTTTCTCAGAGTGTCCTACAGAGTGTTTTGTATATTTAATTTCTGCTAAATGGAAGATGTAGCTAGACAACATCAGATAGAGAAAGGGCCTATTAACTACCATTGTGGAAATTGGGACATTTTCTTGACCCATTTTAAAATAGAAAACATAGTAAGGGAAGTGTCAACAATGCTGCATTTCAATTAGATTAAGAAAACTGTGCTAACATCAGAATCACATTCTTATGTATTGCCCTAAAAGAGGGCATTTAACATTTTCTTCCATTCTTGAATTTTAGAAGTTTTACTACCTAAAGGGATTGATCACTTGAAAGAGAAAACCTTTTTTGTCTATTTTAGAGGAAACTGTTAATTTATTTTTTTCAGATTCTGTTCACAAAAAACATAATGCATGAAAGGATAAAGGAATCAAGATAAGGGAAAATGTCAGCAAAAAACTAAATCCATTTCTACATATACTTGCTGACTGCCAATAAGGGTTGGTGTTATAGCTCTCTTTTGTCAACGTTGTTATGCCTAACATTCCAATGCAACAGAAATGGGATGAAGGATAGCCTAGTTTGATGCCTTTTCAAAATTACAAAGTCCTGAAAGTCATTCTATTTAGATAGATATGTGTAGACAATACCCTTCTTTCAGTAAAATTGATGCATAGAGCCTTGCATGTAAAAAGGTACAGGGAGCAGCAAAGAAAGAAACGTAAAATTTCACATTTGAAATTTTCACTTGGCTTTTGTGCTTTGTGTAAGTTCAAATTCATTACCAAACATATCTTTTCAAAATCAACTCAAAGAGCTGCCAAGGTATATTTTAGATAGAGGAAATAGAAAAATGAAAACAATTGTTGAGAGGTAAAACAATACCTCATTTTCAAATAAAAAGTGGGTAGTAAATTATAGATTGAAGAGGGAAATAATTATATTCTGTGACTGAGCTTCTAAAGCCATAGTGATATTGTGATGAGATGGTCTATCCATGTAAAATGTCAATCAAGGCTGAAGGTGTATTTGTAACACAATTTTGGTTTTAGGATATTTTGCATATGGTAGTGTATGTGTGTGTATGTTTCTGTGTCCTTCATTTAATTGCATCATTTTAATTGCCTTCATAACTTCTCTTATCAATCTATCTGGATCTAGTTATACTAACATTGTACTCACCTTTCAACTTCTTTAGTTTTCTCCCTGGTTTGAGACAACATAAATTTGGCTTGCTCATCAAGAATCTCATTTAGCTGTAGCTTGATTGAAAGTAATTTGCCCTAAGTAGCTCCATCTTTGAATTGTCTATGCCTTTTTTACAATCTATAAACTGTAACTTCAGGCAGGCCATTTTTGTCTTACTATTTCCTCTTTAGGGAAGCATATCTAATAATTCCCATATCATGTAGCTTTAGGCATGTTTCACCACATGAACAGAAGGAATAGGATTTTCATGCAGTTCTAATTGATTTAAAATAAATCCACAAAATTTTTGTAACTCGAAAGAGGTAAATCAAAACTGATCCACATAAATTACTGGTATGACTTTTGTTATTATAAGAGAATGAGAAAAAGGAATTGGGAACATCAATATCTCCATTGCTAATAATGGTAATAGTCTGAAAGGCCTCATTGATATTAAAGAGGTTAGAAGAGGATTTATTTTTCAAAATAAATTTTGTTATTCCTCAAATTTTTGTTTTATTCTGGGGCTAAAGGAAAAGTCCTTCTAAATTGTCATCATTTTCTCTTTCGGAGACATAAAAATAATACCATTATATTTAGATTGGCTAAAGTCTATGGAGAGGAAACATCTTTTTTTGAGAAGAATTTCAGTGAGACCCTATAAGATATTATTTGCAACTCCTTTGTTACTTGAAATTAATCTCTTAACTAGTGTGTACAATAAACACCATAGATTGGTATTATATTGAGAGATAATCTATTGCAGACAAATATACTATGTATCTTTCAGTTCTATAGTTTTCTCTATTATAAGGCTAACTGATAAAATGTGTTATATCCCCAAATGTGACCTACAACCAGTGCATTTTTTATCACCTTATATGTTTGTAACATATACTTTGCTCAGTTTTTTGTTCTTGAAACAAGTATTTTTTACTTCATCCATGCCTTAGCATAGATACACATTTTAAATGTTTGAAACTATGAAAGTTGTATAAAACCAATAAAGAGGGAAAACTGTTACTAATATAAATTCAATTCTAAAAAAGTAAATTTTATTATACAATCAAATAGTATTTTAAAGTTAGGCAACAGAATAACTATTAAATGAACTTTTTCCTGCTGTATCCTTTACAAAAATAAAAATGTGAATTGAAAGAAATATCATTAGTAAA
>NW_004624731.1:45183877-45209041 GCF_000247695.1 Heterocephalus glaber
TATTGTATTAGTTAAGTGAAAGAGAAAATTATATAGATTGTCTAGGAATATTTAAAACTCATTGGAAAAATCACATTGATTAATTATGAAAAAAACACTGAAAAATTAACATAAATAATTCCTTAATTTCAAGCATATATTATTGAATCCCCAAAGCCAATGATGTACTTTATGGATAAAATAGTAGAGGTAATAAAACTATAATCAGTAATAAGACCAGGTTGTTCACTGTTATCATGCTAATATAATTCAAAAATAAGGATATTTCAGTCAATGATAGAGCATGTCCATGATGGTGATCCCATAAGATTATATTGCCTAATGATATTATAGTCATCTTAGTATGTATAAGTATGCTACCAGGCTTTCACAATTATAAAATTGCTAAGGATGAATTTCTCAGAACTGATTCCATTGTTAAAGTATGTATAACTTTATTTGTTTGTGGCTAAAATAACACAAGTAAGCAAGAGAAATCCATTAGAGGAACATGAAATAGAAAAGAAGTATAACACAAAAGAAATTTAAAATATTAAAGTAAAATAAGTTAACTAATTATCAGAATATAAAATTAATATACAACATATAACAGTGGAGTTTATGTTATATAATTATAACAAACATATATTATAGCTACATAGTTCTATGAATGTGTACATATACACATATATTACATATATGTATCTATATATGTCAATATGGAGGCATTAGATCTAACATATGTTGCATAATAAATATCTTATTCAAATAGTGTAGGTTTACTAAAAAAAAAATCCATGGGACAGAAGAGATCTTTGAAATGTTATATATAAACTCAAGGGAGACATCATAAGTAAATAGAAAATATTTGTCTTATAAGAATGTGATGCTTTTACTACATAGTTATTTTTATCTAGACATATTCAACTATATAGCCATTTAATCTAGAATATCAAAAGACCTCTATTTAGTAAAAGAAACTCATCCAGACTGAATTAAATAGAAATTCTAGCAAAGGAGATGCATAAAATAGAGAAAAATGAAAACTTTATGCTGAATTGAGCACTGGAAATGAAAGAAGAGAAATATTATTTTTACAATGATGAAAATTTTATAGACTTTAAAAATGAAATCAAATAATGGCTTTGGATTTATATAAAGAACATTATCAAGTTGATTAAGAGACAGAAAACTAATGGTAACAAGTGAAAAGAACACTTAGTGGGCTTAACTTATATGCAGAAGATATGGTCCAAGGTTCTCAAGGAAAAGCATAAAACCACAAAAGCTACCAAATCCTATAGATGGTATGTTATTTCATATAGATGCACACCTATGTTAAATGTTAAATTATAAATTAAGCACAGTATAGTATTAAAAACATAAATAATAAATAAAACAATTATAACACACAGTAATAAAAGTCAAGAAAGAGTTAAACATTAATTTTTTCAATTGTGGTTTACCACTGGTAATAGTAAACATGGAAAATCATTAGCTGAGATTCCTGTGTTAGGATTGTTGTTGTCTTAGACTTGAAAAAGTATCATGACTATAGAAATACAAATAAATTTGATGTACTACATAAATGTAAAACAATTCTAATTAACATCCTCTTTTAAAAACAACATTCTTCTTTGAAGTCATATAAATACATAAATGCTGGCATTAGGTAAAATGGTGATCACTCAGTAAAAACCACAACCAGCCTGAATTTAGGTACTGAGCCAGACCTCTGAAAGTAACTCCAAGGGAGAGACTGCCAGGAATTTATTGCATGTGTTTTTCTGGATGATTAGTGAGATGGGCATACTTAGGGTGAAGGGACAGGTGAGATTGGGGAAGTGAAAACAGCTGAGTAGCACCTGCTGAGTGGTAACATAGCATGGGATGACACAGCAGCAGCTGAGGTTTTGTTGTGAAACAGCTTATCTGGCTATGCTATGTCGGAGCAGAGGAGCGGGTGGGGTGGCACCAGGATGTGGGATTTGGGCTGTGATTGTTTCCAGACCTCAGGCAGTTGGGAGCAGCCACTTGGGCAAACAGGCAGCTAGGGGGCAAATGAGGGTCAGAACTGGCAAATAGTAGAAAATACATAAAGAAATATACTAATAAATACTGTATTTTCAGCTAACAGAACATAGATGTAAAGTGTAAGTATTAATCCTGATTTGTCACTTTGTTGCATTAAGACACAGATGTTAGATTACTAAAGCAGCTCCTGGGTGTGTCTTATGTCCTTCGAGAGCATGACCTTGGTTACTTTGTATGATCCCTTACCTTTTCCTCTGTGGCTTTATTTTCCTACTGTGCTTCCTGCCCACCATTTTCTAAGCAGCTTTCCTCTGCCATTTTTGTCCACCATGAAGTTTCTGCTTTGCAGCTTGCTAACCTGATACTGAATCTCTTGAAACCATGAGCTAAGTTAAACTTTTCCTCTTTTGAGTTGTGAGATTTTAGTATTGTCTCTTAGTGATGGGAAATGTGACTAATAAAATTGATATGGAGGGTGGGCTCATTGTGACCAACCTGATCATGAAGTTTAGAAGCCTTTGGAACAGGTTTGTGGGAGGAGTTTGAAAAGGTTTGGAAATGCAAGCTAGCCAGGCCTAGAATGCTATAAATAGAGTTTAATGGATGATTTAAGTCAGAGCTCAGGAGACTGGAACACTGACAGAAATGTAGGGAGTAAAGGCTAGGCACAGGTTTCAGTTGGGAAGAGGAACACCATTGGCATTTGGAATACAGGCTCTGTGTTTACATTCTGGCAGAAAATTTATTTTGCCCATATTCTGAAACTTGTAGGTGACTGAGATTAAGCGTAATGGATTAATTTCAAAAATTAAGTAAGAAATTTCAAGGCCACCCAATATCCAGGCTGTGGCAATGGTACTGATGGCTGATTTTGGCCAGATTTATGAGAATTGGGGGTCAAAAGCAGAGCAGAAAAATTTGAAAAATTTTTTTTTGTCCAGATGGAACTATGTGTAAAGGTGAGCCCAAAGAGGATGGCTGCTAAGGAGATTTGTGCCATTAAAAGTAAACCAATCATTTTGTACAAAGATAGGAAGAAAGGTACCATGAGGGCATTGCAGTAATTCAGAAGTCCTCAATCATTACAGGTTCAAGTTTGGTAAGTGTAAGCCTTTGATTTGAGAAGACAATCCCTGGAATCCCTCCTGGAGAAGGACTTCCCAAGGAATCATTTCCCTGGGGTCAATTTCATCATGTTCAGGTATCTAAGCACTCAGAAGCTACTGCAGCCATGGCCAATGGCACTTGACTACCATTTCATTAACAGCAAACCTTGCCATTGTTCACATGATATTGTTTTTATAGGCATATAGAATGCAAGAGTTTCAGTGTCAGTGAAGCTTCCATTCAGATTTTAAAGGAAGGAATGGAAGGGTGGACAAGGAGCTCCTGAAAGGTCTGTGTATGAAGTTGTGGGAATGAAGCTAAGGGCACAGTTGAGATTTCAGGAATTCGAGATGCCAGGGACCCAGAATGTTACAGGTCCTGAGTGGAGTCAACTCAAGAGTGTCTGTGTAGACTGTAACCAAAATGACCATAGGTGTAGGGCTGCCCAATCTCTTTCGAACATATATTTTGCCACTCTGTGCCCTGGATACCAGATATTGAGCTACTAAATTCAATGTTTGCCTTTCTGGGTTTTAGTATTGCTCTAGTCCTTGTCTTTTCTTTTCCCTCATTCCTCACTTTTGAAATGGGAATAATTACCTTGTGCTATAATGCCTCAGGAACATGTAATTTTGTTTGATTTTTACAGAATTTTACAGCTAAGAGTTGGACCTGAGTTTCTAAAAAGATTTGTAGTGGATTTATGGAAGATGCTTGAATTGTTGAGATATTGGTCCACTTCCAGTTGTACATGTGATAGCCAACCCAACTCCTTCTTGTGCCTCAATGCCATTTTGTACCTGTGCTTGGACAAAGTGCTTGTGCTTGGACAAAGCACCCAAAACCCCTGCATCCTGCTTGGCAGTAAACTTGCTGCAGTTGCAGGATGTTTTGTACCTAACCTAGTGTGTATGAAACTTCCTTGCGCCGCCCCCACTAACCTGGTATGATTCTGCTTTGGTAAGATTCTGCTTGCTCTCCCCTGAGCCCTGCCCAACTGAAAGCTTGATTTAAAAGGAGAAATCAAACCACTTCCCATTGCTGAGGAAATTTTCTCAGTGCTAGTCCCCCTCAGCCACCAGCTATAATAAACGGACTCGAATCTGGCACAGAATGTCTCTATTGCTCTAACTTGCTCATCCATAACAGTATGTAGGATGGATGTATTACCTTAGGTGGAATTGTAAACTTGTTATTGTCTTTATATGGAGATGAAGTATGGTTTAAGGAGGTTTTTGGGGTGTTAAATTAACAAGGAGTAGATTATGACTGTCAACTTCATTGGATAAGGAAATGCCTAGTAGATTAGTAAGGTAGCTCCCAGTTCTGAAATGGAGCATAATGTTGGGTGCTATATATAGTCCTTAGCCTTCCTTTCCAGCACTTTTTCCCTTCTGTTTCCTGGATGCCATGAACAAAAGAGCTTTGCTTTACCATGCATTTCTGCCATGAAATTTTTATCCTGCTGCCTTCTTATTAGGTACTGAATCTCCTGAACTCATAAGCTGAAATAAGTCTTTGGTTGTCAGGTTTTGGGTCTCAGAGATGGGAAATTTGGCTAATATGTAAGGTTACTGAATGGTGGAAGAGAATATCCAGAAATAGATCTTCTAAGATAAGAGTTTAACATATGATGAATATGATATTTTAATTCACTGGGAAAAGGATAGTTTATTTAGAAATAAAATAACACAGGCTGTCCATGTAAAAGACTGAAAAATTGTAACACCGTTTAAACCATTTACAAAATCAGTTCAAGATACATTATAATAGAGAGCAAAAATCAGTGATGCATGTTTTACGTTACAGAGTGCTAAAAACACAAAAGCCTTAAAAGAAAAAGACTACATTTGTCCATGTAAACTAAAAAGCATTTGTATGGCAAACCATACCATGCAGTCAATAAAAATAAAAGATTTCTTAAAACATGTGAAAAAAAGTGGCATAAAGATGGTTTATGTACAATACAAATGACAACATGCAGTCTATAAATAAATATGTCAATATAAAGTCAGGTAGAATATGAATATTGAATCATAGAAGAGTAAATTGTCAACAACATTAAAGGATGCATAATGCATATGAAAGTAATTACAAAATATTTCTATTCTTTGAAAAAGTTTAAATAATTGTAGTTAATGGTGTGGGGGAAAGTGTACTACCAAATATATTGGGTAGAAAGCAAAATTTTAATCTGTTTTGGAAGGCATTCCTGCAATATTTATTAAATGAAGACCAGAACATATCTCACCAACACAAGAATCCTATTCCTGAAAATACCTCCTTTACAAATAAGTATCTCACTTGGAGCTGTTACATATTCAATAATATTTGCCTATGATGGCACAAAAAACAGAAACAAAACTCAAAATAAAATGAATGATTAGTAATACAGAAATGGTTATAATGATTTTTTACTCATAGTGGAATAATATACAGCTATTTAAAACAATTCAAGGCTATACAAAATAGGCTAAGAATGGAAGCGGAACTTATTATGTAAAATCGCATAAGAAAGTTAAATACAGAAAAGTGTTATAGAACGTAATTTTGTTTTGAGAAAAGCCAATGCATTAATCACTTTTTCCATCGCTGAAATAAAATAGGAGAGATTTAATATGGCTCATACTTTGGGAGCTTCAGTCTATGTGAATCTGGCTCCAAAGTAAAAATGGCATGCTAGAAGGGTATAGTGAGGAATGTTTTTCAACCTATGGCAAATAGGAAAGACAGCAAGAAAGAAGTAGCTGAGGACAAAAATACACCTTTCAAGGTCATCTCCTTACCCCATGACACACTTCCTAGCAGACCCCATGTTCATTCATCAAGCAATTAATCTACTGAAAAGTATACTGGCCCCATGATCCAATTAACTTTTACCTCCAAATATATTAGCCTTTTATTGGATCTAAACCCTAACAACAAGTATGAAAAAAATCTATATAGGTATATCTTATGTATAAAATATGTGTATCTATATAGCATGAATATATAGGAACCTAAGAGACCAATTAATTTATTAATATGGTTTATTTTAAAGAATTGGAAGTGAAATGAAGCAAGTAAAAGGGGAAATTGTCAAGTGAGAAATGATCTCATACAGTTATATTGAGGATAATACTAACATTACAAATTCCAATAAAAATATTGTACATTGATTTAAAAATTTCAACCCTTAATTGAAACAATTTCTGTGAAAATAAATGTGTGTTAAGTGATAGGTTACATTTCATTATCAGTTAAAATATAAGCTTTTTATCTGATTCTGTGATGGTCATGTATTTGTTTATATGTGGGTGTATACGACAGGAATAAAAACTGTTCAAGCAAAGTATTTAGTTAGTAGATGATTCAGAAACCAATCTGTTTGATTGGAACTAGAAATATAATTAAGGACCAAAAAAAGAGAAATACAAATAATTACAATTAAGGCTTCATAATAGTTACAGAATCCTGAGAAATAATTTTTTCCAAATACAAATGATTTAACAAAATCTACATATTCATAAAAATATTTCAGAAAAAGTATTTCATTTGGTCTTGTGTTTGAGCAAGCATAAATTTACCAACATTTATTCTTTGTTGTACAACTCTATGATACTCATTTAAACTGTAACATATTTGGAAAATGTTTTAAAAATATGTGTACAAGGTACAGATGTAGATTATGCTCAATTTGATATTTTTTTCTGGTTTCTCATAATCTCTCCTATTTTTTCCCATGTGTTTCTTTGATTTATTGATCAAAGAAAGAACTTTTGTACTTAGGATCTAATATATACATTATACATTATATATTATATATATGTGTGTGTGTTATATAGTTTAAAATATACTGATATAATAAACTTAATGTTTTTGCCCAGTGTAGAATCTATTATAATCCATCATAAATTTGAACTGAATATGTATGTTTAAAAGATAAAACAATTTTTAATGGTTTGTGTGCCTATTGAATATTATTTAGGAAGCAAAAGCTGAGACTCGTTTTGCAATCAACTATATTTTCTAAGGTTCAGAAACCTTAGGCAGTAAAACAGTTTATCAGGGAGCTTTATTGTGCTAACTGAAAACAATATAGTTAGCTATATCCTTAATAAAACAATGTGAGTTATTTCTACATTTTGTAGATAAAAGAAAAAATATTATTTTAATAACTAGTACTAGAATTCTTCACAGGTGGGGAGCTGGTCATTGTAGTAAATAATTATATGTCTTATTGGTGTGGGCTAATATCTAATATATGGAAGTTGACAGAAAAACATACAGAAAAGGGGCGTGCAGAAAGAAAGAGATAGGTGGAGAATAAAGAAGGCTGCAAAAGAAACACAGCACTAGGCTGGGACTTGAAAAAAGGTCAGTCATTGAAAATTTTCAACTGCTGATAAAATCTAAGGACATATTGGACAAACTTTAAAAAAAAATTTATACACCAGGCTGACTATTGTTAATTACATAAACTCTGCTGCAAATTTGTGTTCTTCAATCTTTTCACATGGAAATAAATAAAACAAAACAAAACAAGAATCATTATGGCATCTGTCTTATGATTCTGTGATGTGAATCAGTGGTTAAAATATAGGAGTCAATTAGCCTGAAGTTTAGTGGGTGCTGTGAGTCAGGCTTTCTATGTTTGCTGTTTCATAGACTGTTAGTGTTGCATAAGAAATTCTTGCTATTTTCAAGTTTTCAGTATGAGCTATAAGTATAAGTGAATTCTATAATGAGTTGAAACAGAGGTGGCAAATCAAGAAAAAGAGTTTTATAACCTGGCTTTGTTGGTTTTCTGCTAGGGATGTTAGCTGAGGTGAAAAGTGCATTGTAACAATTCATCAAGGAAAAAAAAAAGCAGAGAGAGAACTGATCCTGTGGTGAATATAAGCTCCTGATAATTCATAGATGTTTGGAGGACAGCTTTGTACTGCCCACCATATGCAAGGGGTGATACAAGCCAATTTACCTAACATTTCAAAGAAAGAGTTTTAAAGTAACATTTACACAATTCATTAAGATTATTCATGAAGTTGATTCAAGAAACATTGAAAATTTACTATAACCTGATATTGTTCTAAAAACTGGAAATATATTTACTTCCTGTCTCCAAAATTCTTAATTTTAATGAGCGAAAGATAGGAAAATAATACAATATTCTAAACAGTTACAATTACCTTTGATATATTTTAAGAAGAAAGTATTTACCAAGTAGCATACTTTCAACTATAACAAGAACAATCATCAAAGTATGATATTCACATATGATACTTATGTAACTTATGTTGTGTAACTATTATCCATATATTTTACTGTAAAATATTTGGCACAAATGAAAAATAGAGCTAGTATTGTTTTATTAAAGAACAAAATCTGCTTATTTGAAAAGTTTTATAATGTCCATGTCCATAAATACTACTTATACTCAAAATAAAGTAGGGTGTGGGGTAGTGTGATTTTAAAAAAGACATAATGCTATATATACTATGTTTTTAAAACATAACTAAATTCTACAGAAAAATTATGAAAACATAAATCAAAATTAGAAATTTTAGAATTCTTCAAAGTACTAGAATAAATAGAAAATTTAATAGACTAAAATTTTAAAATGAAATCAATATATTAAAATTTTCTCTTCCCCCAGAAACACATATAATTAAATTAAAACCAACAGGACAGTTTTAAGTTTCACTGAACTACCAAATTATGTAATTTATCACTGAGAATTAGTAGAGATGACTCATTTCATTTTAAAATGCTTTATATCCTCAGTATCCAAACTCTATGAGGATAGTTTACAAAAATAAAGCCATTCCAACTTAAAACCATGAGTGCAAAATTAGTAGACAAAATATTATCAAATTCAGTACATCAATGAGGTTGAAATAATAAAATAATAAACAATAAAACATTCTTTTGAATTTAATTCTCAAGTATGTATTTCTGTGTTAAATAACGTATAGAGGCTATATGTTGAACTTTGGAAAAAATAAATGCTCATTTCAAAAGATACAAAGTTCTTATAAATAAGCTTTAAAGAAAATACTAGTCCTTAAAATTGAGACAGAGTAAAGAGATCATTAATGGACAGTTTTAAAATAGTCGTAGATACTTTGAATAATTCAAATAAAAGTTTAACCTTAATGATAATTTAACAATTAAAGTGAGATAACTCCCAATGTTGGCACAATTTAAATTTTGATTGAAGATAATAGATGGGAAACCTATGACCCATACAGTGAGAAATTAAAGTAGAATGGCCTCTTTGGAGGACAATTTGACTATATAGTTAAAAATGAAAATTGAAAAACTAATTACAATTTAGAAAAGCTTTGTAGAGATTGTATGTGCATAGAGCTGAATAAAGTTATATTGATTATATTCCTTAATTTCGTTGTTGCAATGTCATAATACTGAAGATAATATCAATGTGTATCTGTTTTAGAAAAACTATACAAACAGGGACATATACATGCCGTGTGATTTTTTTAAAAGATTAGGCATGGACCTCATATACAACCGATGATGGATCCCTAGAACATTTTATTGAGAAGGGAAAAAGAAGTAAGGGACAAAAATAAAAATTATGAAACAATGTGACACTACTCCCTCAAAATCATAAGAAATAATACATAGGATACATCGTCTAAAATAGATACATTTGAACATGTAGTTTCTAAATGCAGAGAAAGGCTTAGAGTATGACACCAAAGTGTTACCAGTGGCTAGTGTTTCTAAAGAATAGCAGTCAGATTTGCATACAAAATAATCCAGCACACTTTATAGAAGAAGTGCTTTTCATATTTAAACCGTATAATTAAAACCAAAAAATTTAAATTAGCTTCATGATATTTTATAAACATGTGGACATGAATGAATGCACACAAGTCCTACATTTCATATATTTGATTTCATAGCCACATTGTCATACTTCATATTTAGCAAGCAAAATGTATACATTCATTCTACAAATATTTACTGAATACGTATCATGTGCCAAATACTATTCTTGAGACTGAGGATATATTACAAATTGACTTTAAAAATCCCTACCTCATAGGCCTTAATTTTTAATATTTAATATAAATCTATAATGAGTGGGAGCTGTTGTAGATTCAATCTATTAATTGGAACTTCAGTCAGAGGCCAAATTTGTTCTATTACTAGTGAGTAAAATGTTATACCTGCTATCCTTCCCTTTAGTTTCTGAAGGTGATTTGAAGGTAAAGTGAGAAAGAGTGAAGAGCATTTTTTATATTTAAGTTTGGAATTTTTGTATCATTCTTTCCATCACAGAGATCGTTCATTTTTGCCACAGTAATCTTATAAAATTTTGTTAACATACAGCTGTTCAAGAAACTTCTACCTTTTAAAACAATAAATTATCTCAGATTCTCTAACCACTTTATATTTAAAGATAGATATGTAGATAGTTAAACATATACAAACACACGTACATAAATACACAAACACAAATACAAATATAAATATGTATACAAGATAGATAGATACATAGATAGATAGATACAGTTTCTTAACATTATTTTTTGAGCCTGTGAAATTCTCTAGCAAAAAAAATATTGAGGAAATGAAAGAAAATACTGTGATGATAAAGGTTTATTCATTAATCCCAGAGAAATTTTATAACAGTATGCCTCTACAACCATGAACTCTAGAGAGTCTGATATACCCATTGGTAGGGTAAAACTCCATGGGTGAGAATCACTGATATAGACAATCTGTATCCAAATAAATAATGAAACCACATCTGATAATAATAATTCTAGTACATACTGAGTTCCCTACATATTATTTTCTCTAATGATACATATATCACAGAATATTATTTCAAAGCCAAATATCTATAAGAACACAAAGACAAACACATGAAATAAATCAGGGAAACAATTAAGCTTCAGAAAATGGTAGTTATAAACAGTGACTTCCTGATCAAATGGAAGAGAAGTAGAAGTGGTCAGAAGTGTGCTGCATGAGGGATGATACAGGAATATCTGCACTCTGTGCCCCACATAGAATTATCTGGTGGTCAAATGTAGGCTCATTAGACAGATACTATCATTGAGAACCTCTCAGAATTACCTTAGGTTTGAGAATTGAGCAGCAGAAGTATGCTTATTTTCTCGAATATGTGGTATAGGTGTATAAATATCATTGCCTTGCTCAAACATGACCCAGGAGCAGATGAAAGAAGCATATATGTGGCATGTCCTAATAGTTCAAAGTGAAAGTCACTTTCAAATAGTTAGTTGCCCATACTCTAGCCATAATAGTGATGGAGATAGATGTGTGGAATGGAACTGAAGTTTGAGGTTAATTTTTCCTAGCAATGTCACACAATGAAGTTTGAAGTATCAAAACTAAATTTGTGAAGTGAAGAACCATATTAGTAAAGGAAATCCCCTCTATATTTATCAGCATAAAATAGAGGCAATTCATTCTTAATTTCACAAAATGGGAGCAAAACAAATTTAAGTAAAATTTTATTATCTCAGTGTATGTTCAAAACTGTTTTTAATTTTCAGTATTTTTATATTACTCAGTATTGAAAATAATGACCTTAATGCATTATGTATCATTTTTACATATTAAAATATTACTTATTTCCTACATTCATTAGAAATAATTTGGGAAATTAAAAGATTTTAAGAGTGTATATCATGACAATAGAAAAGCAATATGCCTAAGTAGTCACAGTTACATGATATAGATGTACCTCATCAAAAAAGAAAGTACAGAATTCATCCAAGTAACCAAGCCTGATTTTATGAAGCTTGTGCCTGAAAAATCTCAGGCCTTTTCCTCACTGAAGAGCCCTCAAGACTCTACTCAAGCATTATTAACTTTAATTACATACACATCTAATAAATTCGATTATTGGCACTACCTTCCCAGGCCAGATATAACCATTTCAAGAGAAACTGTAAATAGCAAGCTCAAGAACTTGAGAAACATAATTGGTTGAATCCATCAATGCAAAGCACTATATCTTCTCCGTTCATTTCTACCTTAAATAAACAAAAACAAAAACAAAAACCTCCACAGGGAATAACTACTTTTCAGGAAAAAAAATAACAAAATTAATTATTTCAGTTCTCAGCAGAGATCACAACCAATATATATATATAATAAAATAAGCAGCATGAGACTACTGTTTTCCAAACAGATTTGTATAGTTTGCTTTTCTGTCCCAATTACTTAGTAAAGTTCTTTCTAAGTTTTTAGAGATAAAAGAATGATTGGTCCCAAAGCAATAAACATTTTATACTCATAAAATAGGTTTTGAATTTCTTTTGTTCAATTAATTTCCTTTGTTAAATTAGAATTAATTTGGACTTGAGATGCTATTAGATTTTAACATTTGTGCACTTCCAATTAAGATAATGTCAAGATTTATTTTTACTTTATCATTTCATCTGTTATAATTTCAAGTTTATTATTGAGTAATCACATTTTATATAGAGAGTGGTGCCTCGGTTTACAAGCTTTGTTTTAGGAGTTTTGGGGAGATGGCTGTGTTTGTGTTTGTGTGGGGAAGACAGCCACACTCATGTTTGTCACTCAATGCAGAGTTTCGGAGGAGAAGCAAAATTTTGAGGAATACCTTTGTTTGGGAGCCTAATAGTTTGCAAACAGAAGCATTAGTGAACCACAGTTTTACTGTATATGATAATTAATATATGACAGTTCAGGTTTGAGAAGATATTAGAAATAAAACAGAAGCATATGATTTTACTCTTAGGAGTGAATACATGTAAGGGATTCAAAAGTTTTGTTACAAAACTACTGAAGTATTTTTAGCAAGGATCTTATGTGATTTGATTTTGTGATATATACAAAGTTGAACTTAGAGTGCTATGTGAAAAATATATTAGAGGGGCACTGAGGGATTATTAGTGAAAATATAAGACTGTAGCAAAAGAGGCAAGCACCTATGTGGTGTAAATTGTCATTTGTACTACCAATAAGTGATGAATTAGGTATGAGGTGAGAGGGAGAAAAAGAGGAAAAAAACAGGGGAGATTGCACATTTCTAATTTAGTGGTCATTTGTGATGCATGATATTTGGATCTAATATCAAGAAGACATACATGAGTAATCTTTAAGAAATATTGGGTTGAATTACCAGTGGAGCCACATTTAAATCTGAGTATTTAAGGTGGATTCATATTGTTGAGCCACAGAATCACTGAACATAAAAATTTATATATCAAAGAACTTTTAGTAGTGATTTATACAAAGTTATTAGGTCAAGAAAGAGGTAAAAAAGTATTATTTTCAATGCATTTATTATTTTGAATTATTTACTTAATATATTAATACAAAATACTTTTTTATGATCATGGATTATAATTATACTTAACTGCCTTTTCATATTCCCCAGGACATTATAATAGGAATAACTATGTGGAAACATGTTTCCGCTACTCTGCTTTCAGCAACTCTTTACATTTTGTAAGTTCCTGCCTATATTTTCCAGGATATTGTCTAAAGTTTGGAGCCTCTCTCACTTATCCCAGCCTTCCTTGGTTTCTCCTCTCTATATGTAATCAGTCATTAAGGTTTATGCATAATTTGGGGGAAATACTTCCCAACTGTAGTCTCTGCCTTCATTGTAGCTTTGGCTCTCCATATCTGGCAACTATTTTATTGAATGAATCCCAGAGCTGCTCATTCAGACTACCTATCCCTTTGCACTCTGATGCTCTATTATCCTGTAAGTACTATTTACATCTTATGAATTCCCCTTTAAGAGCATCCACTGGAAACTTTAAGCTTTCAGTCATGTTTTAAATGATCAATATAGTCTTTGGTGTTCCCCAAAGTTGAATTAAACTGGATGATATTCAAATTATCATTTAATTATATAATAATAAATAACCTCATCTTCCTCTTTTATGAAATACACAAATTCACAGCAGCATTTCCAGTTCTACATATGTTATTTCTGTCTTCTGAGAATCCATTTTCCCTGAATTGTATCTGTTCTACCTCAGTTCTGATACACTCCCTGTTCTTAAGACTTGGTCTATAGTTAAATTTTCTGTATCATTCTTTGCTCATTGTACCCAATTACTCATGTCTTCTTAATATCAGCTTACAGAAGTGACTGATTTTATCAAATGTATCACATTTCCACTCAAAATCTTTAGGTTTTGAATACAGAAAGACTATAAACTCCTTGAACCAGTAAAATATTAAGGTTAATATCAATTACGTGACATTTATTGATCACATTATTTTTGTTTTAAAAAGTATATTATCTTTTTATTTCCTACAAAACTCAGTGAAGTAGATGATGTTATAAGTACTTCCTTTTTACAGATGGAGAGAGACACAGCAGTTTTTAATGCTTATAAGAGAATATACATATACTGAATGAGGGCAGCTACACTTAAACACCAGGTGTCTGACATTTGTTCTTGTGCTCTTAAATATGACTTTATCGTACACTCTCCTTATTTCTCAATTGCAAAACACAGAGCTTAATAAAGGGACACATTCAAAATTACTTCCATAAAATTTACTTAAATAACTTGAAACAATTAATATTCTATGATTTTAATTGTTTTATATAGTTTAAACTGTCCTCACAATGAAACAGCTTATAATGTTTGAGGTTTACAACTAATTTTGTTTCTTTACATCTCTTCCCTTGCCTTCAGCTGCATGAATAATTTTCCAATAGTCCAAACATTTTTCTTGCTCCAGGTTTAATGGAACCAGCAAAGCTAAAACATCCTGAGTGCTCAGCAGTGACAGCATCAGTAAGCAATTAATCTCCAACAGTTCACCTACCATGTATGAACTTCAGAGCTCAATTCAGCACCTCATATGACTCTATGTCCTAATTCTTTCTGGAGAAGAAAGTCTGTAAGCTAAAAATGAAACAGAATGAAAATAGTAAGAAGTTAATGATGCAGATAGAAACTGTTTTTATCTATGAAAAATGAACATATTTTTAAAGGGAAAAATGATTGTGGTCTTGGAACATTTTTGATTTGTTAGTTTTCATCTGCTTCATTTTACCCTCTACAAAATAGGCTTAATAATATTTGTGCCCTGCAGACAGATGTTATGCAATTTAATTAAAGCTTATAAAACATGGAGGGATCCATTTATGTAATTACCTTGCCACTCACCTTTGGCATTCAACTGTTTTCAAGGGGAGCATGCCTTTTATCAGTTATCATACAGGAGAAAACACAGATGTACCATGTGATACATTATGGAAAATGATTTTATGCAGCTTTAAATGAGTAGCAACATAAGGCAGTATTTGGCAAGTGAGCTAAATTCTAAGCTTAGAAATACTGCAAAAAGAACACCAGACTTTGTCACTGTGTCAACTACACTTACTCAAATAGAGTCTACTCTCAAGAGAACAATGACAGAGTGACAGTTGAAAAATGTAAGATCAATATTTTCATTCTTCTCAAATCTTTAATAGGCTTCCATCTTGGTAAGGGTAAAAGCCTAAGATATTACAGTGATTTACCTACAGGAATTTGCATGCTTTGGGCCCTTCTTACCTCTCTGACCGTGCATTCCATTTTGTCCCCTGGCATTCCAGTGTATGGGCCAGGAGATCATCTACCTCATGGATTCTGCACTGGCTCTTTCCTAAGTCTCAAGAGTTTAATAGCCAGATCTCTGCATGACTCATTTCCTTCCTTTTTCCTTCAGGTTTTTACACAAATGATACCTTGCCAGTAAGGTTGTATTTGAGAATACTATTGACCAATGTACTCTGATATTCAGAATCTTTAGTGATTTCCTCCTTGAATTTTTCCCATAATCTTTACCATCACATGACACACTATAGATTTCAATTGTTTGTTTCTTTCTACTAGTCTGTAAGCTCCATGAGCCTAGGAAGATTACGGTGTTTTGTTTACTGATTTATTCTGAGTCCCTAAAAAACTGCCTGTCAAAAAGTTTGCTATCAATAAATATTTATTGAATGAATAAATGTGATAGAAAAATTTTAAATCTCAGGATACAAATGAGATAGTCTGAAATAGAGTCAATCATAGATTTTCTACAGAAAGAAATATGTCCATATGTATTTATGAATAGCAGCTTCATTTTACATCTATTATTTGTTGCAGGGCTAAAATCATATAAATTAGTTAACCTGTTAAATCATTCAATATTTATTTAACTCTTTGCATATGTAACATCTCCAAATTATTGGGTCAATTACAGAAAAAGATAATGTCCTATCTCTTAAAGTAGTCAAAAAAAATTTTTTTTTTGTGGTACCAGGGATCGAACTCAGGTCCTTGCGCTTGCATAGCAGGCAGCAAATCCACTGAGCTAAACCCCTTCACTAACCTAATCCCTTCATTCTTATTATTTGATTTTTTCATACATTTCTCAAAGAAAACAGAGAGAGGAAGAGAGAGACAGAAATAGACAGATACAAAGACAGAAAGAGGCTAAAATATGTACAGAATAAAAATAAAATATACATATTAAAATACACAGATTTAAAAATCATGCTGATTTATTTTAGGTTGATTTAATAACAATACTTATAACAATAAATTAAAGCTAAGTATATGTTGCCTGATAAAGAATTAGTGATTCTGAAAACTTTAATTTTATTCTTTACTATTCAAAAGCTCCCTGGAATACTGATTTTATGTCTAGGTATATATATATATATATGAAAAAATCCCTGGGCCCTATACTTAAAATCATATCATCAGAAACTAGACAAAATAAAATAGGCAAAACAAAACAGAATGCATGACACTGAACTCTCACTAAATGAATTTCTCTATTAAGAAAATGAGTTATTCTTGTGTTTGTTTCCAAAGCAAAGAGAAAGGACGCTATCAACATAATAGATTTTGTGAGAGAATTTCTCTATCTGAAAAGACATGTCAAGAATGTACTATATTTTGTATCACCAAATGTATTCACATACGAACTGATTCAGTACTAGGTGGGGAAAATTTGAACAACAATTCCTTTACATGCATCTTATTACATAAAACTATTAATACTTAGAGTCAGACACAGATTGAGAAAAATATCTGTAAACAAATTTCCAGGGTGTTATGTAAGAGCAAATACATAATGTTAATTTGAATTTCATTTATTTTGAAGGTTATAATATTTTCAAAATATATTAAATTTTGTAAATCTTCTCACATTTCAATTTCAATTCTGAAATGTACCCTAAATGTACCCTAAATTATTTTCAGGATGTATACTGCATCATTTTTTATAACAATGAAAACATTAAACAATTTAATTTCTAAAAAGAGTAGGTGGGATATTTACCTGATGATGTATCTAAAATTTTGGCTTAACATTTAATTGATTAAATAAGAGAAATTGTTATGTTATACAAATACGTATGGTTATATACATTGTTAAAGTCTAAATTGTATTTGAAAAGAAATTAAGATATGTTATGTACATGTACCAACTTCACACAAGGATGTAAACATGTACTGAAAATATGAACTAATAAAAAAGACTAAATAAGTAATCAAAATAAAAATGTATAAAATAGTTTTTATAGCAGCAATTGTTGCAGAAATTAGCTTCTGTTAATTTTTAACTAATACTATGTATAATTCACCCCACCCATATCATAACTTCATCTCTTTGCATACATACAATTTCTACCATGAATGAGATCAGAAAACACCATCACCTCCTCTTCTAACTTTTCTCATGATTTCTTTTCCTCAGAAAGTAGAATATGTAAAACTATCTCTTAGAAATATCTGGTACAGTGGATAGATTTAAAATGTCTGGAAGTTTCAGGAAATCAAGAAGGGTTTTTAGTATTTAAAAAAATATTACTTAATATTTACCCTTAGTTTCCAAAGAAAACCCTATTCATTAGTTTTCTATGTAATAATGATTGGAGTAGGCATTTTCATCTTTTAAACATTAATTTAGAAAGCAATACCTCCTCTTATTGTTGCTTACAAATTAATATGTGAAGAAGTAGCATTAATATATTTTAAAGTTTATATACTAAAACTACAGCCTTGTCTGTATGTCTGACTGAATCTACTAGTGTCTAGTAAGTCGTCTTGAATATAATGACGTCTCAGACTTCTTCAATGGAACTTCACTATTGTCAATCCAATAATGTCAATCTTATGATCTTATGATTGAATTTTTTTTTGTACTAGCTAAGTGGCTTAGCTAGACATGTTAAAAATGTTGAAGCTTCCTTGGTTTTACTATGACCCCAAGATGGAAGACAATGAACATGAAACAAATCATTGATCTTTGTGCATGTAAATGATCTTTTTTACATCAAGAAGTAAACTGGGGGATTTGGTGCTTTTTCCCTAGTTTACGAGTAAAAATTGCACTACTATTTAAAAATGCAAACAACATAATCTATGTCTAGATCATTTAGTAATAAGTTCCTTTTTCAGGTCTATCTATTCTTTTTACACTTTTTTACCACATTAGGTTTAAAATGAAAGTAAACATATGTTCACAAACCTACTGAAAATATCCTTAAGACCAAACCATTTACTGTTTTTACAAAGTCTAATGTGAATTATTTATGTATTGGATATCAACAACTCACAGGACATAGGACACACACAAACAGAAAATACACACAATCAATATTAATAGGTGTATACATACATAGACATACACACAGACATGGAAACCACACCATACAATACATCCATAGATATACACATAAACACAGACACCAGCTATTTCACTGGTCAGGGACCTCTTACTACACTTTGATTCACCTGTCTCCAGTTATTGATTGTTGGCTATTTCACTCAGAATAGAAGGAAATAAGGAAAAATTCAATTTCCTATTACCACAGTTACAAATGAAGAATTAATGTCACAGTAAAAAGCAAAAGAATATGAAATACGGTATAGTTTGTGAAGGAAGATGAAGAAAAAGTATTGTTAAGAGGAATGAGGAAGATCAGAAAAGGTAAGAAAGCTTGATGGAAAAAGAAAGAAATGACTAAGAAATATGACAATGTAGACAGACAAAGAGAGGTGACTGAAAAAAAAAAAAGAAATTCTGCCAGCACAATCTTCATATTTTTTGCAAGAATGGCTTTCTTTTCTCATAACAAGGGAGAATATTTGTAGAAGAAATGAAGACACATCCATTTTATTCTGTCATTTTTAAAGATTGATTCTTCTTCTTCTCTGTTAAATTCTTAAGTGTAATGAAAAAGTAAGCTGACAAGGCTGAAAAGAAAGTTAAAAAGAGAATCTAACTATTTGACATATTTTTTATGATTCAGTAAAATTCCTTTTTCAATATCATCACCTCCAGTTAAACTTAAGAACCAATGAGTTGCTAGAATTTTATTGATTTAAATTCTTTAATAATAGGAATATATTTCAAAAATTACACATTTGTTTGGAGGTCCTTCCACTTACTTTAGAAAAAAAAAGCGTTCATTCCTGTCATATAGATTTTTGTCAAATTTTTCTTATCTTAACAGGCTAGCTGGTAAATAGTCTATTAATTATCAGGATTAATCTACTTTCTATTGTTTTTATTGGATACATGTTGCCAGGAAGCAGAAGGCTAAGGGTATTTTATTTCTCTTTTTATTTGATTTTCAATTTACAACCATCTGGCACAAACCTGAAGCTTGTGGCAAGAGTCCCATTAAAAGGAAGAATACAAAAACATAAGAAAAGGTTATTTTCATAACCGAGAATTGAGAATATGCTCAGATATTTATAAAACCTTGGTTGGAAAATCCGAAGTGATTACATATTTTAGATATCTTTACCTTAAATTCTGGCATGAAGTATAAAAGAAAGCTGAAATCTGTGACTGCTCTTTAGAAAAATAATAAACATTAAAACGAGGCTTCTTATTACTGAATGATTAAGAGTACAGGTCTGAAGTCAAATAACTTGAATTCTTTTTTTTCCCAACACTACAGTTGTGTGTTTATAGGTTTTTCATGGTTTCCTTATATACACGAGGTCATAAAGCAAATTATCAAAGGGCTTGTTTACTGATTAAATGAGAATAATGCATATAAAACAATACTTTTCTTGGATCTTCTGTTCTCTCAGTAAATGTGTGCTATTATTACTTGAGAAGAAAAAATAGTTTTAGTCATACAGTGAGATTATATAACTTTGTCAAGTTTTTGATTTACATGATCATTCTTCTGGATGTAGATCCAAAAGTTAACACTGAAAGGAACTTTAAATAGTAATTAGCCAAGTTCAATTTCCACTATATATATACAAAATAGCAAGTAAATGTCATATGTTAAAAACTAGAAAAAGCCAAATAATCTGCAACAGGGTATTTTAAAGTCAATTTGACAGTTAATGTTTCAAAGCAGCCAGATAAACTAAATTCTATAGAACACCAGCCACACGTGAGGAATGACGAAGACATATAGATTTTTCAACACTGGGAGATTACAGAAGGTAATGGAAATCATAAAAAACAGATAGGAAAGTATTTTAAAATAAAAAATTTTAGCCAACTTTCATAAGCGAAATGAGCACTACCAGGATGGTTTAAGTTATCTGAGAGATTCAAACCAACAAACAAATGAAAAAACTATATCTACTCAGGAAGAAAGTTTTTTTTTTATCACAGATTTCTTTCAGTGCTCATTAGAAAATAACAGATTTGTGAGATCTTGCCTCAGCAGCACTGGCATTTAGGACACGATGATGCTTGAGGGTAGATGAAGAGTATCCAGAGAAACATACTTACTCACTGAACCTTTCTTCAGCCACAGTGATGACTGACAGCCATGCGATGATAGGCACAAACTTTACAAGCATAGCAGACTACTATTCTTTAATATTGAGCAAAATCTATCTCCACTGGATGAGGGCAGAAAATCTTCCCACCCCTACTCAAAGGAAAGGTAAACTGCTGCTGAGGGTGCAAGAGTGAATCCAAC
This sequence comes from Heterocephalus glaber, assembly GCF_000247695.1. The sequence continues at coordinate 45,204,924 of NW_004624731.1, forward strand.
CCCACCTTCTTCATCAGCACTTAGCAAAAATGATTTATCCCCTGGGGGACAGTAAGACAACTGATGCCAAGTATTCTGTACCCCGGTGAAAGCAGAAGTCTACTGCCATTAATAGGATCATATGACACATACCTATGTTCTATGGCTACTCTCAGCAGGAGAGAACACTGTCATTAAGAAAGGGGATGGGGATGTAGCTCAGTGGCACTGAGCCTGCCTGGGAAACACAAGGTCTTGAGTTCAATCCCCAGTACTGGGAAAAAAAAAAAGAAAGAAAAGAAAAGAAAAGAAAAGAAAAGGAAAGGACATTGTGTCTCACCCACTACTAGGCTCAAGTGCACAAGGTTTGACTAAGTCTGAGGTTGGAGCTGGGCTGAGAAGTCCTTTGCCTGGCCCCACTCTCAATATGAATTTTTCAATGAGAGAAAAATGACTATTGTCTCATGTTAGAGATGAGAACAAGCCTTAGGGAGAAAGAGTTTGTCTCTCATTTTCAGGGATCTGGAGTTATTGGAAAACTGTCTTATCATTTCAGGCCTCATAAAAAGCATGAAAAATAGCAAGATTCTAAAACTGGAAGGGTCTGAATTCTTACAATACACTTAAGGTAAGTACAGCAACAACAAAATAAACTGCTGCAAAAGTGTATTAATCTAAGTCATCACACTTTTCACGTAACAGGACACAAGGAGAGCCCAAAGCTGGAAATGAATGTCAATGGAGTGTGCCACTTCTTTTCCTGCAGAAACAATATCTGTTAGTTAATTTAAACATTAGGAAACATATGTGAAAAAAACTGGAAAAAATGTACATTTGTCACAGGGAAAAATACTCAAGAAAATTATGTAGAAATGACTCACAGGGTATCATCAGATAGGAGTTTAAAAATAAATATAATTAATACATTAAAATGGAATGGAAAGTTAAACATGTAAGGAATTTAAGCAGACAGATACAATAGAAAAGAAATTGTTAGAAATGGTGGAAAATATATTTTTGTGGGGTTGTTCATGGTATTGGGCATTGGACCCATTGTCTTTAAACTGAGCTACTATGACAGCCATTTATTTATTTTTGGCTTTTCTTTTTTAAAAAACATATTTTCACTAAGTCAGTAAGTTGCATGGACTGTGATTGAAACTATAGTCCTCTTGTATCAGCCTTCTAGAGTGCTGGAATGACAGATGTGTGCTACCAAGTCAAATTAGAAATAAAAATTTTGAGAACAGATTGAAGAATATTTTAATTGATTTATTTTTATAATATACACTGCCTGGAAAAAAAATAAGTTATTTAGAAATCAGTAGAAATAATTCAAATAAACACAAAGATATAAAAGTATAAATAAAACACTCACAAAATTACAATTATTGGATAATACCGAACAATTTAACATGTTAATAATTTTTGTCCTTGAAAGAGTGTAAAGGGTAATAAAAAAATCTTCAACTTTTAAATAATAATCACCCAACAATAATGGAAGTTTAAGAAAAAGGTAGATCAAGAAAGTCAAGAAAAACAGGTTGGAAAGTAATAACAATAAAAGACTCATCAAACAACTAAACAAAATATATAGTCACATTATTTTCTAAGTTGTGAAAACTAAACATAAAGAGAAAATCTTGTAGTGAAAGGAAGTAGATACATTGCATATGGTGAATCAATCATTCATTCTTACCAAAAGCTGTAATTCAGATGTCAGCAGAACAATAACTTTAAATTACTCAAAATAAAATGATTATTTTTGAATTTTATAGAAAAATATATTTCAAAATAGAAACCAAATAAAGACATTCTTACATTAAAATAAATATTAATGGAATTTATGCAGAAAAAATGAATAGTAAAAATATGAATTTATAGAATATACAGAGGATGTTAGAATGCTAAAAAATTGAACAGTTAAAAATTAAATTTTCCTTCTTAATTTATTTGAAAAATACCTACCTAAAACATTTTTATAGGTTTGTAATATACATACAGTAATATATGTGATAAATAGCATGATGAACGGGAGTGAGATAGTAAGAGTACACTATTGTAGAGATTTTATTTATGCATGAAGAGGTATACAAATAGTTAGAGATGACTGTGAAAAGCTACAAATGGATATTATAATCTTAAATAACCCTAAACTCATACTATGACATGCAGTAAACTAGTCAATAATAGATAAAACATATTAGTCAGGTTTCTTATTGCTGACACAATACTGTACACCCACAACTTAAAGGAGGAGAGGTTTAAGTTGGCATATAGTTTCAGGGGTTCAGTCCAAGGCAGTAACTTCTGAATGGATGGACAAAGCAGAGCAAAAAGGCTTAGTTCATGGTGACCAATTAACAGAGCAGGGAACACTGCTAGAAAGAAAAGGGTGAGGGACCAGTTATAGTACTCAAGGTTATGTACATGGCCTACCCAGATGCACCCAGAACTGTGCTTTACTAATCCTCTAGATTGCTGGCAAGACAATCAGTTGACATAATTAGTTAAACCACCACAGATAAAATAGAAACACTAAAAAGTTTCAATTACTTTAGGGGTCCCAGACAAAAGCAGAAAAATGTAAAGATTAGATCTATAATCAAACTCTATCAATAATTGAAATAAAATACGATGACACAAGCATTGCAGTTAAAGGTAGAAGTTGTAAGATTTTGTTTTTAATAAAAGAACCAATATTACACAATCTATAAGAAAACCACTTGAACTGTGAACAAATGAAAGATGCAGGGGAGAAAAAATGAGAAATAAGAGTCATTAACAATAATAAGAACAAAAAACTAGACGCTCATATTAATGTCACCAAAAATTCCAGAAAATGCAGTTTTACTAAGGGCAAACAGAGTCATTACAGAATGACAGTGGATAAACTCATCTAAAAGAACAATTCCAGAGAGATATGCACATAATAACAAAACTTCACAATGAATGAAAATAAATAGATAAATGCATGCATACCGAGAGCACTGAAAGACAAAATACACTAGGCAAATTCACAATTATAATTTGAAGGTTTGTTTCCATTCTCCGTGTGACTGATAGAACAGATAGACAAAAAAACAAAAAAAAAGTATGTAGAGTAATAGAATAACACTACAAAACAATTTGACCTAATCAGCATAATCCAGCAGTAGCTTGTCTAGCTTGCAAGAGATCCTGAATCTCATTACCAGCACTTTAAACAAAAGTATGAGTATAAAAGCTAAACAAAATTAAAAGAATCAAAAATAGTCAAAATATATAAATCATGGACTCTGTAGTGATACTAAAATAGATAACAATAATGGAAAGATACATAAAATAGCTAAACATTTGGTGTTTAAACTGCTCATTTGTAACTAAACTCTAAGTCACCATTAGAATGAATAAATAGAATAAGAAAATTTCTTTCCTGAATAAAAGTGAAAGTAGAATATATCAACTAAATCAATGTTTAGAAATTTTATAATTTGAATACTTATTTTTGAAAGACTGGTCTCAACTGAAGGAAAATGAAAAAGATGAGCAAACAAAACAAGATCAGAAGAAAGAAATAACTGAGACAAAAAATATTAAAATAGGAATCAGGACAAGAATAGAGAAAATTATGAAAGGCCAGAATATATTTATAAAAATAATATATGTGATAAATGTCTTATCAGATCTTATCAAGAAATAAAGACTGATCCTGTACAAAAACTATATGACTATAGCAATACTTTGAAACATTTCTGTTTTCTTCTTGTTCCTTCATATTTTTAGTTCTTACATTGAAGTCTTTAATCCAGCTTGATTTTTGTAATTAGTGAGAGATAGGTGTATAGATTCGTATCACTGCACATGGATGTCAACTTTCCCAGGATCAATTCTTTTTTTTTTTTATTAAATTCTTTTATTGGTACATTGCAGGTATACAACACAATTACATTTCTCATTGGGAATTGTACCTTTACATAATGCATCTTTGTCTTATTTTTTCCCCATTCTTAGCTCTCCCTTCACCCCCTCCACCCTTCCCTATTTACAAAGACTTTATTTCCATTTTTTCCATTTCTCAGCATTTTTCCTTTCCCTTCTTTCCTTTTCCTTGCCCCTCCCACTACCCCTACCACTTTGCACCTTTTCTTCCTATTTTA
>NW_004624731.1:45221656-45235730 GCF_000247695.1 Heterocephalus glaber
AATAAAGTCTTTGTAAATAGGGAAGGGTTGAGGGCATGAAGGGAGGGCTAGGAATGGGGAAAAAATAAGAACCAAGATCCATTATGTAAAGGTACAATTCCCAATGGGAAATGTAATTGTGTTATATACCTACAATGGACCAATAAAAGAATTTAATACAAAAAAAAGATTGGATAGTATTCCACTGTGTTTATATAAATGGAACACTTTTTATCCTTTAAACCATCAATAGACATATAGGTTGATTTTGTTTCTTAGCTATTGTGCATACTAAAAAATGAATTTAAGAGTATAGATATCTCTTTTAGTATCTTGGTAAATTTAAATATTTTTAAGTATTTTGGTGAAAGAACTTTATTTTCTCCCTCTTTTTATATCTCTTTGAGATAGCTATTTCACTACTTTTGGATATAAACCCAGTTGTGGGATTGTTGGATCATATGATTGTTTTCTTTTTAAGTTTTTGAGGAATCTTTATGTGGATTTCAATAATGGTAGTAAAAACTTATATTCCCACAATGTACAATGATTATATCTTTTCACATCTTTGCTATGTTCACATCTCTGTTGTGTTTTATCTTTTTGTTAAGAGAAATATAGGAGGTGTGAAGTGGTACCTCATCATGGTTTTGATTTACAGTTCCCTGAGTAGACATCATGTTAGAATGGATTGTAAGAAGATGACTTCTTTTATGTCAAACAATATTGGTACAGTATTACAAAATCTATCATGGACAAAAACAAAGAAGGAATTATATATAAAGAATATTCCCTTAGAAATAACAGTTTGCTTACCTGAAAAAAAATAACAGAAGTACAAAGGTACTTTGGTTGACGAACTTAATTCTTTACAAAAGTCTGGTAACAGAATTCATTTCACAATTCTAGTTGCCACCAATTCAGTTGTGGAACAAATTATGTGACCAGAATCATGGAAAGAATTAAGTTTGTGCACTGAAGTATCACTGTAGATGGTCTTGTATTGCATTTATTTTAATAAATAAATATAATACTTTGGGTGAATGCTATTGCCATTTCATGAGCCAGAGGACTGAAGAGAATCAGAGAAAGGAAGGGCACAAAAATCAAAGAAGAGGTCACCAATTTCCATAATCATTCATTTTGAGTTTGATCGGTGTATTCCTGGTACTCTTAATCCTTTGGACTAGCTTTTTATTGATTTATGCTATTTTATTGTTCACAAAGTAGACTATACTGTTTACTTCTTTGTTCTATGCTTATATTTTAAATTAATGTTACTATTGCCAAATAGGCAGGTGCAATTACTAACCTTACTGACACAATTGTATTTATTTTCTATCTTGATACTATTTATTGCAGCATTTATGTAACAGAAACTCAGCCTGGCCTACAGATACTCAATGAGTAGCCAAAAGCTGGGTAGAATTTTCTCTCTCCTTTAATTTTTTTATCCATGTCCTTTATTATATTAAAATTTTGAGTCAGATCCCTGTTTAGGTCTGCATATAAACTGTTAATTATTTCAGGACTGTCTGTCTAAAAACTGGTAATACAAATGTTATTAGCTTTAAATTTACCTAACCTATTTTATTCCTACTCAATTCTGAAGACACCAAAGTAAGAGTAAGTAAGATATTTTCAGGGTTTGCAATGACATTGAGCTGCCAACATTTTACCACATTTTATACCTGGAGTGGTGCCTAGAAGTCTCTGATCATTGTTTTTAATTGCAGTCACTGTGGATTTCAGAAGTGGAGTCTTTTAGCCATGAGGAGATCACCCCCACTCAGCCAGGAATAATTGCCCTATGATAGAAGTGAGGCTGCCCCGCTAGCAGGAGAAATCATCTCATGGAAACTAGTTTGGCCCTTGAAGCCATAAGAAGTTCTCCAGAGCCACCTTATAGAACCAGATCTGAGATACTCATGAAATAGACTACAGTTTGACCAAAATTATCTGCCCTGCCAACTCTGCAAACTGCCCAGCTATGCAAACTTCCAACTCTTGCCTTTGCTCTCCTTTTCTACAAAACCTTCAAGTTTTTATTTGTTCTCAAAATTTTTTATTCCTTCTCACCTTGGCCATGCTAATGAAAGCCCATAATGCCTTTTACAACTGCTCAGCTCCTTGATTATTGCTCTGGGATGCGTGATTGAACACATTCTGTTGGGATGCTGTGAGTTGGGGCTTCGTCATAAAATTCTGGTATCATTGGCATAATACTCTATAGAGAGATCTAGTCTATTAAAATTTTACTATCATATCACCCCTCTCTCAAATAACTTAGTAGAATGTATACTCTTTTTTCTTCAATATCCACTCATTGAAGTAAATTCTACTTAACTGAGAAACTTATGAATCTGTGCCTGACATGAATTCTCTCCAAAATTCTCTTTCAGCTACTATATTCAGTTTTTTGTTGCTTACATGAAAAGGCAATCCTAGGCCTAGCCACTTTCATCTAGAGTTAAATAAATGAGCGTTTTGCTGGTTTTAGAGCCCTTGGTGCTCCAGTTGGTGCTTTTTTATGAATCCCACTGAGAACTCCATAACTTCATATTGTTATCTTGCAAAGGGAAGTTACCTTCATTTTCCCAGTTTACTAAGCAGGATTTTCAAACCAGGGTAAGTCAATCATAAAACTTGATTTAATCTGCTTACCAAAAGTCTATTATGGGATTTATGAAGGCAGGTACAATTTGCTTAGCTTTGGGGCCTATGCTTCACTGTTGCCTGAATTACTATTATTCTTTTAAATGAGACAGGTCTCACTATTTAGCTCAGGCTGGCCCTGAATGCAAAAAACTCATGCCTCAATTATTTGAGCATAGGGAATGCAGATATGGAGGACCATGACTCCGAGTTGTTGCCTAAATATTGAAGATCGTAATCAAAGTATGTGTTATTAGTAATTTGCATGTTTAAAATATCAGTATTGGTGAGAATTGTAATAGTTTCTTAAAACAACATAAGTACAAGAGATTGTTTACATGTTTTTAAAATATTTTATAATATATAAAATTTACGTTCTCTGCTGCAAGACAAAAAGTGAATAATTTATATAATTAGTGAAGATATAAGATATCTATGTAGAATATATCCATTATGTGTTCTATACAGATGTATACATCATATATACATATATACATATATAGTCTATGTAAGACACATTATTTATATCTGTAGATCAGCCAAAAACAGGGTGATAATGAAGCACTATGTAAAGAGATTATGGAATATTTTTTATTCTTTGTATTTTGTCTAACTTTCTAAACTTCCAAGTGTAAGAATTGCTATTGGTATAAGTAGAAATTAGATGTAATAATCAATTGCTGTTGCACAATCCACACAAATATTTTGATGACAGAAAACAATATATTATCTTCCTAGGACTAATAAATGAGCAAAAAGGGCTACACTGGGTGGCTTAAATAATAGTACTTTTTTGTTTCAAGGTTGTGGAAGCTAAAAGTCTGAAGGAAGTTCTTACTGTGAAGTTAGAAGCACAGAAAGAAAAGCTCATTGCCCAAGCACATCTTAATACTCTGCTAATGTCACATTCACTCACAAGTTATTCATAAATGCAAGTCACATTGCCACACCATTAGAAAGATGGCAGGAAGTGTGCTCCAGCCCTATCAGAGGAACTGCAGTGTCTCATGTGAATAATACAGATATAGCAAAGAATGAGGGATTGGGGCAGCAAATCAATCCACCAGATGAGTGTTGGGACAATCAATAAATTTACTTTTACTTCATTATGTTTATTTTTTACTTAAATGAGGAATAAAAATTTAGCTGCAGTTTAAAATTCAAGGAAAAATGAAAAATATAATCATAGTCCAAATATTAATTTTATAATTTGCAGTAGAAAGCATACTTCAATTTTAAATTATGTTATACAGCCATTAACCACATAAAGGCATGTTGGTCAGTAAAAAACCATGGATACAATTACAATCCTGCAACATTAGGAAGGAGCTCAAAAATTCCTACTTACCAATGTAGTAGCCAAAAACATTGAAGTACAATGGATTATTCACATATTTATAATCCTGGCATAAACAATTCAAAAACTTTACCAATCATAAGAATGTGTAATACATATAATTATGTACAATATATAATACTTAATAATGATGTTATCATTAAATATTAAATATTATTACTATATTTTACATGAATATTTTAAATATTTATAATGCACTTCTTCCACTTATTAAACAATCTACTTTCAAACAATATACCATCATACTGGTAACAGACTCATATCCCTAGGTTTGTCACATCTCTTTTTAAATTTTTATTTTCATTAGTATATGTTGGTAGCACATAATGATAATATTCACTGTGGGAAGTTGGTATAGATACACATTCTAATTTTTTGCATCCCTTTTGCTCCCCTCCCTCATCCTTCCTTTTATCTCTTGGTCTATTTTCCATTTGCAAGTGCAGCTGGATGCCACTTTAATTTACTGACCAAGTTGATCTATGATTGTGTAAGTACACTCTATGATTACTACACAATAATAAAATTGCCTAAGGAAACACTTTTCAGAATATATGTTTATCATACACATGACTGTGTTCATTTGAAAACTATCCAGAAATAAATGTATAAAGACGCCATCAAATATGGTTGACATTTTTGTTAATTTTCATAAAAAAAGAGTATAAATTCAGAGTTGTCTATAGATTGCCTAGTAGTTAACATTATTCCTTTGATAAGAAAATTAGGGTAAATAAGAAAATGTTCAATATTGATCTTTTTCAGTGATCGTAACAAAATAGCTATGTGATGTCAACAATTCATTAGTATCATTTTCTGCCTCACTCTAAATATTTAGATGATTTTTATTTCACTTTAAATTTGTATAAGAATGAATAATGTAAGCAAATGCAAGTCAAGTGGTATAGGAAGGAGCCAAAGAAGGAAAAGGGTACCAAGAGAGAATGAAAGTGAGAAATGAAAGCAAAAGAAATAACCTAGCTGTCTATAAATAACACATGAGCACTTATGTGCCAAATGAAAAATACATATGAATATGCATTTGTGTTTTTGTGCAGTAAAGGTGATTTTTCTAAACTTAATTATTCATATATATTGAGGACATTTTCAACCGTGTTGTGGAGATACTTGAATTCATTATTATATTTCTGTACTGTAAACATATACATATCAATATTTTATAGAGCGTATTAGTTAGAGTTCACTAGAGGAACAGATTTAATTATATGTATGTAAAGGACTTACTAGATAGGATTACAATGGCTTCCTGAAGAATCAAACATCAGGGATTGAAGAATGAAATGGCATTTCCACAAGGAGACCTTGAGGATTCAATCCAAGTATCACAGCCTGCATCTCACTGCAGAATCTGGTGCAAGTCTATGTTGGAAACCCAAAATGTCTGCATTGGAAGCCTGAAGATTCTGCTGTGGAAGCCTGGAGGTACTGGAGACAAATGTTCAAAGGCAATGGTGAAGACTGGCACTTCCTCTAAAGAAGAAAATAATACTTCTGTCTTTGTTCTCTTTTTATTCCATCCAAGCCTATTTTTTGATGTCACTCACATCTAGGGAGTGTCTTTGCTCCTCAGTTTGCAGCCAGGATGTCAACCATCCACAGACCCACCTAGAGCCTTACCAAACTCCTGTGATTCTTATTTAAGTCAAGATGAAATTTCAAAATTAACAATCAAAATCCTCCCGTTGTCAACTTGACAATGGATTCATCTCCTTAAACAATACTTAATCCCCAGATAGAATGACAAATCATAATTGAGTCAAACATTATACAATTATTCTGCGTACAAACAGCAATCCAGATTCCCTACCCTGAATAGAATACAAAGTTTTTTGGAGAGTGATGCTTATTTTTCTCCTAACATTTCATAACTTAAACTTTATAGATTTAACAATGCTAAAGAACTGATACTAAGTCTATCGACATTATGTGACAAAGAATGAAAACAAAGTTATCTTAATATTTGTGTACATGTAGACAAATATATAAACAAAATACTAAAGATATACTCATGACGATTGCAATCTTCACTTTTGTAACTTGTCATGTGGTCATAGCTGGTGTTGATAACTACCTTCTACTACCCATTATGTATTCCTTTCCTTGGCCTTCAGCAAGCATGTCTTGGTCCTTTACTTGGTAGTGTGATCCATAGGTTCATTCTTGAAGGTTCTAGGCCATTTTTCATCCTGCCTGGATTGGGTTACTGTAGTTTCTCAATGAGCTTAATAATAAGGTATGGTAATAGTAGGAGATACCCTAAGGGATCTCTTGTACTGCAAAAGCATTCATTCTTCTGTTCCCCACCTCATTTTGGAATAATAGTCCAATGTCCCCCATTGTAGTCTAGATCAATCACCCTTGCTATCACTATAACTCTCTTTTGGTCAGAGGCATGCAGAGCCCAAAATGACCAGGCCAAACACTTATCTTCAGTGCAATGGAATCATCATCATGTTTCCTGATAGTGTACAAACCTTTGCCTTTCTGTAACTAAGATTTCATAAGGCTATGATTACAGGATGCACACATTTTGTTAGTGGGTCATTAAGGGTAATGACATTAGGAAACATTCCCACTTCCACTCCTTGATTCATTGACTCATGGATCCTGTCTATGAAGAATCAGAACCATAGACTGGATATTAATTGATAGCATACACAAGCCTTCTGGAAAACCTTGCCCCAGTCCTACAATGTATTTCCACTTAGCTGGTGCTGTAAATGCACCTTAAAAATGTCATTCCACCTTTCTATCAATACTGGTGCTTCTGGATAGTGAGGAACTTGATAATGCCAGTGAGTTCCATGAGCAAGGGCCCATTGCAATGTATTTCTTGGTTACAAACAATGCTGTCTAGAATACCATGATAGGGTAGGAGGCATTCTATAAGTCCATTGATGGTAATTTTTGGAGAAGGATTACATGCAAGAAAGGCAAATCCATAACTGAAATAAGTGTCAATGCCAAGAAGAACAAACTGTGGCCATTTCCATTGTTGATGTGGTGCAATCTAATCAACCTGCCATCAGGCTGATCACACCAGGAAATGTTCTCACACCAGGAACACAGTGTTGGTCTTTGCTGCTAGCATGCTGCATATTCAGTAGTGGCTAGAGCCATGACAGTCTCGGTGAGTGGAAGTCCATATTGCTGAGCCCATACATAATCTCCATCTCTGCCACCATGGTTCATTTTTTCATGATCCCACTGACAATTACAGGGATGAGTGAGGAAAATTGTTGACCACTGTCAACAGAAAAAGCCATACTATCCACATGATTATTAAAATCTTCTTCTCTTGAGGTCACCTTTTGATGAAAATTTACATGGACACAAATATCTTTACATGCTTTGCCTATAATGGAAAGATCTATCCAAATATTCCCAAAAAATCTTTGTCACCAATTTTCCAGCTATGTTCCTGACCACCTGGCTACAGCCCAGGAATTGGTATATAGTTACACATCTGTCCATTCTTCCTTCCAAGCAAATACACAATGAGCAAACATACTGCCTAAAGTTCTGCACACGTGATTTTTTCTTCACCATTGTCCTTTATTGGAGTTCTAGACAGGGACTATAGTGCTACAGCTGTCCACTTTTAGATGGTGACTGCACAACGTGCAGAATCATCTATAAACCAGGCCTTAGTTCCTCTTCTGTCAATTGATCCTTTGGTACACTCCAGTAGGACATGGCATATGCTGGGGAAAAGAAGGTGGTATTGCAGGAGTAGGAGCCATGGGCATTTGGGGAACATCTTCACATAACTTACGTTTGCTTTCCAGACTTGCTTGGGCCCATCATGGAGATACCACTTCCATTTATTTATGGATTATTGCTGTTTGTCCAACTTTATGACTTGTTGAGTCAGAAATCACCTAATTCATAATGGGCATCTCAGGCTATTGTTTCTCATGGTCACGAATTCAGTTTCCGTGAAGGCCCAATAGCAGGGCAGAAGCTGTTTTTCAAAGGCAGAGTAGTTATCTGCAGATGATGGCAGAGGCTTGCTCTAAATTCCTAAGGGTCTTGGAAAAGATAACTTTGTTATTGGCATTTTTAACTTGGAAAAGTACTGCACTGCTTTGCTTATTGGAATGACTGATAAAATAATTTAATTGAATTAAAAGGAAAATACTACTTATATTTGAATGATGGAAGTGCTTAGCAGTTAAGTAATTCATCTCCAATAAATATTTTTTGTAAATCTTGAATGGAGGCAACAAAAGTATTATTACCATGGGGACCAGATGTGTTAACACCTTACATACTTCACAGGAAGAATTTAATGTATTCTTTTTTTTCCCTATTCTATCAAAGTAGACTTCAGTGCCATATATTTCTTTAGTTTCTTTGTAGATTCATATTTAACTTTAAAATGTGTTATACTTTTTGTTTGAAAACCCAAATAACATATAAAATTTAATCCAAGTAACAATTTTAGTCTGCCTTGCAAGGTAGGCAATATATATACTCTATAATAATATGGATTTTGACAATAGTATCATACAAAATTCTGTCAGTTTGTAATATTTTGGCTATTATCCATGTTTTATCTTTAGTCACTCTGCAAAATGCTTGGGTTTCCTGTGATAGATATATTATTGATGTGGAATTTAATAATCTGAAATATATTTTAGTATAAAAGATAAGATAAACTATCTTTTGTGTGTTGATTAATGTAATTTCCCAAAGGAAATCCTTTTAGTTCTATCTTCACAATATATATTGAGTCTGATTGCACCACATTCTTCCTGGTCTAAACCATCATCATTTCTTACCTAGGATTATATAATAATTTTTTAATGCAGTAGTCAAAGTGTTCTCTGAAAAACACAGACGATCACATCACAGCTTTCACTCTGAATTCCCTTATTGTTCCACATATGACTGAAAATGAAAAACAAAAAATAAAATCTGCATTATAGACAGTAGAATTAAGGGGATTTGTTTTATTCTCACTTTTAGCCCCATAATGAAAACATCCTGGGGCCGGGGATTTAGCTCAGTGGTTTCGTCACTTCCTGCGCAAGCGCAAGGACCTGAGTTCGATCCCCGGTACCAAAAAACAAAAAGAAAACATCCTTTCTAATCTCTTTTCCTTCTCCTATATTTTCCACATTGGCCATGTGTTACTTCTAGAAAATTCATGTATGTTCCTGCTTCAGGACTATTTCATGGAGGAACAGTTGTTCTTTCTCTTTGGAATAGGTTCATCATTTGTTACTGTCAAGTTCGTGCAAAGATACTTTCAGGATGAGGCTTCTCCTCACTTAAAACAGTTATTTACTATTTAAATGATAACATACCCTCCTCCCTGTCATGGCACTTCTAAATCTTTTACCTATTGTCATGTCTTATGACTAGATGTCCCTACCAAACCACATGTACTCATAGTTAGGCTTTTGGAAAATGCTTGGATCAGCCCATTAGTCCACTGATGTATTTATATAACTGGGTGTGATATTGGGAGGTGAAGCCTGGGGGAACAAGGTGAGTCACTGTGTGTTTGGCCTACTCCCTTGAGCACTCCTGCTCCCTACCTGCCTGTTTTGCCATGAACTTTCTCTTCTGCTATGCCCCTCTGTCATCCTGCCCTGCACCAGAGCCAGCTGACCCTGCACTGAAATCTCTACAAACTGTCAGCCAATATAAACTTTCTTTCTTTAACTTGCGGGTGTAAGATATTGTGTCACAGTGACAATAAAGTAACTAAGACATCTATTCTTTGTTTCTATTCTTCTTTTTAAAGAATAGCACTTAGTGCATCCTAATAAACTATACAGTTTACTTGTATTATGTCTTAATATTTGTATACCCTACTGGATATTTACCTCTCAAAGGTAGGATTTTTGTTTGTTCACTTTAATTAGAGTAGCATCAATGGCTACAAAAATAATTGGAGTATAGTTGGTTCTCCAAAAGCATTAGTTGTATAAAGGACAAAATCAAAGTGATTGAAAAATAATGTTTACTTTGCTTGTGCAGAGTTGGTACATGTGCATAATGCATCATAATTCCTATTTTCATTCCCTTTCCCTCTCCTCCCCCTTCCATCTATCCCTTGATCCCCTTCTTTTTTATTTTTTTACATATTTCTAGTACATAATGTTTAAATTTCGTGTGTGAAGATGATGCATATTTTATGATAAATATTTCAAATTCAAAAAATTATAAAGAATAAAATGTCAAATAAGTAAATTCATTTACTTCTATTTTGATGTAACACTATAAGTGATTGTCGTTTCTGAAAATCTTTTATATCATAACACTATTTGCATTCTATCTATAAGGAATGTTGTTATCAAATAAGTATAAAAAGATTTTGATTACCACACTGGCAAAAGATTGACAGTCTGAGGAAGACCAGATAGGGCATGTCACATCATGATATATTTTATAGGTCAATATAAGTTGATAACTAATTCATAATATTGTAAAAATCACTAAACTATTTTGAGTATGAGGGTAACATGACCTGATTTATTTTCATCAATGAGTGGAGAAAATAATTAGGAGACAAAGATTAATATGAAGCAGTAGGAATGTATTGCTATTGCCTACATTAAAATCATAGTGGCTTAAAATAAGTAAAAGGAGTGGAGACAAGTGATGGTGTTTGCTTATCATTGGAATTTGGAGTGAGGACCAAAACAGGTGTCAGTAAGGACTGCAAGATTTCAGGTATGGTAACCAAATGGAATGTTAATTGTACTTTTTGACAATCTGGAAACTGCAAGGTAGACTTTAGTTAGGATAAATAAAAAGTCATAATTTGTTCTTTATTCTTTGTGATTCAATTTTAATTTGGCTTTGAAATAAGGATTATCTGACAGACAAATGAGTAAATGACTCTGAAGTTTAGAGAATATATGTAATCTGAATTAATGATTTATTGACTTCTGAATTTACAGTTGATGTTTAAATCAGGGAATGAGTGAGATAATCCCAGAAGAAAATTTAGAGAGAAAAGAACAAGTGATATATAAAGAAGATACAGTGACTAGAGGAAGGATGAAAACCAAATGGTGTCATTTTATGAAAATTATGATTAACTACACCAGATGTTGATAAAAATTTATCTAAAATGGGATGAAATAATTGTAACTAGTACTTAAATATTCAAATCCTCATTCCAGCTTCTGAAAATGTTGCTCTTTGAGAGCTCTTCATTGACAGCCTCTTAAAGACACAGCTGACAAGATCACACATTCTTAAGGTCAGGCTGATATCAACAACTTGGTTATTTAGATTTATATTTTCCAATTATTTTCCTCAAATTCAGATAAATCAGAAGAGATTTTCCAGTTTTCCAAGGTGTTATGACTCCATCCAAGCTAAATTCTCTTTTACTCTATTACAGAGCCTATTTTTTTCTCATTAGTATTCATGCCCCAATAAATTTTCAATGTGGTAACTTATATCACAATATTTGCTTGGCAAGTAACCAATATATAATATTTGATAATAATGATAGGTATAGAAAGTGGACATTAAGCTCAATTTTAAAGCGGGATCATTAGCTGGCTACATGGCCAAGAGAACTTCATATGGTGATGGTTAAGCATGGAGAATCATGTATAAGATGTCACTGAAGTTTGTAGATTTTCATCTAAGAGAACTAAGATGGGATAAACTGTGGATGGAAATCACTGCTAGGCATGGCATTATCATTCTTTTGAAAATATTTGGAAGTAGACTGATTGCTTTTGCTTGCAGCACTTTCCCGAATTTTATGGAGAAAGATAATGGAAGGTTGAAGGTAATTCATAATTACAGGCTAGATGTGAAAGCCAGAAAACCTTCTTGGCAACATGTAAACATCTACTAATCTCCTGAAGATAGATGGCAGAGAACAATGAACATGAGGTCTCAAATTGGCCTTTTGAGTAGCAGAACTTCAAAGAATATTAAATTTTCAGCTGGACTGGTCTGCCCTGTCCCAGTCAGAACTCTCACTGAGATGGAGTGTAACTGAAGTCTCTGAAAAGGAACATCTGGATTGGTGGATTAAACTCTAAGATTCTACTGTATTCTCAAGTTTGTAGTAAAAATGGGGCTCCAATTTTCCCTTTTAAGGGCTAAGCAAATATATTATCTTCTTTAGATGACACAGAGACCTCAGTCTTGTGTGAAAACAGCTGAACTCATCAGAATTATGTAGTTAATAACCTAAAGGTGTTACTATATAATCAATGCAAACACATTTTGTGCCAAATAATAAAGATAGCAGCTAAAATGCAAGATAGCTCAATGAGTAGCAGGAGTTGAATGAGTATGTAAAGGATAGAATAAACGGAATCAAAGGGAGCAGATCATTTCATCAATATGGGAAGACTTCTATTTTGTGCAGATTTTAACATTATTGTAAAAAGTTACCAGAAAAAAAAAAAAAGATGCCAATATGCTATTACAATGACTCTTAGAAACTTGGAGAGAACGGAAGCCCATATAAAATGATGTAGAAATGTCTGAACTGCTAAAAAAGATAATGTAAGATAGGACAAATATACCTAGTAGTTAAGCATGGGGGAGAATGAATATAATTCACTCGGCCAGTATAGCTACTGACTATAATGCACCAGAAAGTATGGAAGATTTTTAATTTACAGTGGCCTATTATTACAATGGTAACAACAGCTTAGCGAGAGGAACTCATTGGTAGCTCTCATGTCTAGGTTAAGACTGGTAAGTGATGGCAACAGATGTTGCAAAGAATTAAATTTTTTACTAAGAATACACAGGCTATATATCTAAGCTATTGAGGATTAGATGGTGATACTTCATGACTAGAAACAAAGTGGGTACACTTATCACATGTAGCGATATTTGAGTGGCAATAAAAAGGGATTGAGCTTCACTGAACTCAAAGCTGCTCATAAATTCTGGCACATCTAACAGAAAGATAGAAAAGCAACAAACAAATGCATTGCTAAAAGTAATGCTGGAAGTGTAAACAAAATGTGTATTTGAGAAGCTGATGGTAGTTGGGCCACTAGAAAGGCAAGATTCATTGCCTTTAGTTAGTTAGTTGTATTCCAAAAAAAAAAAAAAAACTCATCAGCTGGAGGAAGGGCATATCTCTACGACAAAGTGTCTTGTAACATCACAGCAAGTAAATAAAAGAAGGAATAACTCAATGCTTTGCTAAAGGAACATATAGTTATAGTTTATCTGAGGGTTGATAGAGGTGTGAGATGATTACCTGAGGTTTGGAGAAGTGTAGAAACAAAGGCTGAGTAGACATCAATATATAGGACATCATTGATCATCTCTGCAGTCATATCATGAGTGGAGCATACAGGACCAGATAATCTTTGGGTTTAATTTCAGGTGGCTTGCATATCTCCATTTCTTTAGGGCTAGATATTTGTTCCTTTATCTTGTTTTTCTATTTATTTGTGATCTTTGTGGCTTTGTATTTACCTCTGCATTTGATTAATTGGATATTACTTCCAATCTTTATAGACTGAACTCAATAAGAAAAGTCCTTCATCAGCCATCCCATTCAGAAAATCTGGGCAAAACATCTGATTGCCACATGCGCAGGCTTGCTGTAGTCTTTGAGATGGGTGGCCTGGCTTGTGTGTCCACAGGGCAGGCCTAGAGTCTTAGTCCTTGGGGAATGACCTGGAATCACAGGTTAGCCAGTAACCCAGCATGGGCTGGCCTAGCATCAAGCCATGGGTACATGAAGTTTGGCCTGATGTTGGGGTGAGAAAGAAGAGAAGAGTAGGCATTCCAGTTATAAACTTTTTTTTAATTAAATTCTTTTATTGGTACATTGTAGGTATACAACACAATTATATTTCTCATTGGGAATTGAACATGGACATAATGCATCTTGGTTCTTATATTTTCCCCATTCCTAGCCCTCCCTTCATGCCCTCAACCCTTCCCTATTTACAAAGGATTTAGTTCAATTTTTTCCATTTCTCAGCATTTTTCCTTTCCCTTCTTTCTTTTCCCCTGCCCCTCCCACTACCCCTACCCCTTTGGACCTTTTCTTCCTCTTTTACATTATTGATTATTCATTCTAATCATTGGTACATTTTAGGT
>NW_004624731.1:45256731-45285173 GCF_000247695.1 Heterocephalus glaber
ACTTGATCTGCAAAGAGGACAGCTACTCCTGCTTTTTTGGGGGTTCCCATCACATGGAGTATTGTTTCCCAAACTTTAACTTTCAATCCATGGAAGTTTTTATTTAAGTGTTTTTCTTGTATGCAGCATATTGTTGGATTTTGCTTCTGGACCCATTCTGCCAGTTTACTTCTTTTGATTGGTGAATTGAGACCATTAAAACTTATGGTTATAACTCATACATATTGACTTATCACTGTCATGACTTTTACTTTTTGTTGGCTTCTCCCCCTTTACATTTAATTTCTTGTCACACCTGATGGATTCATTTTGCTGTTCTTCCTGGGGTTGGGATCCTCACTGTCTTTCCCAGAATATTGTCTAAAATTTTTTGGAGTGCTGGTTTGGTATTCATGAAGTTCCTAAGGTGCTCTTTGTCATGAAAGTATCTTATTCCTCTATTAATTTTGAAAGGTAGTTTTGGGGGGTACATCAATCCGGGGTGGAGGTTGTTTTCCTTTAGGGCTTGAAATACATCATGCCAAGCTCTTCTTGCCTTGAGGTTTGCGTTGAGAAGTCTGCTGTGAATCTGATGGGCTTTCCTTTGTATGTGATTTGTTTCTTTTCATTAACTACTTGTAGAACTTTGTTTTTCTGTTGTGTTGCTGGAATCTTAACAATTATATGCTTATGTGTAGATTGTTTTATCAAGGCTAGTTGGTATCCTATATGCCTCATTTGTCTGTATGTCAAGTTCTTTTCCACTGCTTGGTAAGTTTTCTGTCATTACTTCTGTGAACAGTTATTTTATGTCATCTGCACTCTCCCGTTTCTTTTTCTTTTTTTTTCTTTTTTTTTTTGGTACCAGGGATTGAACTCGGATCCTTGCCCTTGCACAGCAGGTGATGAAACCACTGAGCTAAATCCCCAGCCCCAACCTGTTTCTTCATTGACTCCAATCATTCTTATGTTATTCTTCTTTGCATTTTCTAGCAGCTGCTGGATTGATTTCTCATGGTCCCTTACAGTTTTGGAGCAATTTTTCATTTCCTAGTCACTAATTACAATCTTATCTTCTATATCTGAAATTCTGTCCTCACATTGGCTCCTTCTGCAGTGTAGACTTTCAATGGAGTTTTTGATCTCCTGGAAATCTTTTTTCATCTGTTTTATGGATTCAATTTGTTTCCTATGTTGGAATTCCATCATGTTCCTCAGCTCCTCTCTAGATTTATCAATCATGTCTTGCACTATGAGAACAATCTCTGCTGATATCTGAGAAATTATTTCTGATTTCATTTTTTCTGTATCCTCTTTTGTGGCCAGTTCAGGGAGTCCAGGTGGCTGAGTACTACAGAGTTCCATCTCATTTCCCTTTGGGGTTGCTGTAGGTGATCTGGAAGTCTAGATTTGAGTCTTATTTCCATGTCTTCTCATTTTTGGGGGGAGAGTGCTGTTGGCACCCATGTGGCTCACCACCTGTGTGCTTGGAGTGGTGAAATGGCAGCCCAGAAGCCCCTACTTCTGGGCTGGGAGCAGTGAAATGGTGGCTTGGAGGCCCCTTCCTCTGCACTGGGCATGGTGGAACAGCCACCCAGAATCCCCTTCTTCTGCACTGGGAGCAGTAGAACAGAGACCCAGAAGCCCCTACCTCTCTGATGGGAGTGGTGGAATGACGGCCCAGAATCCCCTTCTTCTGGGCTGGAGTGGTGGAACGGCAGTCAGAAGGCCCCTTCCTCTGCACTAGAAATGGTGGAACAGCTCACTCACCCACTTTAAACAGAGAAAAGGAGAACAGAAATTGATATTTCAGATATGTCCCACCAACAATTCTAACTTATGGCACCTATTTATAGATTTAATTAATTGTATTTATTAGTTATGTTAAAATTGTCCTTAAAATTTAAAACTTCCTAACCAAGCATGGTGGTATATGCCTGTAAATTGCAACTGGGATGACTGAGGCAGGAAAGTTGCTGTGAGTTTGAGGCCAGTTTGGGTTACATCATGAGTCATGGCCTGCCTAAACTACATAGCTAGACTGTGTCTCACAAAGCAAAACAAAAAATAGTTAAAATGTCTTTCTTTAAAAAAAAAATTGTTATAACTAATGGGATCAGTTCTCATAATTTTTAGGCGTTTTTATTAGAGTAATTAGTAAGCTCTTCTGTGTGTGTGTGTGCATGAGCACGCGTGCGTGTGTGTGGTGTGAGGAGAACAAGCACTTTTATGTAGCAAATTTTACTGTTTTTTAACAAACGTATCTATGTTTAGTAAGCTTCAGACACATGTAAAATCATGATATTTTGTCTCCTTTTTTCAACAAGAAAGGGATACTACAGTTGATTGCACATTTGTTCCTTTGTATTTGCTGTTTAAAATTCAAATCCAGTTGTTATAGCTTATATCTATATGTTCCCCAAAGCCTCATGCAGTCACAGGTGGGGTTTTTCAGAAGGGCATGGGTCTAGGGTGTGTGATGCTGGGATCAAGGATGCAATGCTAGGATTAAGGGTGTCAGTGCTATCTGCCCTAAGAGTAGCTGAGATAACATATAAGGGACAGAAAGAGGCTTGTCCTTCTTGCTGCTTTCTGCCTTCTGTCTGCTGTGAACTATTTCTCCTCTGTGATACCCCTCTGCCATGCCACCCTGTCTTGGAGCCAGCCAACTATAAGCTGAAACTGCTGCAAACTGTGAATCAAATAAACTTTTTCTCCTTTAACTTTGGGTGTAGGATATTTTGTCTCAGCTAAGACACTGGTCTTTTCTATATGTATTATTCCTTAAAATATATTTTGTGGTCCTTACTGAATTCATATGCAAACTCCAGAAACTCAGTTGTTGAAGTATTTACATTCTAAATATTATTTTTATAACCACTAATTTAAAACACAAATATAAATGGAACAAAGATATTTCTATTTTAAAAGGGAATACATTTCTTAATATTTAAAGTATTTGATAATTTCTGAAGGTACTTATGCATTTTATTTCACTACAAACAGGTGAGATTAAGCATGGCAAATTTTGATATTTTTGTTTTATAGATTCGAAAACTGAGATTTAGAAAAGGTAAATGAAGGGCTTGAGACAGGTAGCTAGAAGTTATCTGAGAGTTGGGATGAAAATTCAGGTAATTTGTTTTGTTCAGATGTGATCTATCATTGTGTGTGAAAATTAGGAATTTTCATTAGGTTATTGAACAAAGCTTCTGAATTAAAGTTCTGCTATTTAGATCCCCATTGATTTTAGCACTTTCTTTAGTGTCTTGTAATTTTGGTTTACAAATCATATGAAATATTTTTCAACAGTTTATAAATGTTTGACTCATACCGCTCAATTTTGACTTTTTAAAGCACTCTCAATAGCTTTCAAATATGTACAAAATTTCTGTACAACTTAGAAAAATTAGGATATGAAATCTTATTACTATACCATAATTTCATTAATCAATACTCTTTGTGCCAGTCATAAGAAAATCTAGGAATAAAGAGACATGGACGGTGGCATGTACTTTAATGATAACACACAAGACAGAGACTCCCTATATTGTGTTGCAGGACAGTCAGGAGCATGGCTTCAAGTTAAGAGTAATTTATGCAAGAACTAGAGATTTCACAGATTGTCCCACATTGGAAAGGAAATGATCATTTGCTGTTCATTAGAATTTCCGTTTCCAGAAAATCATCTGCACACTGTCCTTAGTAAACATTGGATAGTGAATCAAAGACATCCTCTGGAGCCATTGAAATTGATGAGGAGGCTGTGTTGTTTCACTTCAAACTTTTAAAAAGGATTTGCATTTTCAAACTTTCTCTCTTTGCATTTTCTGAAGCTATTCACTAAGAGTATAGACATTTGTATTGATTTCACCTTGGCTACTTTACACATGAAAACTGTAATCCTGTCTTCTCTTTATGCATCATACTGAAAAGTTTTATGTTGGTTTTGTTTAATTAAGATTGAACCTTAGTAAAACTGTTATTTCAGACTCTGTGATCTCCCAATATTTGTTTCTTATGTTTGATATTCTTGGTTTTGTTTCTTGTGTGATAGTCGTATTGGATCCAATTTTACTCTTTTAGCATTTCACTCTTCTCCAATGCAAAGTATGCCTGTTTTATGCAAAAAAGTGTTTGTTCCCATTGTGTTCACCATGGGAATTTTTTTTTATTTTGTTATTTTTAAGTTAGGTTTCTCATTTTCATCACTATGAACATTTTAAGGTAGATAATTCTTTTCTTTAGGGGGAATTATATGGATTATGCATTATTTAGTGGTTAAAACTAGCCTTCTCTTCTATTCACTAGGTACTTGTACCACAACTCCTCAACTCCAACTGTACCAACCAATATGTCTTCACAAATTGTCAAATTCTCCTTCTGTAAAATAGAGTTTCTCATTAGAAGTTTTACTTCCAGGGAACAGTTTTAAAAACCAGCAGATCTACATACTATTTGCAGGCACAGTCCCTGTAACAGAGTTATCCTGAAGAAAACATCAAGAGTCCTATAGTTGAGCAGCCCAGCTTCTAAATCTGTTGATTTTACATTCAAAATTAGAATACTATATTAAGTTCTCTAGAATGAAAGCTATCAGGAAACTTCAAGTCTATTTCAGGTAGGAGGTAAAAAATAAAATAAGTCCTATTGTGTAATTTTTAAACCCTGTCTCCTGGCTATGTATGTTCATGTCCTTCTGTCAAGTTCTTACTTGCTGCCACACCTGGCGATACTATATCTTTAGTAGATTTGTAGATATTTCCTCTCACCTTGCAGTCCATTACACTCTATTTGGTATCCTTTGCCCGAGTGACTATTTAAACTATACATTATAAAATAGTGTGTCTCTCTTAAAAAAAATAAAATTTTAGCTATAATGAATTCCATCAGAAAATCCAATGCTTGCAATATTACTGCATGGTAGTTCTCTGTCTCTCATAGTGGACTTGGAATATCTGAACACTGGATAACAAGCACCATGAATTTTGACTAAGTGATTTAGTAAGTGGGAAAACATCAACTTTCACCCAAACTAGATGCTACCTGTACCTCCACAGAAGTCATAGCAGTTTCCTATAATAGGGCCATCACAAGTTGTGCACTGCTGAGTCATTTCACTCACTTGTGGAATCTTGGATGTTGCTTTGGATTCAGGTTTAGCAATCCCTACTTCTTCCTTACTCCAATAATTAAAGTGTCTCTGAAATTTTCTAGTGATACCACTGGACAGTATTTCATCAGTGAGTTCTTTCTCTTTCCTTCCTGCCCACATAGCAGGAAATGTGTTTAAAAGTGGGCTCCAAATCCTCTCTGATATATCCTGAAAGAGCAGTTATCTCTCCACCAAGACAAACCTATCATCTCATCCTTTTGCTCTGATCTACTACAGTTGTTGTCTCCTGAGAATTCATAGGCCATGAAGTCATCACAGGCTCTTTAGTCACCTCTCAACTTGTGGCTTTACATCAAATAATCCTGCTAATCTTGCCAAGTGAGAGAATGTATTTTTCCCTTGAGAATTCACAACTTTCTTTCTCACTCTTGCTTTAAAAAATAACTTTTCTTATGCTAGCCAGAGAGAAACTGGCAAATATCATTATATTTCTTTTCCCTAGATGTATCTGTTTTCTCTTTAAACTTTGCCTTCCAATTTCATCTGTATTGTATATCATATTATTATCTTGTGACCCAGCTAGTTTTAAAGAGTAGCTTGTTTGCCTCCTACTTGAAAGCTGTTGACAAAAGCCATATACTGTAATACAAGATATAAGAGTAAGATTTTAAAAAGTCAGTCTTCTGTTATTGAGACTTACTCTAGCATTACTCTGAACTTATTTTCTGCAACCATTACAGTTCATAATTTAATCACTTTCTCTGTTCATTAGGTTTCATTAATAGACAATCATCTTGTACTATACAACTGATGCACTTCCATCACATAATATGGTTTCACTTATACACCTGCTAATTTATGACAAATTCAAGCATGGACAAGATTCCAGATTTAATTTCTTGGTGTTTAGCCCTTTTTGTAATTCTAAATTTGGGTATCTAGGGACTCTATTGTTTGTATCTGTTCATGAACACTTGTGTCCATAAGATTAAATTAAATCTGCTCCAAATGTAATTCAGTTAGATGGGCTCTATTTTTGCCTTACAAAATGCCACAAGCAGAGATCCTGAAAAGTTTAAATTGGTTCTTTGCAATATTTTAGTATTCTGCTCTTATAAAAATAATTTTGAAATTACAAACATCTAAAGATACACTGAATTGGAAAGATTTGGTGGAAGATGTGATTAGAGTCATGGTTCTCAGGTTTTTTAGCTTAGCTATCATATTTTGTGTACCTGTAACTTTTATGGTTGTTGCTCAGCATTTATACAAAGGCTTCCTATTTTTGACAATTTAAAACTATAATTTCTCTATCAAAATATATTGCAATATTTTTCCAACTTTGATTTTTCCAATTAATTAGAATAGCTACAATTGTGCAAAATTTGAAGAATTAGTTTGAGAGAATGTTGAATTTCTTTATTGGCTTTGCCACAATTCTCTCATGCATTTCTGAGCTATAAAATTTTTACTATAGAAACTTTAGAGTATGCTCACAGGAAAGGGTCATTGCTATATAAACAGCATTGAACTTGCTGTAAGCAGAATCATTTGATCTAGAAAATTGATCAAGATGAGCCAATTGTTTGTGCACAGATCAATGGCTTGTCACATTAGTTTGATGAGTTCTGCTTATGAGAAAGGAGATTACATATGTGACATTTTAGAACATATGTTGCAAGTATTTTGTCTTCTTGGAATGGAAGAAGATTATTTTGATACTTATAAATCCTATTGATTATTCCCTTTGACTAGCAAAAATGTTAAAATTATAAGCAGAAAACCATGTGAACAAAATGATTTTTGACTTGCAATATTAAAAGAAATTTGTAAAATATTTTTTGACCAGTGATTTACATAATAAAATATTTATTCATTAAGCAAATATATACCGAGTATGGACTCTGTCAATTCAATGCAAATTAAATTCTATATGTTTTCTTGACTTTGGAGAAATAGATACTGTAAAGGATGGACTTAAAAGTTTAATTATTAATTTTCCTTGCAAATTATTTTTCTTCCTTTTCTATAGGAATTAAATCCAAAGTAAAATTCTAAATAACAGTCTAAAGAGTAAAATTATTACCTTAAATGTTTCTTCAATTTTTTGGTCCACCTTATTTCACTTTTCTACCTGGCTAAATCAGACAAATGGTGCAAAGTGGTGTAATTTCTTATTCATCAATGGTGTTGGAATGTCACTGGACTGGGTCACTTCCTACAGAATTTGTAGGAGATTAATGACAAAACTAGGATGATTAACTTTTTAGAAAAATCTACAGTTAATTCAATATTAAAATTCATTCCAGAATGAATGCACCTTCCAATAAATTTGGAAAATATGTCAAGTTCTAGGCACTAGCACATTTACATAAGGCAAATTTTTGTTTTCATTAGTCTGTGTAATGTTGAGTCATGTCCAGATCACAACATAAATTCAATTGTATCTGAGGGAGGGGCAGAAAAGGGACATCTGGGTTTTAGCTTTGCCACTGTACCACTCATTTATATCCCAAGCTCATGGTTTGTGACTAGAGGCTGGAATAAGGATAATTGTTACATATATAGGTTAATTATGGTACTGTGTTTAACATAGCCTGGGGAAATTCTGTTATGCAATTATTTTATCACTTAGAGAACCAGTTGAGATGTTAGTTGCTGCTTTCTAGCAAAGTAGAAATTTGTAATAGTGACAACCTTAAATCAATCCATCTTATTTGACAAGACTTTTTTCCCATCCAGAGTATTCAAACTCTTAATTTTCAACTTCCTTTGGAAGCCCACATTTCTGACAAAACAATGTCATGTGGGGGTAGGATCTGCTAGTGGTGTGGCTTTTATTATCTCTTGTAAACAGGCCTCTAGATCCTGTGCCATTATGGCAGCTTAAGCATGCTCCTAGGCAAGATTCTCCCAAAACCACATTTGTTTCAGCTAGAAATTCATCCATAAAACCACTATTGTTGCATATACGTTGCACTTTTTAATGCTCATCATTCCTTTTGAATAATACAGAAATGTGATAACATAAATAACTACAGTATGAATTTTTCTATATGGAGTGTGGCTCCAGTATTTTTATTTCCCTTTTTGGGGGGGCTGGTTGAAATTATTGCAGCTTAAACCATTTGTAGTTTTACTTTTTTTCTCCTATCCATCATACATTTTTTAGAAGGAACATCTTTTGATCTTCAAGTACTATATGTTTCCTATCTCAGATATTTTTCTACTAAATCCTTTGGGTTTAGATTTTAGGGTCTCCCATTATTCAAATGAGATTTTAAAAACAAGGAAACTGCACTATCTAGATCATCTGTTTTTCAAAAAAATCATTTATACATTGACTGATTATTTTAACTGCATAATTATATTTAGAAGATATTTTAACATCAGATAGTCTCTGAACAAATAAGCTCAGTTAATTCAATAATATTTAACAATTTCTTAAAATATTTCATTCTTATCATTTCTTAAAATTTTCCTGTCACCTCCAAAGAGACAGGAGAAAAACTCTGAAGAAATTTACCTAGTAATACTTTAATATTTTATATCATCTCCCTGGTCAGTTACACTAAAAAAAAAATGCTAGGATTTTATGAAAATACAATAGAAATGTAACACAGATGCAAAAGCTCAAGCTTAGAATCCCTCAGTTTAATTAAAAGTCTAGAAGCAAATGCATCTTTATCTTTACCTATCAGAAGATATTGCCTTTAATGTCCTGGACAAATAAATCTGCCTTTTCTTCTTAAGGAAGAAGCTATCTTTGTATTCTAAGACTGTTTTCTATAAAATCACCATTGAAGTTTAGGTGGAGAAAATACTGTCAAAATTTTCCAAAATTTCAAGAGGGTCATTGGAAATTGTCTATCAACCTTTCAGAGTTTATAGTAATTAAAAGACTACCTAAATGCAAAAACTGTCAGGCCATACAAAAGAGGCAAATTGTAAACCATTGAGTTCAAAAACTTTCTTGATGTTCATTACTAAATCAGCATTAGAATTTTAAACCACTTTACCATACCAAACGTTTTAATCTGTGCTTAAAGTCATTTTCCTCAAAGTCTGTAGTTTGTCTTTTTAAGATATTATACACATTCAAAATATTTGAACACTTGTTTGAATTTAAGGTCTCTATCCCAAGCTGTAATACAGCTGTCATTCCTTTAAACAGAGGAAAGAGACAACTCAAAGACATTTTTAAATCCACAGACTGGCTGGTACCTCAGTGAGGGAGGAAGGAAGCTCTGAGACTCATGTGCCCCAGGTTTCTTCCCTGAATAATCAACTGAATTAGTTCACTACTTTTTTTTCAGAAGTGAAATAAAGTCTAGAGAGAGGAGAAAAGTATTTAGCAAAAAAAAATTTTGCAGCAACCAGGAGTAGAAAATGACAAGCACTATAAATAAATATATGTACATAAAATACTCAACTTCATATTTGATGATTCATTAATAACATTCATTGATTTAATTAC
This sequence comes from Heterocephalus glaber, assembly GCF_000247695.1. Next base: position 45,266,304 of record NW_004624731.1, read on the forward strand.
TATCTGTGTGAATGCACATATCTATCCAAAGGAATTAAACTGTCCTTTCTCCACAACACTGCCAGTGACTGGTATTATTACACAATGGCTTACAGGTAGAAAGACTTACATTGTTCAAAAATTACCTACAAATCTTTAAAAATTACTTACAAATCTTAAAAAATAAAGGTATTCATAATCTTATATGACAAGTCAACATCACAGCAATTCTTGAATTAATTCAGCCACCTAGTAGCCATTGACCCTCTCAGTGTATCTGGACGGTTATCTTTAGAACATTACTGTTTGGCTTTTTGTACAATTCATTTACATGCTTTGCTCCTTTATGTGGTAGTTCTGGTATTATTTTTGTTAGTACTTAATTAAAACTTTAATTTCCATCTAATTCTGTAAAATTGTTAGAACTATGATTTTACTCTTAAAATGTAAGGAATTTTAGTTTTTATTTTTAATTAATTTAGATATACATAATGATCATATTCACCATATGAAATTTGTACCTGTTCATGATATATCTTAATTTTTACTTTTTTCCCATTCCTCTCCCCTCCCTTCAAGCCTTCTTCCTGCCCATATTTTAAAAAGTTTTGTTTCTATTTTATCTTTCTTTTCTCATTTTTCTTTTTATAACTATTTTAATTAATTTATTTTGCAACTTACAAATAAAAATTTTATATGTGTATTGTGTACCTGAAGTTTTGAATTAGGTGTGTGTCTTGTGGAACAGCTAAATCAGTCCAATTTTCATGTGTATCTCTATTGTGAGGTATTAAGTAGATGGAAACTATCTATAGTGTTCAGAGGTGAGGCCTTTGATAGGTAATTGAGATTAGATAAAGCCATCTAATGGCTTTATGGAAGGGTGAAGCCTCTATGACTGAATGCTAGTGGGTTAATTATATGCTACACAAACACACACACACACACACACACACACACTGTCTATTTGCCTGTGATACCCTGTATTAACCTGGGTTGAGGTTAAATTTAAAATAAATGTTTCAAGTGTTCAGAGGTGAGGCTTTTTAAGTGATTGACTCCTGAAGCACTGTACAGTAAGTCTCCAATTTACTAACATTCTAGTTGTGAACTTTCTCAGATACAAATGGACCTGATATCACAAACATTCATAGATACGAACAAATCACCAAAGTAGCTCATGTGTCTGTGGGGCACTGTCTTAGTTGTGCTGCTGTGTGCTTCTTGTATAGTGCCATAGTGTACAGCAGTAGAGTGCTCAGTCAGAGCCTAGCATGTCTGAAAGCAAGAGGAAAAGTAGTGCCCATGTGGAGGGGACTGCTAGGAAGCGCAAAGCAGTATACATTGTATATTTGTGTGAAAGGTATGTAAGACTCACTGTCAGACTTACAAACAAATCCAACTTATGAATGTTCTGGAACAGAACTCCTAAGTCAGGGACTTACTGTACTCTAATCCATTGATGAGTTCATAGTTAAATATAATGTTAGGAGGTAAGGCCTATTTGGAGGAGGTGGGTCACTTGGGATATGAAGTGTAAGAGTGTATTCTTGTCCCTAGCTTCTTCTGCTCTCTCTGCTTCCTGACTGCCAGAGGTTGAGCAGCTTCTATCTGCCACGCCCTTCCTCCATGCCATTTCTGCCTTGTAGCCAGCTAACCCTTGACTGAACCCTCTGAAACACTGAGTGAAAATAAAACCCCTCTCCTTAAGTTGTGGTTTTCAGTTATTTTGTCTCAGTGACAGGAAAGGGACAAATATACCTTGAGATTTTCCAGAAAGAAAACTATCATTGTATTCAGCCCCTTGACCTTGGACCGTTAGAACAGGGAGCCAAAAAAATATTTTTCACTAAAAGCTATTTAATCTGAGTTATATATTTTGGCAACTAAAAGCAAAGAGAGGGTTTTTTTAGCTTTTATCCCTTCAGGCCAGGCAAACATTCTGGAACTTCCCCTTTGATGAAGGTATAGACTGTAATTGTGGCCCTTCTTTCCTGATAAGCAACTCATCAGAGATCTCCTATTCAGCTTTATTTGGATTCGGGGTTTATTCCCAAGGATTTCAATTATTTTAGAGAATTTGTTTCTAAAGTATTGCTTAAAGTGGCACAATATACATTTTTTCCAGTTTATAATTTGAACTTTTCTTTTCTTTCCCTTTTTGTCTTTTTTTTCTAAAATTTTGTCTGCCCTCATCATTTGCCTGTTTTAAAGAGGCTCAAGGGCTTTTCAAATTCACTATGTCCTTCCCTATGTTTATAAAATCACTTAAATTCCTGTTACATGCAAAATACAGCCTCTCTTTCCCACACATGCAAATAGCTCCTTCCATTAGGCTAGGCTTAGGTTGACATTTGGGTTTTGGTAGCTAAATCCATTTCGGAGGGGAATGAATTACTTCAGAGCTCAAGACCTACACCACACTTAACAAACAACAGTGGGATATGTAGGTTAACTGTAATTTAAATTATAATTTAGCAAAGGAAAAATCAAGAAGCAAGTAGAAGCCACTAGTCACAGCAATTTTAAAATACAACTGGTGTATATCGCTATAACATTTTGTAATACCTCAATTTTGCACCTTCTTAATGAGTGTAAGTTCTGTCTTCACTCTTTGGGTTCTTGGTTCTTATAAAGGGCATTTATGTAAAATCCACAAGTAATGCCATAATTAATGGTGTAGCCTGAACTGTTTCTCCTTAATATCAGAAACAAAACAAGACTGTCCGATCCTATGATTTCTTGGATATTTTTCAGGGTCATTAAATATTTTCAGGGCAATTTCAGGGGAGGGATGAAATAAAAGTTTCCAGCTTAGTAGCGAGGGCATAAAGTTATCACTACTGTAAAAGACATGATAGGGTTGTAGAAAATTCTGAGAACTCCATTTTAAAATGTGTTAGAATTAATAAGTGAGATCAGCATGATTATATGACACAGGTCAATATATACAAATCAGTTATTCTCTATTATAACAAAGAGAAAGCCAAAAATGAAATGAAAGTCAAAGGAGAAAACATTTTATAGTAACATCGAAAACATAGTATTTCAAAAGAAATTTAATGAAAATAAGTGCCAGCCACTTACTCTTTAAACTATCAGAATTCCAGTGATTTATTTTTGAAAATTGAAAAGCATCTTCTTCACTAGAAATTCAATGCCTTCAGAATAGCCAAAAAAGCCCCCAAAACATGAATGTCAATATATTTATACTTCTCTTCAAAACTTCAAAACTTCCTATAGAGATACAATAATACATACTATGTGCCATTGGTACATGAATAAATGCATATGTAAATGGATACATTTGAAAGTCTAGAAATAAATTCTCCTAATGGATTTTTATTGGTGTGTCAATATAATTCAGTGGGGGAAAGAATACTCTTTTTAGCAAGTTTTTCCTAGAAAAACTAAGTATCTGCATGTAAAAGATTAAAGATGGAATCCCATCTCACACTATATATAAAAATTAAGCAGAAATAATAGACATTAAGAAGATAAGTGCTAAAACTATAAAACATTTAGAAACAAATTGAAGCATAAATTAACGACTTTGTACTAGGGAATTATTACTTATAAGGATAGTAAAAGCATAAGCAACAAATTAAAAAGTAAATAGAAAATAAGTCAAATAGTAATCTGTTTTTACATCACCAAGAAAGTGAAAAGAACTCACAGAAAGGAATACAATTTTTCAAAACATATATCTGATAAGATACGGCTTTAAATAAAATTTATTAAAACTCAAAAATAAAAAGCAATTTATCCAATGAAACAAATGAGCAAAAAATATCTGAGTAGACACTTTTGCAAACTATTCCTAAGAGCACATATAAATGACAAATCAGCACATAAAAAGACACTAAACATTTTTAGTCTTAAGGAAAATCCAAATCAAAGTTTCAGTTAGGACCATGTCTATAATAAGAGAGTTAAAATTAAAAACAAAACAAAACTACAACAGATAAAAATAAATATTGACAATAGTGGAGATATTGAAAGTTCCTTACACTGCCACCAAGAATTTAAATGTTGCAGACACTTTGGAAAATATATTGTCATTTCCTCAAAAAGTCAGAGTTACCATTTGATCTGGATATAAAATAACAAAAGGTAGATGAATGTACATACCAAAATTTATACATTCTAGTTCATATTGACATCATTCCTAATAGTCAAAGACTGGAAATGATTTATATATCCATCTACTGATGAATAAATAGATAGAGCACACAATGGAGTACTATTAGTCAATATAAAGTAATGAAATACTGATAAATATTACTGATAAATAGGGAGTGGATCTCATATAACTTACATTAACTGAAAGAAGCAATGACAAAATATTTTTCACTATATAATTCATATGAAATATACAGATTAAGCAAATATAGAAAATCAAAATGTAGATTTATGATTCCAAAGGGTTTCTGTGGATGAGTGATAGAATTGTTAGCTTAGGAACATGAGGTTCCTTTTTGGGGTAAGAGAATTGTTTTAAAATGTATAGTAGTACTGTTTTTCCAATTCTGGAGTTACAATAAGTCACTGAATTATATAGTTTAAATGAGTGACTAGTGTTTTGTGTGAATCTCTACTTCAAAAAGGTGAACTGAATGTCTTCTGATTTGATTTGTTAAATTTCTTATTTACATTAATTTTTTTGTTTGCATTTTTTAGCTAATATGGTTGATTTTCCTTTATTTGTTTGTGTCTTTTACTTGAACATATATCACCTATTTGCACATGTTTATTGTCTGTTTAAATATCTCCTTCTCAGATCAGAACTTTCTTTTAATCTGGACTCAGGAGTATTCTTCTGTGGTGATATTGAGACTATCACACAGGCAAAGATATGTTCTGTTTCTAATTTTTTAAAAGTCAGATTCTACATTATTTTAAATTTCTGAGTGCTCAGGTTTATAAGCCATAGTGGCAAAGACTGATATCATTTGCTTTTGTTTGTTTGTCAACCTCCCTTTGAAACATTTTATTTCAGTAAAATTTTCTCTAGGCCACGTTCCTCATTGAAAACTTAAACACCTCATCTTTGCTACAACTTAAAATATGAATGTGGGGCCATTTCTGACTAATTGTTGGCCTGGTACTTTATAGGTCTACTTTAGCTCTTCTATATATAGGGTCTTCTATATAGAGTATCATGTCATCTTCAAATAATAACAGTTTGACTTCTTCTACTCCTATCTTTATTCCTTTTTATTTCTTTCTATTGTTTAATTGCTGTGACTAATGTTTCCAAAACTATATTGAAGAGGTGTGGTGATAGTGGACATCCTTCTCTTGTTCCTGATTTTAGTGTGAAGGATTTCAGGTTTTGACCATTTAGTATGATATTGGCTGTTGGTTTTTCATAGATGGCTTTTATCACATTAAGGTAGAGACCATGTATTCCAATTTTTTGGAGAGTTTCTATCATAACTGTATGTTGGATTTGATCAAATGCTTTTTCTGCATCTATTGAGATGATTGTATGGTTTTTGTCCTTGGCTCTATTGATATATTGTATTACATTGATTGATTAGGGTATGTTAAACTATCCCTGCATCCATGGGATGAATCCCACTTGTTCAGGGTGTATGATGTTGATGTTCTTCTGCATTCTATTTGCCAGTATTTTATTGAGGATATTTACTTCTATGTTCATTAGTGAAATTGGCCTATAGTTCTCTTTTTGGTTGGGTCTTTCTCTGCTTTGGGGATCAAGGTGATCCTTGCTTTGAGGAATGAAATTGGGAGTATTGCTTCCCTTTCAATTTCCTTGAAGAGTTTAAACAGTAGTGGCAGCAGTTCCTCTCTAAATGTCTTGTAGAATTCAGCAGTGAAGCCATGGGGGCCCGGGGTTCTCTTAGTTGATAAGTTTTTAATTACATTTTCAATTTCATTGGTTGATGTTGGGTCATTTAGAATTTTTGGGTCATCTTCCTTCAAATTTGTTAATTCACATATACATAGGATTCTGTCCATTTTTTTCTGCATTTTCCATCTTATTGGCATATAGGTCCTCGAAGTAGGTATTGATGGTCCTCTGGACTTCTGCTTTGTCTGTTGTAATTTCACCCTTTTCATTCCTAATTGCATGAATTTGGGCCTTTTCTTCTCTTTGATAAGGTTAGCTAAGAGTTTGTCAATTTTGTTTATTCTTCTGAAGAACCAACTCTTGGCTTCATTAATTTTTTGTATCATTCTCTTAGTCTCCATTGCATTGATTTCTGCCCTGAACTTTATAATTTCCTCCCTTATGAGCTTTGGGTTTGTCCTCCTCTTTCTTTTAGAAGCTTGAGCTTCAGCATCAGGTTAATTAATTAGGCTTGCTCTGTTTTCCTAATATGAGTATTCACTGCTCTGAATTTCCCTTGTAAGACTGCTTTCATTGTGTCCCATAGATTCTGATATGTTGTATTGTCATTGTCATTTAATTGAAGGAACTGTCTGATTTTTTGTTCGAATTCCTCCATGACCCATTGTTTATTCAGAAGTGTGTTGTACATTTTCCATGTGTTTATGTAATTTTTGTGGTTTCTTTTGCTATTGATCTCCAATTTCATTGCACTATTGTCTGATCTTATACGGGAGGTAATTTATATTCCTTTGCACTCACTGAAACATGTTCTATGTGCAAGCATGTGGACTATTTCAGAAAATGACCCATGTGCAGCTGCAAAGAATGTGTAATCTGATTTTCTGGGGTGGAACATTGTGTTTACATCTGTTGAGTTGATTTGTTCAAGAGTTTGACTGTTTTTCAGTATTTTGTTACTTATTTTTTTGTCTGGTTGATCTATCTATTTGTGACAGTGGGATACTGAGTTCCCCCGCTACTATTGTATTAATGCTTTTTTGATTTTTCATGTCTGTTAGTATTTATTTTATATAGTTGGGCACACTAGTGTTTGGTGCATATATGTTTATGATTGTCATCTCTTCCTCTTGGATTGTTCCCTTTACAAGGATGTAGTGTTCTTCTTTGTCTCACTTAATCAGTGTTGGTTTGAAATCCACTTGATCTGCAAAGAGGATGGCTACTACTGCTTTTTTGAGGAGTTCCTCTCATATGGAGTATTGTTTTCCACCTTTTAACTTTCAGTCTATGAGTTTCTTTTTAAATTTAGTGTGTTTCTTATATGCAGCATATTGTTGGATCTTGCTTCTTCACCCATTCTGCCAGTCTATTTCTTTTGATTGGTGAATTGAGACCATTAACATTGAGGGTTTTAACTGATATGTATTGGCTTATCATTGTCATGACTTTTTCTTTTTGTTAGATTCTCCCCCTTTGCATTTAATTTCTTGTCATGCTCAATGGATTCATTCTGCTGGACTCCCTGGTGTTGTGATCCTCATTGTCTTTTCCTAGGATATTGTCTAAAATTTTTTGGTGTGCTGATTTGTTAGTCATGAATTTTCTAAGGTGCTCTTTGTCATGAATGTATCTTATTTCTCCATCAATTTTGAAAGATATTTTCACAGGATACATCAATCTGGGTTGGAGGTTGTTTTCCTTTAGGGCTTGAAATGTGTCACTCCAAGCTCTTCTTGCCTTGATGGTTTGTGTTGAGAAGTCTGCTGTGATTCTGATGGGCTTTTCTTTCTATGTGATTTTTTTTTTCTCTGCTTGTAGAATTTTGTTCTTTTGGGTTTCAGAAATTTTAGCTATTATATGTCTATGTGTAGACTTTTTTTTGATCAAGGCTAGTTGGAGTCCTATATGCCTCACTTATCTGTATATGAAGTTCTTTCCCCCTATTTGGGAAGTTTTCTGCCATTACTTCTGTGAACAGTTTTTTAATGTCATCTACACTCTCTCCTGTTTCTTCATTGACTCTAATCAATCTTATGTTACTCTTCTTTCCAACACCTACCAGCTGCTGAATTGATTTCTTGGGGTCCCTTACTATTTTAAAGAAACTTTATTTTCCTGGTGAATAATTGCAATCTTACCTTCTGTATCTGAAATTTTGTCCTCATATTGGCTCATTCTGCTGCACAAACTTTCGATGGAGTTTTAATCCCTGGAAATCATTTTTTATCCATTTTATGGATTCCATTTGTTTCTCAGGTTGAGATTCCACCATGTTCCTCAGTTTTCTGTAATTTTTTTAATCTGTTTCCTCTCTACATTTATTGATCATGACTTGCACTATGGGCACAATCTCTGCTGTTACTTAAAAAATTATTTTTGATTTTATTTTTTCCAGATACTCTTTTGTTGCTATTTCAGGGAGTCCAGGTGGTTGAGTATCACATTGTTCCATCGTATTTCCCTTTGGAATTGCTTTAGGTGATCTGGAAGTCTGGTTTTAAAATTTGTTTATGTGTCTTCTCATTTTAGTGGGGCAAAGAGTGTGGGCTGCTGATGCCTGTGCAGCTCAGCTACTCACTTCTTGCAGGCGTCCCTGCTCCTCCTTGCTGGGGCAGTTACCATGGCCCTGAAAGCTCTTCCTCTGCACTGGGGATGGTTCAGCTCCTCGGTGCTGAAGGCTGTGTTGTCTGACCAGAAACCTTGCTGGGACCTCCAAAATGATATAGGAAGAAGAGATATAAATCCCAAACCTGCTAAGAATCTAAAACATGAGTTCATGTTTTCTAAAATCGAAGAATGAATTCTAGGACCAATGAAGGTTAAGAGTAGGAAAAAATTAATGGGAGAAAGAAATCTTCTGCCTAAGAGAGACTGAAAGATGACAGGAAAGAGGGTTGTGTCACCTGACTTTTAATTTTACAAATGTTTTTATCTTTGTAATAACTACTTGACTTGTTCAGTAGACATTTACTAAGAACCCATTTTGTTAGCCATTTTTTCTCCAGAAACTTGCCTCTTACCATAAATGCTTGATAGTTTTTAAAAGTAAATATTTATTGACATCTATTTTACATTAAGTACTATGCTAGTCAGGGTTCTTCAGAGAAACTTGGCCAATGGATCGGTAAATAAATACACGATAGTTTTATTATTAGAAATTGGTCCATAAGATTATGGAGGCAGGTAAGCCTAAAATCCAGCAGGGTGGATTGTTAGGCTGGAACCACAGGAAAACCAATGTTGCAGTTCAAGGCCTAAAGTTGTTTTCTGTACAACCAGGAAAAACTGTTGATCAAATAATGTCCCAAAGCAGTCTTGCAAATACTTTTTTTTGTTTGTAGCAGGGCCAACTTTTTCTTCTATGCAATCCTTCAAATGATAGGACAAATCTCACCCACTTCAAAGTCTTCTGATTTAAATGCACTGGTATTTAACATATATTCTCAGAAACACCCAGATTAGTGTTTGATAAAATGCCCAGGTATCCTGTACTCTAGCCACATTAATGCATAAAGTTAATATCACAATTTCAATAGAAATAAAAATTTAAAAATCTCTTTAAGCACATGTCATAGATTTTTAAAGGAGAAGGTGAAGAAATAAATGGAAAATACTACAAAACTTAGAAAATGCTAACCTAATTAATATCTAAAATTGGTATGTGTCTTGATTACATATTCAGCAAATATTGGAGAAATTTTAATACCTAAAACTTAATATGCCATTAAGTTGGAAACATATATTAAAAATAGCTATGGAAAGGTTATAGGGAATTTTGGATTTTCTATAAATACACAATCATAATTTGGCTTATACAGAATATGTTAAGGAATTTGTACTATAAAAGTAAGGGAAAGATAACAGAATGCATCTGAGGTTGAACTTTAACTCTAATAAAGACATAGGAGAGTTTCAGTCAATCCTATGAGGAACATCAAAGCAAATCTTGCCTTCTAGACTTACTCTGTGTTAGACTGAAATAATGAGTATGTTTTAATACCATCTTGCTCAGCCAACAGGTGCCTGCCTTAACAGGAAAAGCATAATATTTATTGAATGGCTCTGCAACTGAAAAAGATAGGGAAGTAGCTGACTAATGGAGATGGTCTATTTATCACCTTAGTGAAAGTGGGCAGCCAAGTCCATTCCTGAACTGCATCCTAGTATCACGTTTCTTTGTCTATCACTCTAATGCATGGTTTCCTAATTAGGTGATGGCAAAATTTCTATGCTCTGGAATATTTTGACTATTGCATGCATCTGGTATTCAGTTATAATGTCATCATTCAGAGGGATAATCTTCTAAAGAAAGACCTCCAATACAAAGAGTGGTTTTCTTACCATTTGGAAATTTTCTTCAATTGCAATTACTGAAATGGATAATTCAAATCAATTTCCCTTAAAACATAGCAAATGTGTTCACTCACATAACGAATATCTACATGTAAGCTGAGTTTCAGTATGAATTGATGAATTACTCATATCTTGAAGCAGCCAACTTTCTTTCTGCAACTTTTTTTGAGTCCTCTCTGTTTCAATCTCTCATTGTATTCATGATCAATGAATAGCTATCAGTAACAGGAAGTATATATTTCTAACATCAGTCTGTTAATGTTTTTTTGCTCACATTTTGCTAACATAAATTTCTTAAAACAACAACAGGAGATAACGCTACCAGAATTTTTTATGCCCTTATTACTGAGACTACTTCAGAGCTCAATTTGATTTTGGGGTAAGATAATAAATTTGAGGGAGTATTGGCACAATATTCCTTCAAATTTGAAATTTGTTTTGTCTCATTAAAGGTGATTGATTAACCATTTTTCAAGAATTAAAATGAATGAATGTCTAGTTCAAAGGGAAGTGCAGACTGACATCTAATATAAGAAAACTTCCAGTTTTAAGATCATATGAATATATTCATTTTGTTAATGCTGGTGTATAATTGAGATGTCAATTTTTAAATACAGGTAATGACAAATCTGTATATATATACATACACATAAATATATATAACTTTATATTCCTGTTTAACATATGTCAATAACTGTTGGACAGTCTTTCTCTCATTATAAATCCTCCAATATAAAACTCTTTCCTCCAAACGTGATTTGTTGTGTCTACAATAACTTATTTTATTTCAATGTTGTCATGATACTCTCATGACTTGTTAATCAGACCAGAAATATAACCATTAATCTTTATTCACAAAGCTTTTTAACAGTTATTTTATTTTAGTATTCACAGTGCAGTGGATGAACATTATCAAATAATATCGAAACTTGAATGCTTTTGCTGTGACTCACACTTAGTCCTCATGATTGTTAAATTATGCTCAGATAAATAAAACCAGATCGACAAATTCACATTAAATTTAAATTAAGTTATTTTTCTCTATAGCTCATCCATGTTACTTCAGCTATTTGACAAAGCCAAATCCTCTGTAGAAAAATGATCTTGCCCTTATTCAATGAAACAAAGCAAAAAGATAAAAATACTGTATACAGAAACTAGCAAAAGATAAGAGAATATCATAATACTCATCTAGCATTTCTAAAATTAATTATTTTGTAAAATTTTCTGAACAAAAGTGATACATAATTACTCATCTTCTATTAAAAGTATAATGGCCTAGATTTTACCTTTTGTTTTTTATCAAGTTCAACTACTCACTAATTTCTCATCTTCACACAAGATGGATTTAGTAAAAGACTAAAACTGCTTATAATACTGTTACAGGTAATAAAATTTGTGGTTGATATTTTTAATAATACCAACTTAATTTTTATTTTGGTCAACCAGAATTATGAAGTTCAGTTATCCTTAATGATTATCAATATAAATTTTGTCCACTGGTTCCCTGTCCAAAAATACTACTAATGATTGAGATTTTCCTTCTCATGTTTTTCTCAAAAACAGTGTTCTAAAAATGCTCAATATTATCATCTAATTCAACTATTGCTTGCTTAAGAAAGCCTAGTAACTTTACCACTCAATGCTGATTTTAGTTAAAAATGGATAATAGAAGAGTGCTAGGTCAATATAAATGAAGACATTTGGTTTATAATGCACAGTATTTTTCTGGTTCCAACTTAATACTCATTTGTTTTAAATATATGAGGTGTCATTTGCACTTTGATAAAAATCTCAGTAATTAATCTTTTAAAAAGAGTCTAAGATATTGAAATTACTGTATCAATTATAAATAATGTTGATGTTATGCATTTTTCAGCTCTACAAATTTATAAAGAAAATAAATTCAATTATAAATAATGCTAGTGTTCTGCATATCCCATCTCTACAAATTTATGCAGAAAATAAATTCTGGATGACTATTCCTCTTTACACCAAGAATATCATTGTTAATAAGGTTTTATTCATATGTAATTTTATTTCTGAATCAAACAAAAGAAAATCATCAAAATGTCTTTTATAATGACCAAATGAAAATGTTTATATAAGTAAGAAGTTTTGTTTGGGGAATAACAAGTTGTTTGTATCTTATACTTTGTTATGCCTTGTGTTTAAATGTCCCCCCAAAGCCTCATGTCTTTTCAGAGGTGGCTGAATCTAGAGTGTGTGATTGATTCATGGTGGGCTATGCCCTAGGGCACTAGGATTAAGAGTGTGAGTGCTACCTGCTCTAAGTAGTCTGAATAAGATAAAAGGTCAGAAAGATTGCTGTCTTTCTTAACCAGCTGATAAGGACCTTTACTGACTTTCTACTGCCTGTCCACCATGAACCCTTGGCTCTCTGCCACCCTGCCTTGGAGCCAGCGATTATGGACTGAAACCTCTAGTAATTGTAAGCCAAATAAACTTTTCCCTCTTTAACTTTGGGTGTCAGATAGATTGTCCCAGCAATGAAAGAAAAGTACCTAGCACATACTTCTTATAGTTACAAAACTTATCATGCAAATTCCCAAAGAAAACCTACTTCTCAATCTAGAATAATGCCTAATTCCGTCTATCTCATGTTAAATTAGACAGTATTAAAAACTGTTTTCCTCTCTTACTCACCAGTCCCCCAAACCCTCTTTAAAATAAATTCTGGCCATTGAAGAGCCATTCCAAATTCCAATATTTTTCATGAAATACATTTATTTTCTTTTTTCTTTTTTTGTTCTTTTATTGGTACATTTTAGGTATACAATTTGTTTACATTTACCATTGGGTGTTTGTACCTGTACATGATATATCTTGGTTCTTATTTTTTTTCCCCATTACCTGTGCACCCTTCACCTCCTCCACCCTTCCTTATTTATATAGATTTCATTTCCATTTTTTTTTCTTTTCTCATAGTTTTTCCTTTCCCTCTTTTCCTTTCCCCTTTCCCTCCCTTCACTCCTTTGCCTTTGGACCTTTTTTCCTATTTCAAATTATCAATTATTCATTTTAATCATTTTAACCCTTGTTTACACTATCAGTTTCTCACACTAGCGAAACTATTCGGTATTTACACGTGTGTCCTATTTATTTCACTTAAGAGTATGGCCTCAATGTGCATCCATTTAGCTATAAATGACTCTAGTTTTTCTTTCTTTATGGCTGAGTAGTACTCCATTTTATTAAAAAAAAAAACCACATTTTTTTTTCCAGTGTCCAGTTGATGGGCACTTGGGGTGCATTTCTTTTCTTTTCTGTCCCACTTTCTTGCTCTCCTCTTACCAAACTATATTCCACTTGGTATATTAAAACCTGTACAGTTATATACTATTTCAGATGGTTTTCAGGTGGTCTTTCATAAGCATAATATGAATTTACAATGTAGAAAATGAATCTTTTTTTCCTTCCTCAACTCATCCAATCTATTGCATCCCCAAAACATATCTCAGATTCACATCTTTCTTTCCATTTTACTAACAACATCTAATTCCAACACTTCTGAGTTTCTCTAAAAGCTTTATGATTGATCACCTTTTGCCTATTATGGATTGACTCCCCCCATCATATATTGAATCCTTTATAATGAATGTGTGAATGAATTTAGATTGGACCTTTAAATTGGTAACCAAGTTTAAATAATGTCATTTTATTGTTTAAATCTGGGGTTTCCCCTAAATGCCTCATGTGTTTGGAAGGTGAATGGATCACTGGGGAGCTATTATCATCAGTGGATGAATCCATGGATGAGTTTATAGTTGACTTGCTGTTGGAAGGTGGGGACTGGTTAGATTTGGGTCACTAGAGGTCTGACCTGCAAGGGTATATCTCCCTCCCTGGATCCTACCTTCTTTCTCTGTTTCCTGGCCACCATGACATGAGCAGATTTCCTCCACCCAGGTCTTTCCACATAGCTCTCTTTTGGCATTTAAGCCTGATGACCATGGACTGAAACTTCTACAACTTGTTGGCCACAATAAATCTCTTCTCCTATAAGTTTTGAGTATTGTGTATTTTGTCCCACTGATAAGGAAAGTGATTAAGACATGTCATCAATGTGCTAAAACCTTTTTACTCTAACCAAATTCATTGTGTTTGGATACTCTACTGTTGGCACTAAACTAAAATTCAATGAATTTTCACAAGACTATGTTTACTTACTAAATTTTTCTTTCTTGTTAGAGAAACTTCATGAGTTTAGGAAACAGGTCTTTCATAGAATTATTTATTAATAAAGGAATACAAATTCAAATATATACAACTAAGTTTGATCTCCTCATAATGAGGTATGATGAGTCAATGGCTATACCAGTTACGTATATCAAATAATGTGATAAGTCATCCAAAATGAATCATTTTGCAGAAAAATTATTTTACTGCTATTTAACAATTTAATGTATATAATTTTACAACAACAATAAAAAGCTGTATTACTTTTTTTTTTTTGGTACCAGGGATCGAACTCAGGACCTTGTGCTTGGGCGGATTGCAGTTACTTTTTATTACCTAATAATTTGGAAATTCAACATATATTAAAAGCCTGACTCAAGGTTATACATATATCACATACTTAAGAAAGGGTAGAAAAACACTTTCTCTTACAATTTACAATAAATTTAAACATAAAAGTTTGGTTTTGGGTCATCTAATGTAATTTTATTTTATTTATATATTTTTTTGGTACCGGGGATAGAACTCGGGTCCTTGTGCTTGCGTAGCAGGTGTTGAAACCACTGAGCTAAATCCCCGGCCCAGTCTAATGTAATTTTAAAGCAAGAAGGTTTCTGAATACAAAGATTACACTTATTTAATAGAGATATAAAACATTGTTGCAGAATAATCTTGAGAATAAAATGCTGCTCAGAAGGATGCAGTGCTAGGAATAGAGGAGCGTGAGCTTAAACAGGAATAGAAGAGAGTATAAATACCTTCACATTTAATGAATTTGGTATGTAAAGTGCACTGAAACTAGCAATTGGTAGGAATGTTAAATGATTCTGTAGGAGTTATATTGCATTTTGCAAAGGAAAGTGATAGATTCTCACAATTAAATTTAGACTTGTTTTATTTAAGAATAGAGTAAGAAGTAGAGAAAATGGAAGTAATGTCCCATAATTCATTTTTAAGAAAGACATTTAATAAAATTTAGTCAAAGTGGCAGTCTACTTCAGAAAAACATCATAGGCAATAATTTTAGAGAGTATAATGGTTTACTAATGTACACATGTAATCTAAAAGCTTTCAGTCTTAAGTATGAAACAATATCTCATCCATTTTGCTTGGTAACAAAAGGGAACTATACCTTATACTGTTACCTTATTATCGATGACTTGAATTCAATCTCTGCTTATATATTTATATTAGTAAAACCTATTATAAAAGAAGGATGTGATTATGTGGTAAAGACAGACTACAGGAAATGATTTTGAGAAAGTCTATGAAACAAATTCTTTTCTAGCAAGATTTTTACTATTAAAATAAAGCTGAGATATGTATCAAATTAGAATGCTTATACAATTTTAAAATACTTAGGAGATTTTTTCATTTACACAATAACAAATGATGGTGAGCATTATTTTGTAGTAAATATCAAAGTAGTTTCTGAGGAAGTAGAGAAAATGTGCATCAGTAACTTCTATAAATATTACTTATACATGATGAAAAAACCACATAATTTCTTGTAAATTGAACATGATATATGTATTTATATGATCACATAACTCAAAATGTTAAAACCTCCTTCCTTAGAAGTTTTCTGGTAGTTTAATAAGTATTTTATTCACTTCTTATTCAAAGATGTCTTTTCATTGTCTGATCTGTTTTACTATTCACCTAAATATCTATTCAGATTGCTCTATTTTTCACATCATTACATAAATCAACAATACCATAATTTGCTTTACAAGGGTTACCTTACATCTGAATTTCCTAACTTTTAATTTATAAATCTGGGGTTAAACTGTTCACATTAATGCAAATACGAGTATATGTGCAGCTCCAATAAAGGGTCTCTGTTGTCTCATTGCCCAGGATCACATTCAAATGCCTTAACATAGCCAGATTGTCCTTAGTCCTGATAAACTCGGAAGCTCTTTCCTCTTGTATTAGAGTTCCTGTGTTTGAAAATGCATCTTATTCCCTGGTCCATAATATTTGAAGGCATTCTTCCCCCAGCTGGAATTCTATACTAAATCTCCCTCTGATTATATCTTGTTAGACTGCAGGTATCAATTTAGGCATCTCTCTGTCTAAGACAAGATCTCAGTCAGAAAGCTTTAATGAGATACTTACTGTATGTTCTTTAACAGCATGGATATATGTTTGTTGCATTTCTAAGCCTTCCAGTGAAATGTCACCTTGAAGACAAAAATCATTCCTTATTTTCCTCTCTTGGTCATCATTAGAACATTGGCTAGAGCACAGAAGACAGTCAATGAGAAGATGCAGATTAATATGTTCAGTGGCCTTTCATAGATTGAGTTACATGTATATTTCATTTTAATATGCATTCAAAGTTATTATTTAACTGAAAAAATGTATCAAATATGTAGATGATTAGAATTTGTTTAATATGGAAAGTGACATATGAAGAAATTTTCATTTGTACATTTTCCCTACATATGCCCATGTGTCTGACTTAGGAAATCTAAGTTAATTACTTGGTTATGAAATCAAATAATAATAATGGAAACAGTAGTATTCAACTTCCTAAGTGTTTAGTAAAATATCTACAATGAAAATTTCAGGAAAAAACAAAGAAGAAAGAATGAGTAACAGAAATCAACACTTTACCTCTTACTAGCATTAAGATCTGATGAAATTCAGATGTTGAGGAAAAAATTTCAATTACTTTTATAAATAATTAATTTATTAATTTCTTTAAACCAGAATAGGAAAAAATGAAGCACATTTAAATATTTAAATGTTCTTGTTCATGTGTCCTCCATGGCCTTTAGTGACTTAAACTCTTTGCAATGAGGTTGAAAATTGATGATGACCTGGGTTAACACCAAGATATAAAAAGGAAAATAAGAACAAAAATGTGTAACACTTTTCTCAAAATCAGATAAAAGATTTTTTATTGCGACATACATTCCAGAAAAAAACTTATCCTTGTTATGAGAACTGATGGCAAGTTGCCATGAGAATGCAGTAATAGATACACAGATCTGAGATTTCAAAGTGCAGTTTATTGAGTATACTACATATGAAGCATGGTCAAGGACACCAGTAAGATCAGTGTAACCCTGTGATTTGGGTTGAAGAGAAATGACTTATATAATGGTCATTACAAAAAAAAGATTTATTTTCCAAGCACACATGCATCTGGTTCACCTTAATCTTACTTCACAGATGTCAGCACATTCCTGCTGCTGCTAGTACCAAATCCAGCTGTAAAGTTCCACATATCAGTCTAATAGTTTGCTTATTGATAGAATGCTAGGAAGCAGTGTGGGAAAGATAGATCAAGTTTATTTGGTTTCAGCATGGTGGTTATAACTCAAAATGCTTGTAGTTGGGTAGGGATTAATCATTGTATTTCACCATGTATAACTGGCATTTACAATCTCATTTGCCCCTGCTCTTCCATGATGCATCTCGAGCCTTCAAAGGATATTTACTATTGTGTAGATGGCATGTTCTGAGCCCATTTGTCAGAACTGTACACAAAGTTTGAAGCAATAATAAAGGTGGATGCATGAAATGAGAGGGGATAATTATTCAAATGATAATAACTATCAATTTTCCCACCATGTGCCCTAGGAACCAAACAAATCCCCCAGAACATCTCTCTAAGATGGTGTAGGGTAAAAAAGACTATCAACATGGGTTTTCATGTGTCACGTGAGGTATGTGACATCAGGGATGAACACAAACATCAAATAATAATAGCAACACAGTTTTCAAGGAAATCAGCAAAAGTAGAAGTTGTGGATGGAAAAATAAATGTTTAGTAGCTATTCCAAAATAAACCTGCACTATCCTCCAAGACAACACTGATGGTATTGTCTCTGTTACCCAGTAAAGCATTCTTTACCCTTTTCAGGAATAGGCTGTGACTTCCTGTCAAGAGTCCAGCAGGTTCAAAGTGACCGAGTTCTGAAGGCTTCATAGTCTTCACATTCTGAGAAGAAAAAGCTGACCCTTCCAGGGTGAACAAGCCATGTGAGCCCCCACTTAGTTGCCCTCTTCCCTAAATTTAATGCTTTCCATGTGAAAAATAGCAGTGTCTCTGTGTGCATCAGCTTTAGCGATATAACATCTGAATTCATAATGTGGACATGGATAGTACAGATGACCAAAAGGGTCAGGCATGACGTATGAAGGGATATTTATTCACACATTCCCAAGGACTTCATTCCAGGCAGCCAAAGACTACTGTTCACCTAATAGGACCTGTACCTGTTGCTTAGCAAGCCATTCTTTCTCTCCACCAATCCTGCTCCATGAGCATTACATAGCAGATGAAAGTGCCACGATATATTATGTATTTATGCCCTATCTTGAGCAGCATGTCCTATAAGATGGGTACTTTGTTACTGTTGAGGTGAAATGGGAAATCATACAGCATATTAAACTTCTCAAGATCTTTCATAGCAATTTGAATAGCTTTTTTGCTAGGGAAGACTTGTAAAGGTCAGATGTCACTTTTATACAGAATAAAGAGTATTCATGCTATATATATA
>NW_004624731.1:45299383-45311520 GCF_000247695.1 Heterocephalus glaber
CACTGTGGAAATCAGTATGGAGATACCTCAAAGAACTAGGACTGAAGTCCCATTTGACCTCACTATTCCACTGCTGTGGATCTTCCCCAAAGAATTAAAAGAATCATACCACAGTGATATATGTGCAGTCATGTTCATAGCAGTGCAGTCTGTAATAGCTAAAACTCGGAAACAGCCCGAATGTCCATCAACTGGAGACTGGATTAAGAAAATGTGGGTTTTTAATAAAATTTAGTTCTACTCAGCCATAAAAAATGAGAAATTGGAGACATTTATAGCTAAGTGGATGCACATTGAGGCGATACTCCTAAGTGAAATAAATAAGATACACGTGTAAATACTGAATAGTTTCTCTAGTGTGAGAAACTGAAAGTGTAAATAAGGGCTAAATGTATAATAGGTAATGTGAAATAAGAAGAAAAGTGGCAAAGGGGAAGGAAGAGGGAGGGCTAGGGGAAAGGATAGAAGGGAATGGGATTAATATGAGAAAATGGAAAAATAGGAACAAAATCTTTGTAAATATGGAGGACTGGAGGGGTTGAAGGGAGGGCTGGGCAAGGGTGAAAAATAAGATCCAAGAGAGAATATGTAAAGTTGCAAATTTCCAATGATAAATGTCATTATATTGTATACCTAAAATGTACCAATATTAGAATGAATAATCAATTATGTAAAATAGGAAGAAAGGTCCAAAGGGGTAGGGGTAGTGGGAGGGGCAGGGGAAAAGAAAGAAGGGGAAGGAAAAATGATGAGAAGTGGAAAAAATGGAAATAAAGTCTTTGTAAATAGGGAGGGGTGGAAGGTCTGAAGGGAGGGCTAGGAATGGGGAAAAAATAAGAATCAAGATGCCTTATGTAAAGGTACAATTCCCAGTGAGAAATGTAATTGTGTTGTATACCTGCAATGTACCAATAAAAGAATTTAATACAAAAAAAAAAGAACCAACATAGTGAAAATGGCATACTTCCAAAACTGCTTTATAGATTCAATGCAATCCCAATTGAAATCCCAGCAACATATTTCAGAGACCTCAAGAAAACTGTCTAAAAATTCATTTACAAAAAGAAGAGACCTAGAATAGCAAAAGCAATACTAGGCAATAAGTACAAGGTAGGGGGTATCACAATCCCCAACTTGAAACTGTACTACAAAACTACTGTGATAAATCAACCTGGTACTGGCAAAGAAACAGACCTGAGGACCAGTGGAACAGATTAGAAGATGCAGAAATAACTCCAGACACGCTCAGCCACCTCATCTTTGACAAAGGAGCCAAACACCCTCACTGGAGGAAAGATAGTCTCTTTAATAAATGGTGCTGGAAAAATTGGGTTTCAACTTTCTAAAGATTAAAACTAGACCTATATCTCTCACCATGCTATAAACTAAAATCAAAATGGATTAAAGATCTAAATAATAAAACAGAAAGGCTAAACCAGCTGGAACAGAGGTTAGGTAGAACTCTTGAAGACATTGGTGTAGGAAAAGATTTTATGAACAAAACTTCAGGTGCCCGTGAACTAGCACAAAGTATTAACATGTGGGATCTCTTCTTATTAAAAAGCTTCTGAACAGCAAACCGCCAACAGTGTGAAGAGACTACCCACATTGTTTGAAAAAATTTTCACAAGCTGTCCCTCAGACAAAGGTCTACTATCTCAAATCTATAAAGAACTTAAAAAAATCAGACCTCCCAAATTTAAAGACCCAATGCAAAAATGGGCATCTGAAATGAACAGACATTTCTCAGACAAAGAAGTAGAAATAGCAAACAAACATATGATAAATGTTCAACATCACTGGTCATTCAAGAGATGCAAATGAAAAAGCTGAGATTCCACCTCACCCCAGAAAGAATGGCTGCTGTCAAGAAATCAACCAATAACAAATGCTGGTGTGGCTGTGGGGAGAGAGGAATGCTGCTTCACTGCTGTTGGGAGTGTAGACTGGTGCAACCACTGGGGAAATCAGTATGGAGATATAACAAATATCAGGATTGGAAGTTCTATTTGACCCACCTATTCTCCTGCTGGGTATCTTCCCCAAAGAATTAAAAGAATCGCACCATAACAATATATGTGCACCCATGTTCATTGCAGCACAATTTGTAATAGCTAACATTTGGAAGGAACCCAATTGCCCATCAACTGAAGGTGGATAAAGAAAATGTGTTTTTTTAATGGCACATTACTTAGCCATAAAGAGTGAAAACCTAGAGACATTTATAGCTAAATGGATGCACATTTAGGCAATACTCTTAAGTGAAATAAATAGGACACACGCGTAAATTCCAAATAGTTTCTCTAGTGTGAGAAACTCAAAGGAGTAAAAGGTATAATAAATAATGTGAAATAGGAAGAAAAAGTGCAAAGGGGAAGGGCAAGTGGGAGAGGTAGGGGAAAGGAAAGAAAGAAATGGAATTAATATGAGAAAAAGAAAAAGTGGAAACAAAGTCTTTGTAAATAGGGAGGGATAGAGAGTTTGAAGGGAGGGCAGGGTAATGGGGAAAAACTAAGAACCAAGATGGATTTTGTAAAGGTGCAAATTTCCAATGATCAATATCATTATATTGTATATCTTAAATGTACCAATTAATTAATTAAAGTTAAATTTAAAGTTAAAAAAAACATGATATTCTTAATGGATGAAGAAAAAGCCTTTGACAAAATTCAACATCTATTCATGACAAAAAAACCCTCTGAAGTAAACACATATTAGATAACCTTATTCAATGTGATTAAAGTCATCTGTGGCTCTCTTCTTAACCAGATATAATAGGTGGCATAGCCGTTGAGAAAGGTGAGAAGTGAAAACTCACTAATAACCCAGGAGTCCCACAAATTTCTATATGTACTTTACTGTACATGGCATGGGAATGGTTTTTCACTTTATTTCACACTATACCAATGGGTCTTACATAATTAGCCTAGCCCTAGGAACTCCTAGTTCGTCCCAGGCCCTGAATTTTGTTGGGGTTAATGGACCATCCCTTTGTGCATGGATGGGTGTGCAGTCATTCTACTATGCCTTATAAGTATAACCTTCACATTTTAGCACTATACCATCAATAAAATGGAACCACCCAATATCAGCAGAGGACAAGAATAGAGTGATATCCTGAGCCACCTTGACATGACAGGCATTAAGACTTTATATAATCCTGACTCAGTACCTGGAATGTTCATTGTCTTTCTTCCAAAATGAAGGTGAATTGGTCCTGCAAATTGCCTTGTAAGAAAACACTGAAAAAAGGCATTAACGTAGGCCAGAAAAGCAAGCATACAGTATATATGATGAAAATCTTTTCCAGTACCTAGTGATGTTAGGCCTCACAACATGGACAAGGATGTTACCTTGTTTAGCTCCCTATGGTAAATAATTATTCTCCAAGTTCAATCCAGCTCTTTTTGTTATCAAGACAGATCTACTAAAGGCTTCATATGCAGGTGATAAAATTCCAACCTATTGTAAACCTTTATTGTTACTCTAAATTTACTATGTCCACCAGCAGTTTGTAATACTTGGAAAGGATTACAGGGTTGATTTTACTATTTAAACTTTAGTCATAATTCTCCCATAGAGGTCTCTAATGTCATTTTTAATAGAATATTAGTCTATGAGTTATCTCAAGCTATAGCATAATTAGGACCATATGTGAAGGGAAAATCTCACCTAATATCTAAATGCAAAAATATGTGGATGGACATTACTCTGATGGTCCTACTCATAAACAAATAATGTTTCATAAAATACTTCTTAAATCTTTTTCACAAATTTCTTATACTTTATTAGTCAAGGACTCCACTTAAACATAGTCTGAATGATCTCAAAATATCGTTTTTTGGATTAAATTTAATTTTTTCTTGTTCCTCTGTTTTTCTACTTGAAAATATTTTCTTTGTTTTGGCCCATAATACAATTTGGATAATCTATTTAAATTTATTGGACTCTGTACTGTTTTCCTGTGTAGAAAATTGTAATAGGAAATGTTATTCTGAGTCCTGTTGTTGGTGTGTATCAAATCCTAAGTGCAAGACCCATGTTCACAAATGTTGCTCTTGTTGCTCCCACCTATGTCTTTCCTGCATCTCATTGTCCCTTCATTCTCTTTCTCAATGATCTCTTCACAATTTTTATGAACATTTTATTTTTCTCCTACTTGTAAGCCACAGATTTTTTTCTTCTTTATGTTGATCTTGCTGATGAGTTTATGGGACAAAGGGAGAGTTTTTACCTGGGATTAATCCACCATTTTCATGCAAGTTATTTGTTTTCCCTTAGGCACTATTTAGACACTCTTATACACTATTAAGTAGATACTACATAAATGTACTACAGTACCTGATATTCTAATAATACAACACCCAATATCCCTTATAGTACATCTTCAAAGGAATTGTTGTATAATAATAATTTTTGTTTTAATGTAATTAAGATTTCACCTAAATTATCATACTTATTTAAATTGAATTTTAATTCTATATTGCAATATTTTTATTATAATCACAGGCATTTATCTTCTAAAATCCACAAGAAATTACTTTAATTCTATAACGAAGGCCAATGCAAACCTTTAATAATATTTCATTTTAAAATAAACATAAATATATATTGAGATTGAGTATTATAGGAAAAACCTCAGTATTTGTCACTGAAATCAGCTTGGTGGTATGACAATGATAAAGGTAATGAGAGATAACACTATGGCTTACCATGCATCAGAAAATAGCAAAATATTTTATATTTGACTCACACACCACCTGTGTGAGGTATGTACTATTTTCATTTGTACTGAAAGGAACTGAGGCAGGCACAAAATGGTTCAATAGTGTCTAGGATCACAGATCCAGTTAGTTGAACAATTTGACTATTTGACTTCCAGTGGTCATATTATTAATCCCTGTGTAACTCTTTCTTGAAGGTTATACTCCCTCTCTTTAGACAGAATAATGGATTAGTATGAAATATACAACATGACCCATGATGAACTGATTTTTAGAAACTTGCTTTTAAGCAAAAAACAAACAAGAAAAAATGTATCACAATATGTATCATTTTTCAGTTTATATGATGGAAATAATCCCATTAAGTGATTTCAAGTTACCACCTTGATTTCACTGAATGAAGATTTAAAAAAAATTCCATCCATGTAGTTCCAGCCAGCCAGTGGAGTCAGCTGTAGCATACCATGAATTTCAATCCATTTTTTTAACTTCCATGTTTAGAGAAAATGCCAGTTAACTCAAATTTCCCTCTTCAGAGTAAATTTCTTTCTTTTTTTTTTTTGAGACAAGATATTAGTATGTACCTCAGACTGGACTTGAACTCACTCTGTAGCCTAGTCTGGCCTCAAACTCATAGAAGTCGTCCTGACACAACCACCCCAGTGCTGGAATTTACAGGTGTGCTCTACTGTATATGGCTTTTAATTAAAATGTTTGTAGCTTTTGTCAATCTTTCAGAGTTACTTTGAAAATTGAATAAAATTAGTTATAAAAAAGTATTTTAAATAATAAAGTAGTATGCCATTATTTTTTCAGTTTCAGTAATAAAATACATTGAATGCTATTTTTATTGCTGGCACTTCTGAGCAACCATTGGAATTAAGGGAATGACTATTAAAGAGACATGTAGAGTTTTCCTTGATTTCATACCTTTGTGCATTTTTAGTGATTCATAATACTTAAGTTTTGGGCAGTAAAAAAGTAAAAAAAAATTTACAAGGAGAAAATAACATACAGTAGAACATGATTTGCTAAAGGGTCTTATATTATAATTGTCTTTAGAAGATGAACTGAATCTGTGATATCTAGGATAAAGGACACATTTTTTAGTTCATTGAGTACATCTTCTCTAAACTGACAAAAGCTTTGAAATTGCTCTGAGTAATATTTTCAAAATTGGAGTAAAACAAATAATGCAAAGCCATCCTTGAAATGGATTCATAATGAATAGTCAATACAGCTTATTTTGAAATGTCAGAATCAATTATTTAAATGAAATTATTGGGTGCATAAAATATAGCATCATTTAATTTCAGATTAGAGCTTAAACATGTTTCTGATAAACTCTGTCACTTGGTATCTGTGTATTACTTTATAAACTATCCTATCTAAGCCTAAATTTCTTCTTCTCCTTTAGAAATATCAATATTAATAATTTTTAAACCTTACAATATACCTGTAATAATGAATTAAAACCATATAGCTAAATAAAAAAAGGATGCATCTGAAATATTAACTAATGCTTGAATATTAGCTATTATTTTATGGGATCTAATTTTTAAAAAAATTAATTTTATTGCTACTTTTTAGGTATACAATATAATTACATGAATCATTGGAAATTTGCAACTTTCAATAATCTCTTGGTTCTTATTTTTTCCCCTGACCCTTCCCTCCCTTCAACCCCTCCATCCCTCCTTATTTACAATGACTTTGTTTCCATTTTTTCATTTTCTCATATTAATTCCATTCCCTTCTTTCCTTTCCCCTACCCTTCCCACTTCCCCTTCCTCTTTGCTCCTTTTCTTCCTATTTCACATTACCTATTATACCTTTTAGTCCTTATTTACACTTTCAGTTTCTCACACTAGAGAAACTGTTCGGTATTTACACGTGTGTCTTAATTATTTCATTTAAGAGTATCACCTCAATGTGCATCCATTTAGCTATAAATGTCTCTAATTTTTCACTTTTTATGGCAGAGTAGTACTGCATTTTAGAAAAAAAAAAACACATTTTCTTTATCCAGTCTCCAGTTGATGGGTAATCAGGCTGTTTCCAAGTTTTAGCTATTACAAATTGTGCTGCTATGAACATGAGTCCATATATATCACTGTGGTATGATTCTTTTAATTCTTTGGGGGAAGATACCCAGCAGGGGAATAGCTGGGTCAAATGAGACTTCCAGTCCTAGTTCTTTGAGGTATCTCCATGCTGATTTCCACAGTGGTTGCACCAGTCTGCACTCCTACCAGCAATGGAGAAGGGCTCCTTTCTCCGGACAATCTCGCCAGCATTTGTTGTTGGTTGATTTCATGATAGCACCCATTCTTTCTGGGGTGAGGTGGAATCTCAGTGTTGTTTTCATTTGCATCTCTCAAATGACCAGTGATGTTGAACATTTCTTCACATGTTTATTTGCTATTTCTAATTTTTTAAACATTTAGTTGAAGTTTTTAATTTTCTCATTGTCTCTTGAAGACTAATCCTTATCTTCTACTAACTGCCATTCCTTCTTTTTACCTTCCTTAGAAATGCTTATCAGGGGGCCAGGGATTTAGCTCAGCGGTTCTGCCACCTGCCTCACAAGCCCAAGGACCAGAGTTCGATCCCTGGTACGAAAAAAAAAAAAAAAGACACACTGAGCAAGTGTCTATCAGGTTTTGATGATAGTATACCATATATGAAATTATGTCCAAGTCTTTTTCATCCACCTGTGCCTTTCTATGCCTAATGCCAAATTTTAAATTTTGTTTTCATATGTGTAACCTGAAATGTATACATATACATAACCTGAATATTCTAACTATTCACTTTAACTCTAGACTAGGCTCTTTCATATGGCATTCAGATTGTTTTCATTCTCTTAACACACCAACATGATAGATACTCTTGCTCAGAAGTGCATATTTATTTATTACTGTGAAGTTAATTATGTCTGTGGGATATCTCACTCAGTATCAATGACAAAACAGTCATTTGGCTTTCTAATATCTTTTATTTTTTCTTCTATGCATTAGTCAACCTACAAAACATAAATTCCCTAAGTCTCCAAATCTTTTATTTCTATTTCTTTTGGCTCTACATATTTCATATGTGTATTATGTCTTCTATTTCATCAATTTTTGAAAATGCATTCATTCCTTATGGCCTGAATTTTTCCATAGTGCCTTTATAAGTGTAGCCTAAAAACATATGCATTTCTATCACCACAATGACAAAATCCATCCTTCTATATCCTAATGGCATTAAGTTTATACATGCTTGATGATATTTTTACATTTAGAAGGCCTTTGAGCTCTGCATCTTCTTCCATATATATGATTATTATTATAGTGTTTTACATTTATTAAGGAACAAGCAAAACCTTTAAATTTTTTTTAGGATAAGTTTCTAGCTTATAATACAAGGTGTGATAAAAATACAGAAAACATTTAAATTTGAAAAAAATCATTACAGTAACATATACATTGTTATTAATTACTCTCAAAATACTTCCCTTTGGCCCAGGGCCAGTGATTTAGGTCAGTGGTTCTGCTGCCTGCTTTGAAAGCTCGAGGTCCTGAGTTCAATCCCCAGTAACAAAACAAAACACAACTTCCCTCCCTTTCACTTCAAACACATTTATCTCATCTTTTTTGCCATTTTCTGAAGCAGTTCTCAGAGTCGTTTTTCTTTAGTGTCTTTCATTGTGCTGCACGGCTGTCTAAATGCCCTGAATCAGTTCAAAATGTTTATTTAACTTGTGTGGATACTTCTGAATTTGGGGAGGAGTGAGGGGTTCCATGGAGCCAGATCTGGTGAAAAAAGATGGATGAGAACATATTGCAGCATTTTTTTATGAGCTTGTCTTTGAATTGGATGACATTTAATAGCAATGGTCACTGCGTTTTTGATCACACCTTGTTACATATCCAGTAAAGAAGACTTGAATTGTTTTAGAAAGTGGAAAAAAATGGCACCATAAGTGTGTTTAAAATGAGTGAGTTATTAGAGGAAAACTAATGGCAATGTATCTTTTACCAAAACAAATTTTCTTTACTGAAACAGTCACTGTATAGTTTGATCACCCCTCGATAATGCATTGCTCATAGTAGTCATTCAATTCATATAAATCTGTGGATAATGTTTTGGATATCATAGTTATTTAAAATGATTTATAAGATCTGAAAAGCATAAAACACAAAATATTTTAGATATCTTTTAAGACTGATTTCTGTCTATGGCAGAATTTCGGTGATCACAGCACCATTCCGTGTCTGTGCTATCTGGTATAGCAGCCTCTAACCTATTTTACCTATTGAACATTTTAATAGGGTTATGGTGCTGGGAAACTGAAGTACTAGTTCATTTAATTACACTGAATTTAAATTAACACAGTTTCATGGAACTATTAGCTACAAACTTGACAGTGCAGATCAGATTTAGGAGACCAGGATGAATTCACAAGATGACATTGAAAATGTGTCCCCCTGAATGATACATACATAATGAAATATAGTGTTCTTGACCTTGTGCCACTAATTACCTATTAATACAACTAGTGTGGATGACAGTCTAAGCTTGTATTTACTCAAGAAACAATTCCACAGGCCCATATGTTCCTCCAAATTCATTTGCTTCATTTGAAAAACTTATATACAATAAAACTCATATGTTTGTTGAAAAATTCAATCAGTTTTGACAAACACATATAATTGTACAAAATCAATGCAAACAAGATATTAAACAGATATATTCCTGGAGAAAAGCTTCGTATGCCTTTTTGTAGACAATTTTGTATAGGTTTTTTTATTAAGTGCAGAAAACATTATTTCACTTTAGAGAATCACATGTTCAACAATATTGGAAGAAATTTTAAGAATTCCCAAAAGAACATTAAATATATCTTTGAAATTGATTATGAAGAAATATGAGAACACTGGCTGAATGATATCTGAAGGGAGATAGATAAGAAACTGTTAAGAAAGTGTTACTGGCAAAGTACTGTGTAAACCTCAATTTCAAGAATGAAAGCTTTATTTTGCACTGGGGAATGTGATAAAATACTGTAACAGAGAGAAAAAGTTTTCATTTGAGAGAAGTTGGTCATGTATGCACTCATTTAAAATGAATATTCCATGCTGAGAATACATAAAATAATAGTTTATCTGTCAAAAAAAAATAAAAATAAAAAATAAAATAAAAATAAATTAAAATAATTTAAAAAACAAAACAAAAAAATAGTGTATCTGTGTATACCACTTTTATTAATGGCACACTAATTATTTGAACACATATCCTTTTAAAACAGCCAGAAATATGAAAGAAAATGTTTTCAACAACTGTTTTAATGTTTTGAAATGAATATAATGGTAAAAACTTTCTGTATAATTATCTGTGGAACCTTAGAGTCCTAGTAGATAATTCTGGCCCTAGGAGTTAGTGTTTGCCTGGGGCTTTTGCCAATGCAATAGAAATCAATGGACAGCTAATAGGCTAGCAGACTAATAGAATCTGAGGACCTTCTCAACTGTTTTGACAGTTTAGTGAAGCTAAAAACAACAGGAATCTAGCATCCAATAAAATATTTAGAAGCTTTATTGAAAATTCCTTCCATGGATTAGAATTTTGTCAATAGTGTACCTTAGAAGTATGAATTTGCCTAAGCTACTTGCAGTGAAAAATAATGTTAAAATTTGAGACTTAATTTTACTTTCCTAGCTACATAATAAATCTATCCTCTTACTGCTTTATATATTCTTTCAGGTAACATCAGACTATAAGATCAGAAAAAAAAGATTATTATGGCATAGCAAACATGATACTCTTTCAGGTTAACTTTACTTCTCCATGTCACTCAAGTCTCAAGAGGTGACTTGAATGACCAAGTGAATACTGTACAAGTAATCTATTTCTAGTATAGCCAAGGGAAACTGGTCTTGGAAAAGACACTTTTATTTTTTAAGCATCACATCTCTTTCTTGTCCCAGAAAGTGTCATTACTCTACCACTCATGGTGGACTGTTGCCAATAGGACCCTGAGGAAGGATCAAAAGAAAGGTTACTCTGAAAATTGCAATTGGCATACTTGTGATGGATTGCAATGTCATTTTAATTATTTTATTTTCTGAATTTTGATTAAAGTAATATCACATAACTAGTGCCTTAAGACACATAGAGAAAGCAAATATAAACTGTTTCCAGAGAGATATTACTTCACCTCAGCAATGAAATAAGCTAACAGACAATTTTGTAACAATGATGTCCAACAAACAATAACAAATAAGATTTAGAAGAAAGAAAAATGTATAAACACAAATACATTATAAAAATCAATTAGAGAAATACCTAGATTATACAATTGAAACTGACCCATAGAGAAACCACACATATTTTAAATAGGCAATAGTTTCACTATCTTCCAAATGATGTGAAAATATTTATTTGAATTTTGTTAAATATCTTAAACTTTTGAAAAATTGAGATAAAAATCTTTAAAAATTAACTAATTTTCAAAACCTCAAGGAATATTTTAAGTTTAACTTATACCCTGCCAAAGAAGTGATTATTGAACTGGAAAATATACCAGAAGCAAAAGAAAAGTACATGGAAACTTATAGGACAGAGTTTCATCAAGTTAGTGTGATGGCTTAACATCATGCAAGAGGGGAGATAAAAAAAGAATCAAAGAAGAATTTGGATAGAAAAGGCTGGCAAAAAGAGTACCAGGCCACAGATTCATCAACACAAATGATCTATATCTGATATATTTAACAGATAATCCACTCCTAGATGCAGAATATTTTAAGTATTAGCCTAGTATAGCCTAATAGTGTGACAGACTGATTACCTTTACAGAGGCAACACTCAGATGAGTTGTTATCCTTCAATGGGAAAACAAACAACAAAGGATAAATCCAAGAGAAAATAGAATAATATTTGCAAAATACCAAAATAAAATAACAGACAACCTAGGATCATATACCAAAATGAGGAAAACTAGACATTTTGGAAAATCAAAACCCAAGAATCTGTCAGTCCTGGAATCTACTAAAGGAAATAATAACAAATATTAAGTGAGTACAATAAAGATTATTCCAGGTGAATGTACAAAAATGTCAAGTATTTTCATAGTCTAAATTATTAACTGAAAAAGTAAAAAAAAGATGTATTATTTCTACTTTTTATAATGTAAAATTTCACAAAAATGATAGTATATTAGTAAATGTGAGGACAATGGTATGTACAAAGTATAATAAGTTAAATAGTTGCCAGGCTAATACATGAATAACAATAAGTAATTTTGAAAAGTATATCCTAAGAAAATAATAAATCAGAGAAAAGAATACAGAGTAGGCAGAAAAAGAAATTTCACACACTTGGAAATGGTAAATTTCAAGTTCAACTTATTACTTATTATCATTATATATA
>NW_004624731.1:45319233-45342295 GCF_000247695.1 Heterocephalus glaber
TATATCATATATTGATCATTTTTTACTCTTTCTTGCCCTCCTAATCTCCTGTCTTCCCCGTTCTAAAAGTTTAAAAACTGAGCAAACATCTTACTAAGTGATGAAATGTTAAGAAATAGGAAATGAAGTAAGATTTTCTGGGGCTATGTTTTGGGTGGGATGTGAGTACTTTCCTTAATAAATAAAGGGACTCTTATGATAAATCCCCTTGTTTCTAGTAGGCCATTAGGGAGTTAGGGACCAGTGGAAGTTATTTAGGTCACCTTGGGCATGTTCCTGTAAGGTAGTTCTCTTGGACTCTGTTAATTCTCAGTAAAGGATCATTATAAAAGCCTGATTTGGACCTACTCAGTTCTCTTTGCTATTCGTTTGAGTTATAATCACTTCCTTGCTTCTATGTATGTTCCTGTGCTGCTTTTCCGCCATGATGTGATACAACCATGAATTGAGCCAATGCCATTCCCCTGAGACTTCAAAACTACAATCTACATAAATCTCGGGCAATTTATTACAATGACACACTGATTAATACAGCTTTATTACATCATTTATTCAATACCATGCTATATTTTCTAGTCAGTGAAATAATTTTAAGTGAATAAGGTATAAGCATTAAAAAGGAAAAGATAATGTAATAATCATGTGCACATCATAAAATTCAAAAGATACAAAAGAATGTATATGTACCTTACTAGAATTAATAAGCACTTATTTGAGAATGTCAGCTATTTTCCAAATCTCATCAAAGTGGCCATCAAAATGCAAATCTGGTCAGTGTGTTTTCTCAGTCATTAGACATAGAAAATGGAGAGTCTCGTGATGCTAAGGAAAACCCAAAACACACTCATAAACTTTCTCCTGTTAGGATTGTTAGCTGTATAACATATATACAAAAGAAGACAAATTAAAATTGTGCCAGTCAATTACTTATCTGAGAGAGAATGTCTGTGTAGCAAATGATTAGATCATGAAATAAAATACTTTATAACAAGATGATAGAATAGTATTTTCTAGCACTTATCTTTGCAGTGCAATATCAATTTGAACAACTATCTGGACAATTCTTTCACATAGAACCCAGGTCTCAGATCATAGCACCTGTGTACAGTAGACACATTGGAAAAGATGTATTGAAGAGGGTTAGAAAGATATTTTGGATCACCCTTTCCTTTACATGGTACAATGTAGAGTATCACACCCTCTAGATAGGGGAAGGAGAGGGAAATTAATGCCAGGCTTTGAACCCAGCAGCAGGCCAAAGCCAGTAAAACTCAGCTCTGGGAGAGTCTCCATGATGACAGATTTCAAACAGTTACCATGAAATGAAGCACCATACTTGCCCTTATGCCATGCCAGATGTTGTCGCCCAACCCTCTAGGTCTTCCAGCAGACTCAGTCTCCCAACCATTCCCAAATGCCAATTGACTTCATCATTCTGTCTTCTGACCTCACTTATCATCAGATTTTCACACAGCTAACATCCACATATCCAGTTTTCAGGGGTGTCTTTGAAGATACAGGATCCAGGCATATCTGGTACAAGGCCAGTCTTTGTGGCTTATGGCCTCTGGCCAATACTCAAGGCTGAGTCTCTTTGGCTTATCTGGCTCCAAGAGGGCATTCAGAGTCAGGTTGTCTGACATTGCTCTTAGCTCCAGAACTGATCAAGATCAGGTGGCTCTCTGTGACACTATGTAATTTCCAGACTAGCTGCTAAAACCTCACTGGTCAAAAGGCCTAGGGACCAAGTCTATCCCAAGACCCTAGAATTAGAGCTGTTACTAAAAGCTAAAGCTTCAAGACAACCTCTTCACTCCAGATCAAGGCTGGCCTTATAGTTTTAGGCCCTGGAACCTATTCTCATGGGCAGCACCCACACATCCAGCCTCCACCTTGTTTGGAGTGGTTCCTAAAGCACTAGACCAGCCCCCTTGGCTCTAGGGACACAGAATTTTAAAATCTGGACCAGCCAAATGGCTCCAGGATCCAGAAAAGGCAGGTTCCAGTCCTGGTCAGCAGACCCAGGCTGTCATTCTATCACAGTAGACCTTGTGCTCAGGCACAAGTGCTGAAGCACTAAAATTAACCAGCTGTGCAGACCTAGAATCTAGGTCAGCCACTGTCAAACTAGGATCCAGTTTTACTCTAATGGATTTAGATTCCAAGCCCCAGCCAGCATGAAGCCAACCTTCATGGATTCAGGTTCTAGGTCCATCTAGTGGACTCGTGTGCTCTGTCTATCCCTTCAACTGAACAGCATATGCAGATTCAGAGTCAAGGGACTCCTCAATGCCAGGTCAGACTCTAGGGACATAGGGTTTAGGCTGGTTCCAATAGACACAGATTTCAGGCTTATGTTTATGATATATACCACAGCCCCACCTTTAAGAATCCAAACAAATAGGTCCACCCCAGTGGATTCATGTTCCAAACTCGACTCTGAAGAACCTTCTGTTACACTTCCTCACCTGCTGACACATGCAACAAACCTCACATCAATACCCCACCTTCACCATATCATGCTAAAATGGACTGCTCAGAATTCATACATAAGCTAAATTGTGAGGGGATTTCCCAAGCAAACACGGTCAGCAAATGAATAAACCCAAACATATTTAAATATGCAGAAAGCAGTATACATTTTATATTAATACAAACCCATTTGTATTGGTTATGAATAACTGATATATTTTATAAAAATGAAAATTGTTCTATTTTCCAACACAATAAAGTGAAGTATATATGTGCAGTTTGTAAATCTGCCATTGCTGTGTTAGCAGAAGGCGATGATTTTAATATTTCTGTTTGATCAAAATATGTGAGCAAAAGCAAGTTTCTCAAGTATTTCTTGTTAGAAAAGGGATGTTATCTAAGTAACTATTTTAAGTACCAGTAGATATTTTTGATACTCTACCAAACATATGTGGTAATTGCTTAAAAGTAAGAGGAAATAGGAAATATAAAAAGATGAATCATTCAACTCTAATACTTTGTTGTGATAAATTCTATTGGCCTAGCTTGAAGAAATCTTTTACTAATACATGATTTATAATATCATGTAGTGGTCTTTTGAAAAATATTGATTCTTGGTAATATGTAGCTCTATGTATTGTCACTGATATCTTTACATTATCAAGTGATTTACATATGTGTTGTAGCTTACCTATGAAAGTTTCCCCAAAGTCTCTTGTGTTCACAGAGAAGTTTTTGGAAGGTTAGTGAATCACGGGGGGACTAAACTCACCAGTGGATTAATTCATTGATGAATTCCTAACAGAATGTGTTATTTGGAGATGGGGTCCGTTAGTAAGTTATAGGTCATGGAGAATGTTCCTATGGAGGGTATATGTTTTCCTTGTCTCTCTACTTTCAGGCTACAAGAAGTTGAACAGCTTTCCTCCACCAAGCACTTTGGCCTTGCTATATCTATCTTTGAGCCATTCAACTATGGACTGAACAGTCTAAAATGGTTATAAAAATAAAGCTTTCCTCATGTAAGTTATGTAAATCATATTTTATGGCAATGAAAAAGTGACTGATATATTGTATTATTATCACTATTCATCTACTTATAAAAATCTTTAAAGGATTAGGATGGTGCCCAATTCATGATGACAGAAGTTTTCCAAAACTCTAATTCCCAATTAAAAGCTTAAATTGTATTTAATTTTATTCATGTAAATATGGTAATGTTTTCCTTTAAGTGGCATCCAAGTTTTGTTCATTTTTGAAAACATATCTGCCAAGCACTTAAGCTTCAATAACCATGTGTCTCAAAGAATAGTTTTAAAAGTATATATAATATATATATATATATATTTTAGCTTTCTTTAATCACCTGAACAAGATTCATGTGCTTAAGTGAGAGTGCCATTTTATTTTTTTAGAGATATTACTGTAAAGTTTCATATCACTGTTCCCATACCTTTATCCACAATTGCTTTTGTACTATCAATACAAATGTCACAAAATTTTTAAAAAATATCTGTTGTTAAGAAAATAGTTTTGATAGACAAGACATAATATATTGAAAAGTATTTCATGGCCAGTCCAGAAATACAACAAGAAATAATTTTGTAGTAATAAATTATTATCATTCATTTATATTTCAATTTGATTATATATGCTTTATTTTTCATTTCTTTGGCATTTTCTTGTATGTGTGTGTGTTTGTGTGTGTGCCAGGATCAAATTTAGGACCTTATACTTGCAAGGCAAGCAGCAGGTCCACTGAGTTAAATCCTCAGCCCAGGAATCATTTTTTAGACAAATAGAACCAAATGTTTATTTTTCGTGAGAATTAAGAGTCTGGGACCTGCAATGAATTAACTAATGGTCAACATGTAATGAATGCCTTGTTGAACTGAATCAGTGTGGTCTGAGCATGAGAATTGTTGTCAATAGCTGTAAAAAGAGAAATGGAGGGGAAGATATTGGCCTGTTGATTTTCTAGGAGAGGCTTGCTGTGGATGGTTTTCCTGATGTGAACTAGGCTGTTATCATCAGAGGAGGAGCTAAGGGCCTCAGTGTTGGTGGGAATGGCTGCTGTTTTCATGAGGGGAGCTCTGACCATGAGCATCACTTCCTGGCTCCAATGTGAATCCCTCAGCTTGGTGGCACAAATTCTCCATCTCACTGGCAAAGGTTTGCTGGCTTTCACCACTGGCCTTTGGGCCTTCCTGATGCAGATTCTCAATACAGCCAAGCATGAGACATTGCTGTGGGCTCTAGGCCATTGGCTGGAGTTGTGAAGGACATTGCCTTGAACTCTAAGCCTTTAGCTGGACTTGTGTGGGACATTACTGGGATCCAGGGCCTTGGCTGGATTCTTTGGGCCCCTAGTGTTTGGTTAATCTCTTGCACTTCTTTGCATTTGAGTTTTTGAGTATGGTAATTATCATAAAATAATCCTATAAACTATGTGTCCCGTAGCAAATGTATTCTCTTGCCAAAACCCTGACTACAACAAGATATTTAATATTTCTATTGGTAAACATGTAGTACTTCTTGAGTACAAAGAATAGCAAAAAAGAAACGAAAAAAGGAAGAAACTTGAATATTATATTGTATATGTATAGAAGTATTATAGCTTTGAATGCTGATTATATAATACATTAATATATAGTTTTATAGGAAATAAAGAGTGAAATAATTCATTATGAGAATGTCATTATGATACAGATGATGAGAGTCTTTGTTCCCCTTCTCCAAAATGTCCTCCTAGTTTGGAAGGATTCTTCCACCATTGAAGTAGTACTAGGGAATCTGTATTTAACATAGATAATCTTTGAATAAAACACAGCATAAAAGTCTTATGCTTACATGCCAGTATTCATTTTCAAAGTTTATTTTTATTCACAGAAATATAATAGAATAGTTGAAGTACACAAGTATTAAACAGTATTTGACAGACCTTGGGTCTAGATGGTCTGAAATATTCATCTATTAATGAAGCTATAAGATATAAAATAAGTTCAAATCAGTAAAATGTCCTTGACATCTATTCAAAGAAAGAAATGAATAACGCAAAATTCCCTATTAAAACTATTACCATTCAACTAACTAGAGGATAAATTGAAGGAATGGAATTTTGTATGGGTTATAATGCATTTGTTGTTTATTGAAAGAAAAAGAAATATATTGAATATCAAAGGTGTCTACGACTAAATTACTCACAGGAATTTATTTGGTGTTTTCAATATTCATTATGTGGATTATGTTGAAATTGATTACAAATATAAAAGGAACAAACTTATGAATAACATAAAAATTATGAATTGATTGTATCCTTTCAAGGAAAATATATTTTAAATCTACAATTCTTACATGTATCCCTTTTTCAGTTGTTATGTGTTTTAAAACTAAAATTGAGAGATATATATTTAGATATTTTATTGAAACAGATTTTCAGATATGTAATTATATGGACTATATATTAAAATGTATCATTAAAAGTTTGCAAGGGAATAGATTTAATACAAGACACATAATTTATAGGATTATTTTATAATATCCACCCAAAAATTCAAATGCAGAAGAGTGCAAGAGATTTGTCCACACACTACAGACTTAAAGAATCCAACCACAGGCCTGGATCCCAGAGCAATTTCCCCCATGGGTCTAGCCAGAGGCCAAAAGCCCAAGGCAAAGTCTCATGCAAGTTTGTATGGAGGATCTGCACCTAGAAGCCCCATGGGCCAGTGGTAGAAGCTAGAAAGCCTATGTCATTGGGGTGAAGGATTTGTGCCACCAGGCTGAGGGATCTACATGGGAGCCAGGAAGCAATGTTCAAGACAAAGACGATACTCCCCTGAAGAAACCGGTAGCCATATCCAGAAACAGCAAGGACCCAAATTCCTCCTATAATGAGAACAGCCAAGTTTGTATCAGGAAAAGCAGCCAAAGCAAGCTTCTCCAGGAAAATCAATAGCATTCAATCTTCCCCTCTGATAGGTCTCCCACCACCTTAGCAGCTATTATGTATAGTAGCTGCCCTCTTCCTATGGTGCCTTGCCCCTCCCCTGTGTGACATCATGCCAAGATGGTTGCTCCCACCAAAGAACAAACCCTTCTTCCCAGCATGCCCCTGTTCCCACCTAGACAGTAACCTAATACTCGCTCACCTCCTACCACCTAGTGACATCACCGGCTCCTCCATTCCCTAGTCACTACCTCACTCAACCCTGCCTCAGCCCCTACAAGCCCCACCCCAGTCTCTATAAAAGACTCTCCCTGCCCCAGCCATATTGCTTTTGTCTCTCCTTTGTTCAGAGAGAACCCAGCAGATCTATTCCCCTAATAAAGGCTTGTTGTGGCCTGGTCTGGTCTTGGTCTTCGGCCCTTTTACCTGACACCCTCTAGTTCTCCTTTTATACTTTGCCAACAATCCTCAAGTGGGTCTTCCACACCCAGAACCATGCTGACTTGGTTCAGCTGGGCATTCCAAATTGACCATTAGCTAATCCACTATAGTAAACCATTAATATCCATAATTTTTATAATATCCGATGACTTTAAAAATTGGTAATCCAAGTTTTCTTATGTAACTTTTAAATCTAATTCTAACTTTATTTTACCCAGTTATATTCATCATCAATATTTCAGTTTTAGCCATTTTGTTACCATTTACTCGAAGCATTTGTATGTATGTCCTTATTGCCCATTGATTTCCTTTCTCTAATTATTAGTAAAAATTATCCTTATAGCAGGAGGTGTAGCTTAGTGGTAGACTGCCTTCCTGGTATGCTCAAAACCCTGAATGTGATTTCCAGCTCTGCAAAGTGAGAAAAATAAATGACACTGTTCCTACACTTGTTGGTCCTTGAACTTAAAATGAACCAAGTTTTCAGGAAACAAGAGCAAATTATTATAAAACATAATAGCATAAAGCAATACAAATTTGTTTTCTGCTGAGGTGTGGTACAATATACCACCTCCAGATATTTCACTTAGACTAAATCACTTTGACTAATGATTAATTATAACTATAGACACTTGGAAAGAACAGATGGAGAAAGGGTATTCCAATCTTTTTTTCTTTCTGAAAAGAAGAACTGAAAGTTACCATGAGGAAGACAAATTCATTTTACAGGAAAAAAGAAATACTGTTTCATGAAGACTCACAAATAAAAGAAGTATCCACAAAAAGATCTTACTAAAGTAAGTATCTTCCTTTATCCTGTCTGTACAATTTATTTTTTCACATTTACTTCTATTTCTTGACTTTAATACAAAACCATGTAAGTTTTGTCATTTTCATCCATTTCTTTAGAAGGTGTAGCTGGGACCCTTGAGAGTAGATGTTGTTTTGCGGCACTGGACTTACAGCACTAGATTTTAGAACAACACATGACTTAAACAGCTTAAATAAAGGCACCTCCAGGCCTTTGTTTGTTTTTTTCTTAGGGCATGAGGAGATAAACAGTAATACTTGTCTGTCTTTCCATTGCTTGCCAAAATATCTGGTACCCAGAACTTGAAATAAAAAAGGTTTATTTGACTAACAGTTTCAGAGATTTAGCCCATGATCAGCTGGCTCCAAGGCAAAAATTTCATAATCAAAGGGAATGGTGAAGAAAAGCTGCTTATTTCACAGAAGCCAAGAAGCAAACAAGAGAAAAACAGCAGCAAAGAGAAAGAGGCCAGGCTAGAGATATGAACACCAAGGTCACAGCTTCTTGACCCATCCAGAAACACCCAGAAGAAGTGTGCTTTACTAATCCTCCAGGTGACTACAAGTCCAATCAAGTTGGCCATCACGGCTGTTTCCTACTCATCCCATCTTCTACAGTGTGCCAATGTTCCTTGACTGGTTGACCTCTTTCTACATTTTTAAAACCCAAGAATGAAGGTTGAATACTTTTCATATAACTGATCATTTCAGTTTTCTTCTTGGGAATACATCTTCCTCTAATTCTGACTTTTCTACCTTTCTTGTGGACTTTTTGAAGTCTTTGTACAATCATGCTGACTTAAGAGAATTTAAATCAATGATAGACCACATATAATAAGATGGTGGCCCCATAATATTAAAATGAAGCTGAAAAATTCCTTCCATCTAGTGACATAACCATCCTTACATCATTACACAATGCCTTACTCAATGACATGGTGATGCTGGTATAAACAAACAGTGCACTGGAATTTATATAAATGTATAGTATATACAGTTTTATACAGTGCAAAATACTTGATAATTATGAAAATATGTTGCTGGCTTATGTACTTCCTATATTATTCCTTTCATTGTTATTTTACAGTAGTGTATATAACTGTTCATACAAAAGTTTTCCAAGAAAACAGTGTGTTTCAGGCTACAGCTTCGTATATCTCATGTGTATCGCATTTCTTGATTATGTGAAGAGGTCATGTTAGGTGATTGATCTTTACCATCTAAGCTTCTGTAAACATACATTCTGCTGCTTACACAAAGATGAAATAGCCTAACAATGCATGTTTCATAAAGTAGTCCATCATTAAACTTTATATGACTGCAGTTACACGCCACAA
This sequence comes from Heterocephalus glaber, assembly GCF_000247695.1. The sequence continues at coordinate 45,328,243 of NW_004624731.1, forward strand.
AAATGAATGACTTATTGAAGATCAGCAGATATGTATCTTTAATATCATCTATCTTAATTCATGTTAAAATGTAATTTAACATATTCATTCTGACAATTAAGATATATTTCTCTTGAAGCGACCTTATCCTGTCTCCCAACGAGATGTCCCATTTCAGTCTAATGTCTATATCTGCTTTCCTCCTATTCACTTTTTTATGCAGAATACACACTTGTGCCTTTGCTTATGTTCTTTTTATACAAGAAACAGTGACACATCATTCTATCTGCCCTAATTGTACTAAGATTTCTATGTCAAATCTAATCATTTCTCTTCTGTGAGAACTCATCTTACTTTTCGAGCTCCTAGAGGTCTTTCTTTGCTAAAATTTCAGAATATTTATACATTCTTTGGAACAATAAAGCTTATACATGCTGAATTAATTAATGAATGATCTTATTTATTTTTTCTGGTTGTTTCATCTCCTTGAAAGAATTTGAATCCCTGTTGAATGAAAAATTATCATACAATGTTACTCTTGCTCAATTATGTTTTCTTCACAAACTCAGATTAACTGTTTTCCTGTAATAGAATTACATTTCATGGTTAAATTAAACAAAACAATGTTAAGACAAGCCTAGCCTTGTAACTTTTATTATGTAAATATTTTTGTTCAAGTAGAAAGCTCTAAATTGAATAATATGATAAAATTTTCATCCAATGAAGCATAGTCCAACATTAGTTTTCACATTTTATGATTTTGCAAAATAATTCTTGGTAGAAATTTACATTTACAAATTTACAAAGCCAAGATTAAGATTCCATAGAATAAGTCTGAATTTCAATTCCACATTTTACCTCTGTATTTAACTTGTTATTCTATAGTTTTCTCATGGTATCTGTTCCATGAGCCACAAACCTTTCTGATACTGTCAAGCTAAAAAAATGGAAAACAATTTTTCAAATAAATAAAAAGACATAAGTAATATTAAGAACATATCCCATTAGTTTTGGGGTTCTTTTAATGAAAGTGATCCCAGATGTTATTTTACCTCCTCCAAAGGTGTTGACTAAAGTCACTAGAGAACCATTCAATTACTATTTCTGCACAACATGGAATGTTACTTTACTTGCTGCACAGTAAATAACATGGGATTATAATGATTTGGCAAGCTGGCATAACTCAGCTACCTAACTTGTTCTTTCTTCCCATTGTAATTTTCTACTCTCTTATATAACAAAGTTTGAGAGCCCTATGGACTATAGTGAATATATTTTTTATGCTCAATATCTGGGACTTTAAAAATATTGAGTTTCTTCCCCTGCTCATTTCTCATTAAGTATATATAGGTCTATGAAGCCTGCAAACACCAGTAATTGCCTCAGTATGTGTCAAGACAAGGATGTCTCAGTAATATAAACCATCCATAATGTACATCAGAGATTTGTTGCAAACAGAAGTAATTAAATACCAACAAAACATATCTTCTATGTATGTACAGTACTGTTCTGTGAGAGTCCTATTTGCAAAAATGAGCCAATGCCTAATTTTTAAAACTTTTGGAAGATTCTGAGAGAATCCCTCATAATTTTTAAACATAGAAAAAAATCTTGATTCTTTCTATGACCACAGAAAGATGAATTCTGTGTTCTAGTGAATTAAGTAAGCTAGAGGAGGAACAATCCAGTTAATGATAATATATAATATAAAATAATGTTGAAATCATGTCTCAGTTTTCTAAATGTAAAGAGCATCCTGATTTTCATATTGCTTACCACATACCTGGAATTAATTAAATTTAATTTTCTCAGAAACTAATTATACTAAAATTCGACTTTATTTACATGATAGATGTTTTTGCATTCAAGCTGGCAATAGTTCCTATAGAATAACTGCAATTGTTTAGAAAAGAGAATAAAGGAGCATTGCATCACATTTTTATCTTGTTTGTGAGTCTTGGGAGTACCTCCTAATATTGCTCTGGGGAAGTACGAATTTTGACCTGTCATTCCATTGACAGTGCACACACATAGGCACAAAAAATTAAAAGGAAGACTAGAAATCAGAGATCCAGAACAGATTTGCTAAGGAATAGATGAAGTGCATAGATGTGAAAAATAGGTCCAGCAATTTCATTACTAAACATATAAACGAAAGATGTCAGTATTTGTAATATATTTACAACACTATGTTCATTATACTACTAGCCACAATAGCCAATATGTGGAATCAGACTTAAGTGTACATCAACAGATCAATTGATAAACAAAATGTAGCATATATACACAATAGAATACTAATCAGCTTTTCTTTTAAAGTAAATCTTGTTCTTTGTGACATTTGTGAACCTGGAGGACATTGTGTTCTGGGAAATGAGCCATGCACAAAATGACATATATCTCAGTTATACGTGAAATAATCTCATGTATATGAGGAAGCTAAACAGTTTGAAAGTAAAGATTAGAATGCCGATTACCCAGAGTTGAGACTATGTCTGTAAAATGATACAGTCTTAGGAAGAATAATTAAAGAGATCTATTTTGCAACACAGTGACTATAATTATAAACAATATATTGTACTCTTGAAGATTACTGAGAAAATAGATGTGTTTTAAGCACAGTAAATAAATTCATCTGCTAATACATATCAACTACCTCTAGTCACTTGATAATGTATGAATTTTCAAACATGTTTTACATAATATATATATATACTCCCATTTTGTAAAAAAAAATTAAAAGTAAAGAAATAACACTAGTCATATATAATATGCATCTGGCAAAATGTTGGACCTAAGTCTGAAATCCACAGAAGAATACAGGGATATTTAAATAACATTTAACACCTCATAATTTCTTACTGTCATGTTAGAAATTTTGTATAATTCTTATCTGACCAAAAATATACAGTTTATATTATAATCCTAATAATAATTAAACTGTAAGTCAGATACTTCAAATAATTGCAATAATAACATCTGAGAAGGTGAAGAAGTTATATTTATTTATTTCATTAAAAAATATCTGTTAGAGGCTAGAAGTTTAAGGAAGAAAGTGAGATGTCTAGGACTTACAAAGACCGGATATTGAAGGAGCTACACTTAGATAAAAGCTGTAATAAACATAACACAGATTCTAAAGATTAGTGCATAAAATAAAATGAAGAATTAACCTTGAGTGATACAGGTTTTATCATGGCAACTAGGCAAAAGCCTAGAGAGTTTACCATCATACTATAAAGCATTATGATTTGTGAAAAGCAGTAAGAATTTGTTCAATGTTTCACTTTTTAGCAGGCTTTTAGAGATTATATGCTCTTAAACCATCTAAATATATTAGAATTCTTTTGATTATCTGGATGAGTTATGTGTTTCACTTATGCTCAATATCATGTTTGAATTCCACCATGCTAATATTCATAACTATCATACACTTACTTTCCATTTATAGCATATGAATATAAATTATTTACCTTAATTTTTGATAATTTTTGGTTGTAGTTTATAATTACTTTGTTTTTAATGTAATTGCTATCACAGAAGGCTGTCACGATGACCCATGTAAATGTCTGATTGCAAGAGACCTCTCTTGGTATAATAGCACAGTTTGTGGCATTCATAGCATAAATTATATAAGCATAAATCATATAGTGTGTTCATCCTCACCTTCACAAAGCTATGCAGTGTATTACTCTTCAGCATAGTTAAATACTGTCATATTGCCTACAGTATTATTTGTGTCATTTTCTATATCCTGAATTTCTTCTCTACAATGACAGGTATACAAAATATTTCATTTTACTTTTGCATGTTTAAAATTCTCCTTTCATGATTAGGAAAGATTTTAAATAGTTTTTCATATATGCTATGTAGCCTATATATCTTAATAACTACTAATCATGGATACTAGAGAGAACAAACAAGAGTCAGGGAATTGTGAGAGCCCATTTTATAATGAGGCTTTTTAATGAATATGTTGATGTTTCATTTCAGTTTGGAGTTTAGCCTAGGTAAGTTAGAAACTTATTGAAGGGGGAGGGGTTAGAGATATAACTCTGTGAAGGACATAGGTTCAACCACAATTGCTGCCCCCCATCCAAAAAAAGAGACTTTGGATCTTATTTAAACTTGATGTTTTATCAGTATCTTCCACCTTGCTCTGGCTGGTGAAAGGGACACTAAGTCTTGTTGTTGTTAGGTGGTATGAAACTTCAACATTCTCCACTAGACATTCACTGACAAAGGGTACAATAGAATTATTCCTTTTACTGATGTAAGTGGAGTGAAAGTTCAGATTTTCCTCCAAAAAATTTCTCCTCAAATATCACCCCCACAATGAGAGTCACATTGTAACTATTCCCAATGAGGCTTCAACTGACAACATGGAAAAGGAGGTGGCTTTATTAAAATGGAGGAATAGTAAAAAGTCCTAACTTTCCAATAAATCTACCAAAGAACAACAGGACTGCCTAATTATCCTCTCTAGGTTATTCTGTAGATGAGATCTGTTGTATGGCTTCTTTTTCTGTCTCTGTATTTTCTCTTCCCTAAAAATAATTATTATGCCATCCCAAATTCAAAATGAATTATTGGGCAATTTTCTTTGACATACCTACTTGTCTTCCTTTTATATATCTTAATCATACCTATAGTTATTGATGACATAATTTCTGAAGTAATTTTAGAAAGAATAACAAAAGGAAAAAGCATATACCTGCTGTGTTTGGAAAACAAAAAAATGCACATCTTTTATTTACATATAGTCATAAAAATGTTTTAGTTTTTAAAAGAAATTAAACTTTTTTTACTGCAGGCTTATAATGAGAAATTTCCCCTTTTATTTGCTTACCAACGTGATTACAATTTGCTCTAGTTGTTTCTGTTAATATCATTTTGAATTGAAATCAACATTTCATGAGATGAGAATACAAATATCATCATAATTACTGGAAGATTTTTTTTGTCTTTGCACATAATTAGCATAAATATCTGAATAATGAACCATCTGGAAAAATTTTTGAAAACATTAAAGTTATATCATAATATAGTTCTTATTAAAAATCATTATTCCAAAATTTGGTAGACCTTATAAATTAAATCATTTGTATAGCCACACAAATAATCCCAAATTATTTAAACATTGTTAACATTTCTTATTTATGCAACAATATTTGACTATGATACAATTCCAATACAAAACTAGACTATTTGGTCAGATAAAACAGACTGTATTTGAGTTCAAACAGATTTAATTATAGCAATGAATTTTGATCACATGTAGCCATTAACAAGAAACATCCAAATATATAAGGCCACATGTTAATGGATCTACTTTATTTTTTTTAACTGTGATATTGGAGAAATGCATCTATAAATGTGATAAAAATATACAACAAAGTAGATATATAAAGGTTACACACAGTGCAAATGAGCACATATAAAACTTGAAGAATCTGAATAAAATGGATAGATCGCACCAATTTCAATATTCTTATCATTATTGGTGAACACAGGGCAAAAGGTACATGGGATCTGTCTATATTACTTATTATAACTGTTGGCTAATCTACTGTTATCACTCAACAAAAATTTAACTAAAATTCTCCTTAATAGAAGAAACATTCAAAACCAGAGGAGTACAGAAGTGACTGGATTCTTTCTTGTAGCTAAGTACACTATATATACACTGGTGATATTCATAAATTCTAAAGATAATGATTAAATATAATATAATTAAAGGAAGAGAAAACAGCTGGATCATTAAGTGGTTAAAACAAGAGAAAGACGTTTTTGCTTGCTTTGTGATGAAAAACTCTAACATCAGAGTTGTTCTCCATAAATACCAATGTCATAAAATAATGTACAAATATGGACTTTTAAAAAACATTACTCAAGCATTTTTAGGCCGTAAAAATTGTTGATAAACATAAGTGAAAAAAATATTTGGTGATCCAGTGAGATAAAAAATACCCTTCTATTTTAAATTCCTCAAAAAAAGCAATTGACAAAAATATTACAATGTAATAACAAATGAATATGAAGAATTCAGGAGTCAGTGGCAGTCTTATTGGGTAGGATGAACAATTAAAAGAGGTGACCAGAAGGTCAGTATCTGTAGGGATTAACATCTGACGGGGGGCCAGTAGTGGAGGAAGGAAGGTGAGAATCCTGTGTTCTTGAGTTGTAGGGCCCTGAGCTGCATCCTTATCTATGGAGTACAATAAAATTATAGGACATCTTTGAATTTTAAAAATCATTACAGTAAAAGATACATAGCCTTTGCATTAAACCTCCTCAGGATACTCCCACTCTTAAAATACATCTATTCCATCATTCTTGGCACTTTCTGAAGCAGTTATGAAAACTGTTTTTGTTCAGTGTCTCTAGTAGTGCTGTTGTGATTGCCTTAGTGTTCTCAGTGTCAAAATATTGACATTTATTGGTCATTTTGATTCTGAGGAAGAGTCAGAATGTGCATGATCCTTGATTCAGTGATTAGGTGGCTGAGAACACTCTATATTGCTTTTATTTGAAAGAAATTCCCTTATCAGAAGTGGTGTGTAACATAGAGTGTTATTATGATGGAGGATGAAACAATTTATCTGCTTCTCGGGCTTCCTATGCACATCATTTCTTAGATACTGTAGTAAGCCATTATAATATTCAGAGGTTCATCATAGTGTTCTTTGGTACAAGGTCAGCTCCCACAATTCCATATTCAAGATTAAAAAGCAATCAACATATCCTTGTGTTCTATCATAATTGATGCCCCCCCACACACACACACAAAGAAGAACTTGGTGATTTCCTTTGAGAACTCTGTATCTTGGTCTCAGGATCATAACCATAATCCCAAGTTCATCTCCCATTGTGATATTTCTTAAAACTTGGAATGTGAAGTGGCAAAATCATTTAACTCCAATAAAACTGACAAAATTTCATGTTCGTAGGTTTTTGGTCATTCATGATTTATGACACCATTTAAAACACACCTCAATTATAGCTCATAACTGACTGAATTGTAAAGTTGAAACTCGTCATATACTGTTACTAAAGTTCAGTGGTCCGCTTATATTGAAGATATCTACCTTGTTGATGGATGACAGCATCAGCATTCATCATATTTCCTTTATCACATTGTGTAGGACTTTAAAGTCTAGAATTATGTGATCCTTAGCAGAGCACATCTGAGATTGAGTTAATATATTTGAGGTACATTGATGAGGAGATAGTTGAAATTTGACTTTTCCTTACTCAGAAAGATTGAAGAATAAGGATCACATTCTATAAATAAAAGAATTGCACTCAAATCCTGAAAATAAAAATGAAACAGAACCAGCTAATCAACTTAAGTCTAGAAACCATCCAAGTAGCCTACCATTAACATAATAGCCTTCCAGAGAAAAGAAATAATCTATAATGGAAGGTAATATAATCTATCTTTACACTGTCCTTTTGTAACATTAATGTAACATAAAATAATTATTCAAATGACAAAAATGCCATTTGTAATTTAAAATATTAAAGGATATAGGTCAACTAAATAGGATCTTAAATAACATAAATATTGAAATTAGTTAACAGGCTTGAAATATAATATTAAAAAGATAGTTTAGTGCAAAACATAGGAAAGAAATTGGTAAACATATTAAAATCAAGAAAGAATCTGTAAATTAGACATCCAAATGGAAACACTGAAAAATAAAATAAGGTATTGGAATATAGAATTTTTAGACAGAAATAACACACAACCGGATAGAGCAAAAAATTTTAATGAAGTTGTATTGTGTCAATAGAAAATACAAAGCTTAAGTACATGAAAATGAAAACAAAAAATAATATTAGAATACCTAAGACCTGTGCATAAACATAAAAATTTCAAATCTAAATATAATCGGCATTGTAGAAGGAGAGAATAGAAAATACTAGACAGAAAAATATTTAGGATGAAATGTCATCAACTTAAGAACCATGATAGTGTTCAACTTCTTCATGAAGGACATCAACTTAAGAACTTAATGAAATCCAAGCAAAATAGATATATCACAAACCACCACTAAGTACAACATATCCAAGATGCTGAAATTCACAAATAACAAGTGTAAAACAAGGTCAGACAAAATACACAGGATGCATTCTAAGGGGAAAAGTTTAAAGTAATGACTTCTCTATTGTAAATCACAATGGAAAACAACATAAAATATATTGAAGTGCTAAAAGGAATTAAATCAATCTAGAATTCTATAAATAGTATCTCTTTTATAGTGGAGTATGAAATAAAGACATTTGCAAAGAAATATAAGTTTTCAAAAACTTTATGCTACAAAAATAAAGCACAGTGTCTTTATTTTTAGGAACATAATTCCATGTGGATGTGTAGATCTAAGGAAAAAAAAGCTGAATGGAAACTATAAATCTGTAGATAAATAACAAAGTGGATTTAAAATTTGTTCAAATATTGTTGATTAAGAATAACAAATTAATAGCAGTTTATGCTGCTATTCATAATAAATGCAAAATAACAGATGTAGAAGAAAAAAAGAGAATTAACCAATTTTTAAATTTTTACATTATTAGGAAGTGATATATTTATCAGTGTTGACTGTGATAAATTGTAATGTCTAGGAGTACATCTAAGAATTAATACAAATATATATAGATGAAAAATGCAATAGGATAGACATCAAATTAAAAAATGCTTGATTATCTTGTCAAAAGAGAAAGAAGAAAAAAATTTGGTTGATTCACATCTTGCTTAAATAAGCTTAATATATTTTGAGTAGTATATCTATAAAGGTTTTTAATGCTGCTTTTATATTTTCAATTTTTAAAAATTCTGAAAGAATCACATGTTAAACTTCGAAAAGCAATGTTTTGTGTGTAAGGGGCTGTGACCGTCAAATTGAGCTCTGGGGTTTCATTCAGCCTTTCTTATGGAGTTCTAAAACTATGTGTAATATGCCTTCGATGACAAAAAGATATACTTAAGTTCACTAGATGTCAAACCTCATTGCTAAAATAGAGATTGGCTGGAACCATTAGGAAAATGTTATAATTATTTTAATTAGGTGGATTTTTTTGTGGTTTCTTTTGTTCCGTGGTTTAATTTCTATGATTCACATACTTGTGATTATAAAATAAAGTGCTCTCAAATTTGAAAATGCATATATATGACTATTAATAGATTTAATGAATACGTTATGCTACCTCACATTTCTCAGGCAAAGCATACAAAATGTGAAAAATAATGCAATGCAGTAACATTTTTCCAATAGAAAACTCAATTCCCCCACCCAAGACAAATGAAGATCTCATGGTAGAGACTTAGGTAAAATATGTGTGAAGTTATGTATTAAATTTTATTCTTTTCACAATAGTAGAAAGAAAAAATTTCTAGTGAGAAAATGTGAAGTTAATAAACCTCATTTTCAATGCATTCTGTGTATCTGCAATTCTCCCTTTCTTTGGTGAATTTTTTTTCTAAAAAAGAAAATGGACTTTACAGGGAAAAGAGCAAGCACACATTACATAAGTTTTAAGCGCATCTGCAGACTGAGCTATTTGCATTTTCTAAGAAATACGTAAATAGACTATGGTATTTTCTTGAAATACATTTGGAAATCTTTAGGCTCTATTTCTCTTTCCTCTCCTCTTCCTCCTCCTCCTTCTTTTACTTCTTCTTTTTCAATATTTATCTCCTCATATATAGTCAAAGCCTACTGAATTCCCACTTTTTAAAATTTTACTTTATGGACTTTCGGGTACCCTTCTACCCTTATGTTAAGAAGTCTATAAGATCACATGTAAAATACTTGTTTAATGACTTGAAGATTTTGTTGCTTGGAATTTGACTCAACATTACATTTTTTCAAGAGGAAGGAACATCAGATGTTTTCCTGTGCTTTTTCTTTCCGAGAAAAATTCATTGTTCCCAGAACAACAGACAGTTTGCAGCACATGCTGTGCCTCCTCCCTTCAGTTCTGTACAAATTTCCCTCTAGCGATAGTTTACTGCAGATATATAGAGAGTACGCCTCTGTAATCCAGGGGTTCTGTGGTTTTTCCTCAGCTGTCAGGCTTTGCTTCTGTTTCTTTTCCCTGTCGTAATAGCAGATCCATCTGAGGCTATGAGTGATGATCCATGAAATCTTCAGAGGCACAATTTGCTGGGCATACTGAGTGAATCAGATACTGCAGCACTTACAAAGAAAAATCCCCACTTTTGACCTTAAAATCTTAGAAATAATTGAAAAGTGAATTAAAACTGACTATAATCTAAATATATCACATAAAATATTAAATATGTACTACAAAAAAATCTCATAATAGAAAACTTGGTCATGTACTCTCACCTGTTAAAATTAGGGAGATATGTTATAATACATGATGTTTTATGTATTTCTGCAGATTATTGTAGCAAGAAGAAATAAGTGAGAATAGCATTCAATCTTCTAAAATATGTGTGAGACTTTGTGCTTCTGTTTTTTCTTTTCCCATTTTTAATGGTAAATCTTTCATATTTCTTTATACAGGAGTCATTATATAGAAAGTACAATAAAAAAGAAATGAACACATCATTTGAAATAGTGAAAATTTTATTTTTTTGAATGATTAAAATAGGTTTTATCAGGGAGATATGCTTCCATTAAAAAACAAAGCACAATGTGTACAATATGTGTATTACATGGTTACTACAACTCAGTACATGCTATCCTAGAACAGAAATCAGGTAGGCACTTTAAAGAATAAATATTCTCATTCATAACAACAATAAAGAAATTTGCTTGCCTAATGCCTAGAAATAGAAATTTCTAACAAAATGACTAGTCATTCTTTCAAAGCATTTGTTGTTCAGAACTATAGCATTACCTTGAATCAGCACCACACACAAGAGAAGGAGATTGTTGTGAATATGTAGTTAGGTGTGATATGTGGCTGTGCTTCTCTTTTTAGAAGCACATATAACATTTTCATAAGGGATTACAAGCTGTAAAACATTAACTATTTATTGTACACTTATGCCATTTGGCACTAAAAAGAAGGTAAAATTTACCCTTTCCTTTCTTAAGGCAATAAAACAAAAATCAAAAGGAGAAACCACACACAGTCATTCAGTAGAATTTTGAAGTGACATGGAAGCCCTCTTCAAGAAATGAAGACCACAATATGCACCTACTGTCTGACACTTACATACTGAATTGGACAAGGGGTAGTAAGTCATTAAAATGTGACAAAGAAAAAAGACTTAAGCTAGGATAATAATTGTATGGATAAGTGGCTCATAAAATAAGGTCAAGTGTGGCAAGGTTTGCTTATATAAGTTTTCCTGGTCTTCAACTTTCTGTCTTTGATCAGAAGAATGCAACTTATGATCTGGAAGAGAAGAGAATTTTTTTTTTTTCAGTATCAGGGATCAAACTCAGGACCTTGTGCTTGGGAGGCAAGCGTGACACAGAGCTAAATCCCAGACCCAAGAACAGCATTTTTTATATGAACATTTCATCTCCCAAATTTAAAAAGAGCATCATGAAAGTCGGAGTGATCTTGCACTTAATGTTTTTCAAATGCTTTTAACTGAAAAGTCATCAATCTCTCAGAGTGACATATTTTAGCTTGGATATTCTTTACTCCTTCAGCACAAATGAATTCAAGAAAGGTCCACAAATGTTCATTAAAATTGCTTTTAAAAGACATTAAATCTAAAATTTTCTTGATATGGTTTCCTTGATATGAGTCCATTCTGGACATAAGAGCTTGACTCCCAGAGAAAAAAATAGATGGGTTACTGAGGAACACGTTTCAATTATGTACAATCCCTATGAGACTTGTGATTACTTTTAGATTGTGCCTAGTATTATGCTGATCTAAACTCTAGACTATAACTCACAAAATTAGAGCCTGAGTCCAGATTACACTATTAAATAAGTTCATGGAAGCATCAATCTGCTGAGGTCATATCCTAATCAAGTCCCTAGTTCTGAGTTTTCTTCCCTGAGAGACTCTGGGGCAGCTGCACACCTTATTAGATGTGGCTACCTCTAGTATATTTCTTTCAGTAACAGTTTTCACTTAAATTTCTCCAATTATATAAATTATTTGAATCCAGTAATTAATAGCAATGTATGTAGAATAGACAAATACCATTAAATTAATGAAATTTAGGGATTAGATGAGAAGAAATCAGAAGCACATTTCTAGGATGAAAGTTCAAGATGAAGAATCATGAAAAATAAAGAGAAAAATACAAATATTATAAATTAATAAAAAGTGTGAAACAATGTAGGGATAATGTTTAATAATCAGTCTCACATAATTTTTGATCAAGAGATGTCTCTCAAATAATATAGCCAACTTCTAATGAATAATGCTATAAATGGCTGAAAAGAGTAGGATAAAAACTGTGGCAAACTCTTGACCTTTGGAGTCATGCCGTCACAAAGAAAGAGGAAATCATCTGAAACAGAGCTGTACTGCACAGCTACACAATAACCCTGTTGTGAGAGTGAACTATCCTAGACTTGTAACTGGATCTTGTAACTGCATAATGTCAGGACCTTTTAAATGTCAGAATTTAAAGAGGGCTTTGGGTCCCTTCTGTCTGCCCTATATGGCTGAATTGAAATAAATGAATATTTGCTTGTTTAAAAAATGTCCTGAATTCTCTCTTATGATCAGAGATTGCATAGCCATATTTTTTTTAAGTAAAAGAAATATAAAGGTTAAGGGAATTTAGTACAGAAGAAGAACACTATTGGAATTTTGGCCTTCTATTAACCTCATAGTAGAAAAGAGTTAAGGCTAAAACTCTACAGCAGACTTCAAATAAATAATTGAACCCCACTGAATTCTTTATAAAACATGTAAGCACTTTAAAGAAATACTTCCTATATCAAATATATATTAGTTTAATATATATGATTCCCATTGTTGAAAAGTGGCAATAATAAAAATTTAACAAATATGATTACTTGGAAACAGGTCTTTAATATTCTGACTTGATTCTGTTAATCTTTGTCTTCCTCTTTTTCTTTCCCCCAAAACATTTAATTCATACATATCTATGTACCATTACTGAATACTGACCTTGAAATTTAATAATTGAATTTTTTGCACAATCTCAGTTTGGCAAGAGAAAATTCCTACAGGATTTTCATGAAACATACGTTTATTTTAAAGATAGGAATTTTTTTTTCTCTTTCAAGCCTGCTTAATATACTTCAATATTTCTGCAAGAGTTGAAGACTTACATAAGATTCTCTCTTTGGGATGTCACCTCTCCTTTGCGAAATTCTAATGTCTATAAGAAGCTGTGAAAAGATATATTAATGAGAAGTAGATAAACTAAAATTTGAAAATTAACTTTAAAAGAGACAATTTGTTAGAAGAATGAGAAGAATTCTGATGGGTGAGTTTAAAGTGTATATCGGATCATCAGCATGCCACATTATTTTAGCAATTAGCTGAATTCCTTCACTTGAACTAAATCAAAACATAGACATCACTAAAGTAGATGGATCTTGAATGGAGTGGAATAAATTTTTTAAAAATTAGACAAGAGTGAAAAGAAAAATGATGGCACTATAATATTTATGTGAATGCTTTTCTGGTAAATTCTAGGTCTTAAAACAGCATAAAATGATAACACACTTATGCTATTGAATTTTATTTTGTTTTATTTCAAAATAAATTAAAGCTGTGAGATAAATATTTAAAGTTTAAAAAATTCTGGTAGTGAAATAAATTTGAGAATTTCATTGAAAAAGCATCCAAAATTTTTGAGCCTTTTTTTGTAAATCTTGGTTGGTAATCAAAAATTATATGATATTTAGGAGAAATGCTAAATATGACTCATTTTGGATTTTGATATAATGTGTTAAAGGAAAAGGAAGGAGGAAAAAATTTCATAATGGAAGTTTTTATTACAGGCTTGAAATAATTTGCTTTCTTTTAAGTTTAGTAATCTCTTTTTATTTGCAAAAAATAATTTGAATATATATTAGACAAGAAAATAGGTGCAAACTGTAGAAAATATAATATAGAAATATTACTAAGAACACAATTTGCCTTCAAATTC
>NW_004624731.1:45348060-45359941 GCF_000247695.1 Heterocephalus glaber
AAATTCTTTCTGATTTCATTTTTTCCAGATCCCCTTTTGTTGCCAGTTCAGTGGGTCCAGGTGGTTAAGTATCAGAATGTTCCATCTCATTTCCCTTTGGTGTTGCTGTAGGTGATCTGGAAGTCTGGTTTTGAGACTTGTTTACGTGATTTCTCATTTTGACTGGGGCGGGGGGCTGTTAGCGCCTGGATGGAGTACCTCCTCTGAGCTGGGTGAGGTGGGCCAGTGGCTAAGAGCAGCGGTAGGGATGGTGACCCAAAAGCCCTTTTCTGTGGGCTGGGAGCAGCAGGAGGGATGGTGGCCTGGAAGCCCCTTCCTCTGGACCAGGAGCAGTGGGATGGTGGCTCAGAAGCCCCTCCCTCTGGGCCAAGAGCAGCAGAACAGAAGTTGGCCCCAAACCCTTCCCTCTCAGCTGGGAGCAGCAGGAGTGATGGTGAACGAGAAGCCCCTTCCTCTGGACCAGGAGCAGTGGGACGATAGCTCAGATGCCCCTACCTCTGGGCCAGGAACAGCGGGACTCAGTACCTTGGTCTGGTGGTCTGGTGTCCTCTGCGTTTTTGTAGTGTGGAACCAGGTGGCTACCTGTCTGCAGTGGGGTGATTCGGTGTCTTCTGCTTGACTCAGGACCTCGGTAGGGCATGCACAGACCTTCCTGTGTGCAGCAGGCTGATTCCTTGTGTTCTGTGAGACTCAGGACCTGGGTAGGGCATGCCATGTGTTTTATTTCTTTAAAGTAGTTTTATGTTGTTTTGATTACTAGGAATTTATTGCTTATATTATAGTACATGTTATCATGTTATTTTATAAATGGACTGATTTATGCTAATTTTGAACATTTTGAAAATTTTAATTCTCTACTTGAAATTATTTTGTCCTTGATTTGGAATACAGCTATTGTTGCTAATGCCCTTATATATTTGGACTTTTTCATTGATTCATATTTCTTGTCAATAGAATATTTTCTCAAGGAATATTTTTTTAAAATCTCTTGTAGATTTCAACTCCAACACCTTATCAACCTGAAAATATTTTATGCCCTCAAGTTTGGTAAATTGTTTCTTATGTTTTAAATTATTTTTCTTTGATATTTGAAAAGATCACTCCATTTTTTAATTCAGTTTTTTAAAAAAATCAAATTCTTATTATTGCCTTTGCAGTCCATAATTATTGCATTTATCTCAAGGAGTTCATATATGTCAACACTTCCTAGTATTTTTCACTTCCCCTTCCCTGTACTCTCCCTCCATCTCTTTGATCTTCCCAATTGCAAAAGATCTTTCTCCTTGTTTCCCATAATCTGTATTTTATTTTTCTCTTTAAATTATTTATAATATGAGTTTCTCATATAAGAGAACATATAAGCTCATGTGACATATAAGCTCATGTGTCTGATTTGATTCTCTTACTGTAATATATTCTATTTCATATTTTATATTTTTCAAATATTCTACAAGTACATTATATTATTTTTGGCAACATTATTCCTTTTTTGGGAATAATTTTGATTATTTTTTGGATATATAAAATTTCATTGTAAAAAATCTCTCAGTATAGCTTTTCTTCTTGCATCTATCTGGTTAGTTCTGTTTTCTATTAATTTTTTAGCCTGATATTTATCACTGTTACTCTTTACAAATTTGCATTGGTTTTTGTCTCAAATATTGTTCCCTATATTCATTATTTTCTTTTCTTTGCAATTATAATCACATACAATCTTTATAATTTTCCATTGGTATTGGTACATGTTTCTAATACATAATAATTACATTCCTTATGGGGAGTTGGTACGTGTACATAGCACCACTTATTTTTTCATCCCTTTACCTTCTCCATTCCTCCTCTTTCCCTTCATCTTTGATCCCCTTCCCTCTGCAAAAGATCTATCTCTGCTATGTAAATAAGGAAGGGTGGAGGGGGTGAAGGGAGCACAGGTAATGGGGCAAAAACAAGAACCAAGATACATCACTCAATGACAAATGTAAATGCATTTTATCCCTTAAATGTACCAATAAAAGAACTTAAGAATAATAAAAAAGATCTATCTCTGTTTCCTATTGTCTTTCTCTTACTTTGCTCTGTATTTACGTTTTGAATTTCACGTATAAGAGAATCATGTGATATTTAAGCTTGTGTATTTTATTTATTGCACTTAACATTATGGTCTCGAAGTGCAACCATTTTCTTAGAAATGTCTCTAGTTTATCTACTTTATGGCAGAGTTCAACTTCACCGGGTATAAATGCCACATTTAAAAAAATCCACTCATCTGTTTGTGGACAAATAGGTGATTTCCAAGATTTAGTTAATATGAATTGTGCTCCTATAAAAATGATTTCCATGCATCACTGTAATGTTATGTCATTAACTCTTTTAGGATGATAGCTGAAAAGGGAAGAGCTCTGTTCTAGTTTTGGTTTTAAGGACTCTCCATACTGATTTCCATAGCGCTTTTATTAGTTTACATCCACATGAACCATGAAGAAGTGTTCCTTTTTCTCAGCAGCCCCATCAGCATGTTTTATTATTTGAATTCTTGATGACAGCCATCCTTTCTGGATTAAGGTGCAATCTCAGTGTTGTTTTAATTTACATTTTTATAATGGGCAGAGATGTTGAGCATTTCTTAATGTATTTATCTATTGGCTAACTGTACTTCTTCCTCTGAGAACTGTCTGTTCATTTCAGTTGCTCGTTTTTGTATTGATCCTTTATGTTGGGGGACTAATTTTCCTGAGTTCTTCATATGTTCTAGATATTAGTCCTCTGTCTAAGAGGGAGCTAGCAAACAATATTTCCAATTCTGTAGGTTGTCTCTTCACTCTAGTTCCCTTTTTTGTGCAACAGGTTTTTTTTATTTGATATGATTCCATTTGTTTATTCTTGACATTATTTCTTGTGCAACTGAAATTCTGTTCAAAAGGTTCTTACCTATGACTGTATCTTCAAGAGTTTTACCTATTTTATCTTCCAGCAGAGTAAGTGTTTCGATTTTAGCATATAGATCTTTGATGCATTTATATTTTGCTTTAGTACATGGTGAGAGATGAGGATCTGTCTTCAATCTTCTGCATGTGGGTAGCTGATTTTCCCAGCACCATTTGTTAAAGTCGCTGTCTTCCCTCCACCATAAGGTTTTAGAACTTTTGTCAAAGATCAAAAAGCTGAACCTGTCTTGGCTCATTTCTGCATCCTCTATTTTATTCCATTGTAGTCATGGCATTGACCTGTTTTATGACAATATCATGCTTTTTTTTAATCACCGTAGCTTTGGAGCTTTGAAGTGTGGGATTGTGAAGGCTCCTGCTTTCCTCTTGTCTAGATTTGCCTTTGCTACTCAAGATCTCTTTTTGTGCCACATGAATTTTAGGATTTTTTCTTTTGTTTTGTGAGGAATGCATTGATACTTTGATTGAATCAGTACATGGGTTTTGAAAGTAGGAGCATTCTGACAATATTTGTTCTGTTTATTCATGAAAAGATTATATCTTTTCAATTTTCTCATGACTTTTTCAATGTCCTTTGTCAGAGTACTGTAGATTTCATGGTAGAACGCTTTCCTTTCTTTGCTTAGATTCATTCCTTAGTATTTAATTTTTCTTAATACTTTTGTGAATGGTATTGTTTTACTAATAGCCTTCTGGTGAGTTCATTATTGGTGTACAAAAACACTATTCATTTTTGTGTGTTGGTTTTTTGTACTATTAACCAAATAAATTTGGTTATTAATTCTAGGAGTCTTTTGCTGGATTTTTTGTGTCTTTTATGTAGATGATCATGTCATCTGCAAATAATGATAATTTTACTTCTTCTTTTCCTGTACATACTCCTTTCATCCTTTCTCCTACCTGATTTATGTGGCTAGTATTTTGAGTGCTACACTGAACACGAGTGGGGATAGTGAGCATTTTTGTCTTGTTCCTGATTGCTTTCAGATTTTCACCATTTAATATGATGTTGGTTGGTGGTTTGTCACAAATGGCTTTTTCAGATTTAGGTAAGATCTTCTATAAATATTTTCTTCATGGTCAGTGTTGTGAGTAGCTGTGGAATTTGTCAAAAGCCTTTTCTGCATTTACTGAATCATATGATTTTTGTCTTTGCTTTTGTTTATGTGATGTATTGTATTTATTGATTTTAATATGTTGAGCCACCCCTGAGTCTGAGGGATGAAGCAGACTCGATCATGAAATATGATCTCCTTGACAATATTTTGCATTCTGTTTACTGGTATATTTTGTGAGGATTTTTGTGTCTATGTTCATTAAAGAGTTTGATATGTAGTTCTCTTTTATTGGCTGGGTCCTTCCTGGTTTTAGATTCAGAACAATGCTAGCTTCCTGGAATGACTTTGGGAGAACTATTTCCTTTTGAATCTCATTAAAGAATTTGAAGATTATTAGCATTAAATCTTCCCTGAAGTTCTTATAGAATTTAGTAGTACTGAATCCATTGAGTACTGGGCTTTTCTTACCTGGTAGAATTTTTTAATGCTCTTTTGAATTCTTTGCCTTTACTGAATTATTCAGGATATTTGTATCTTCATGATTCAATTTTGTTAATTCATATGTCTAAGAATCTATCAATTTCTTCTGGATTCTCCAATTTTTTGGAATATAGGCTCTCAAAGTAGCTACTAATCTGGATTTTGGTGGTGTCTATTTTGATGTAGACTTTTTTATTGTAATTATATTGATTTTGGGTATTTTATTTTTTTGATAAAATTTACTAAGGGTTTTTCTATTATTTTTATTCTTTCAAAAATCCAGTTCTTCAATTTATTGATTATTTTTTCCGTCAGTTTCCTTAATTTCTTCTCTGATTATTATGACTTCCTTCCTTATACTATGTTTAGATCTGTATTGTTCCTTTTTCTTTTTTTTTCTAGGATCTTGAGGTGCATTATTAGGTTACTCATTTGGGGTTGCTCTGTTTTTCTGATGTGGGCCTTCAGTGCTATAAATTTCCCTATTAGGACTGCTTTTATTGTGTCCATAAGTTCTCATATGTTGTACTGGCATTATCATTTGATTTCAAAAACCAATTTCTTCTTTAGTTGCTTCTATTACCCATTTGTTATTTAAGAAATTGTTATTTTATTTCCATTTGTTTGCATGAGTTTTGTGGTTTCCTTTGCCACTGATTTCTTGTTTCATTGCATTATGAGCTGAAAATATGCATGGTATAATTTTGCTTCTTTTTCATTTATTTATGCATGATTTATGGGCTATTATGAGCTCTATTTTGAAGAAAATTACATGTGCTATTAATATGTCAATTTGTTTTTTTTTCTGATTTCATTTATTTTGTATTTTTGTCCTAATTACCTTTCTAATTATTTCATATATTTATCTTTTTTCTGTAGTTAGATTTTTGGAAAGATTCTCAGATATTCTATTTGTATCAGTTCCAATCTTTACTTATTTATTTGTTCACTTAAGCTTCACAGTGTTGTACTCATGTATAGTGTTACCTCTAATTCTTCTTTGATAATATTTTTCTAAGTATTTTTATTATTTGATTTTTCTCTTATTTTGTCTACAAATTCTCATTATATCTATAAAACGTATTAAGTACTTATTTAACTATCTACTTTTTAACTTAATAATTATTTTGATTATTTGTGCCTGTGAACTCCTGTTATTCTGAAGTTATCAAGTACTTTGGTGGGAAATGTATACAAGAGGACAATTATAAAACTTTGGTGCTAACTGATGCCCCTCTTGGTGAATTTAAATGTATATGTATGTGCGTGTGGAGGATACTTAGTACAGAAAATCACCCATGTTCCATAGGGATTACATAAAATAATTCCCCATGGTGACTCCTTGAACCTCTACTGTACTATATTGTTCTTCACCAAGAGCTTTTATCTTTTTATGATATCCCTTTAGCAAAAATGTGCAAGAGTGTGTCTGAAAAAGAAGGGTGTGAGTGCCACCTGTTATTTCCTCACCTCCCCAAGGAAGCACGGGATTCCTGTTTTGCCTTACTGCACATCTTGGTGCAAAGCCTAAGAAGCATAAGGCTGTACCCAATCATTTTACCTAATGGCATTCTGTCCTGTGTGCTCACCTATAGTTTTATCCCTCATCAAATCAAAAATTAATTTTTCCTTGTCATGACACTTTCACAGTCTTAATTTAATTTTTTATTTTCCCCAACTCCATTCATTTATCTTTCACTTTGGTGTTCTTTAAGATTTCAATATCTTGATAACAAGTAATCTTTATGTTTTAAATTTTTAATTCTTTTTAAAATGTGTGTCTTTTTTGAAATAGGAAAAGGTCCAAAGGGGTAGGGGTGGTGGGAGTAGATGGGGAAAGAATAGAATGGAAAGGAAAAATTATGAGAAGAGAAAATAAAATGGAAATGAAGTCTATGTAAGTAGGGAAGGGTGGAGGGGGTGAAGGGTGCACAGTTAATGGGGAAAAAATAAGAACCAAGATACATCATGTACAGGTACAAGCACCCAGTGATAAATGTAAATATATTGTATACCTAAAATGTACCAATAAAAGAATTTAAGCAAATAAATAAATAAATAAACTAAAATGTGTGTCTTCTACATGAGATTAAAAACTCTGAAATAGTACTCCACTTAGTATGTATACTTGATAGTATTGTAAAATTGATGAGTTAATGCATAAATTCATGAAGATGTGAAAAAATGTGAACATTTAAACCTAGGGAAATTTATTTTATAACTGAATTTTGAGCCTAGATTGCAAGTTTAATTAATGAAATACATACGTATAAGCTTTATAATGAGATATAGATAGAGATGAGAATGAAATACATACATGTAAGCTTTATAATGAGATATAGGTAGAAATGAGAATCACACAGTGCCCTCTAATTCCTTTGGAAAAGTTCTCTGTACTGTGCTCAGCTTCATGTTTCCAGATATGCTCTCTCTTACTCATTCCTCTCTTCCGTTTCTTCTGTCCTTTCTCTTCTCTCCCTCTCCCTTGTTCACTCTCAATTAGACTTGAAGCCAATTAGATCCAGTGCATAAAAATACCTGGCTTTCCCAAAAACATATATATCCATTGTCCCTTTATTACATTGATGAAATTGCCTGGGCCATTTGTGACAACAATATCTTTTTTTTTTCCTCTATAGTAAAATGTCATTTCAGTCACTTCAGCCACTTCTGTTTTTCTGACTTCTCTTTTTTTCTTATCTAGTCCTTGCTTGGTTTTCTAATTCATCATTTCTGTGGGAAGTGTGATTCAGATATGGGATTGTGTGATCATTAAGTTAGAAAGAGAATAGCATCTTTTGTCTTACTGTTGTTTGAGTTGAGATGTATCTCACAACTAGTCCTTTGTGTTCTTCTACAGGAACTCTTCCACAAACATTAACATCAGACAAGGCTACTCTATGATTGAGATAAATCAAGACTTCTTTATAATAATGCCTATGTCCAGGCAAGCATGAACATTGTCTAAATCAGAAAGATGACCAAAAATATTTTAACTTCATATAGCTGGCCACTTCCTTATCAACCACAAATTAGAACATGTTAAATGTTCTTTCATCTGTTCCTCATATGTGCAACTCAGTGACAACATTTTCCTGAATTCATAATTTCACCCAATGCAGAACAAGTGTCACTTCCTTGAATCCTCCCTGAAATTACTAAAAAGAAGCTCTGATATATATCCTTTCTAACCCTCATTTAAGGAGCTGCTCTATAGCTCCCCATGAGATATATTCACTTTTGTTACAATGAAAAACAAAGCCAATTTTTTCAAATGAAATTTCATTAGCGTTCTGCAGTAAGAGGCATTAAAAACAGAGGAAAGAGAGATGAGAGAGAGAGAAGAGAAACACAAAGCTACTTGAAGGAATTACTAAAATTAATTCAAAAGAACAATTGCAAAATGTCATGCTGTAATTTTTTTTATTTTTTGTGTACATTTTGCAGTATATAATGATCATATTCATTATGTGGATGCAATGTATGTATATAACATATCTTAATTATCCATTCATTCTTTTTCCCTGTCCTCCTTTCTCTGTCTTTTAAACTTTTTCTTATGTTCTATCAATAGCTATGAGGACCAGGTCTGGTCTCAAAACTTGTTTATGAAACTTAATTCTGTATGTAATATTTTACTTTCTCACATGAAGCATACAATATATGGTCTCCACTGCTTTGGTGAGGAAATTGTTCTTAAATATGCTCCTAACTTCAGATCCCATTTAAAATTAAAGTAAATAAATTAAGATAATCTTGACCTCTGAAAAATTTCTTGCCCCTTACAGATATTTGTGTTAGAGTACAAGAAATAGTATTATGGCTTTCTGACTTTTTATTCCCTATGTATAAATCTCTTAATAAGCAAGCTCTTTGTCTACCTAGTTTGGTTTGTCTAAAAAATAAGACAGGCAGATACTAATGTGAAATTGTGGTTTAGGCAGAAAAACTTTTGCTTCTGTTTTCATTTTGGCTCATAATAATTTTGACAATTCTTGGCATACCATTTTGCCTCTGTGTCAAATTTTCCTGCTGTGAAACAAAAAGACCTGATGTGCTTGATTGGGAAAGTCTGAAGATGATTAATGCTAAAGAAAGGTTGTGAATAAAAGTGCCACACAAGTTCAATACACCATTATTTTAATAAATCACATTTTTCTTGGTGTTCATAACAGTGGCCTACTCTTTATGCACCAGTAACTGATTCAGACTTCATTTTATTTTATTTTTTATAAAAAGGAAAAACGAAAGAAGTAAGAAGAAGAGAATTCACAACACAGCAAAGAGAAATGACTGTAATATGAACTCTAGCACTGTAGAATTTTTTCATGGTCTGATACTTTTTAATCTTGAGTCATAGATGGAAAAATAATGGGGAAAATTAAAGTACAACCATTGTACTCGACATGAGGCAAGTAAGATTGCTGGACTGATCACACTGAACTCCAGAAGACAGAATGCCTAGAATTTCCCAGACCTGATTATTAGAGCTCCAACTGGTGGCTGAACAGTCTCCTAGAACACAAATTTTCTGTTCCTCAATTCTTATTTCAGGATTAAATTAATACTATATTAAACTAATCTATAGTATATATATTATATATACCATAATATAGTATAGTTTATTAAGTATTAAATTAATCTATAGTTATAGTATTTTTTGCTGCTTAAGGACTCAGATGATTTTCTTTCTAATAGGATAAAAACTTGTACATACAAAAAAGAATATGAGAAAAACATGAAATTACATTAGCTATCTTTTTCTCACAAAAAATCTACTGGACTTATATAGTGCTATCTAATATTTGTTGTTTTGCTATTATTTTCTTAATGTCTCTGTCAATTTCAAAAACTTGGACTAAAAAGAGCTGAACAATAAAATTAGTATATGTAATATTGATCTTTACAATTTTTAAAGTATAATTAATGAATATAATCTTTTGATGAAAGTGATACCTTTTTCAGTCTATCTGAACTATGTGAAAACACAAAACTAAAGTATGCTAAAAGATATGTTCAGTGCATTTATATATATATATATATATTCATTCTACTTTCTCTGCTATATGTGCAATTTAGAAAAATAATTCAAGGATGAGAATTTTGACATTATTCTGTTTTAACAATAAAGAGAGGCAGTTGAAACAGCTGTGTAATGAAGGACTTTAGGCTAACATAAACGGTAGGATTTAATCAAGCACTAATTGTGAAACATCATATATTCACTCAAAATTGTGCCTATAACAAATATCCAAGTACATTGAAAATATTCATAATATGAAATTAATTTTTTACAAAATTAACAAAATTAAATACTCTAGATGCAATATGATTGTAACTATAAATACAGCTAAACATCAAAGCTAGATAAATAACAGTCTAGTCAGTACATTAAACATTGAATATGAAAGAGAAAAATGAGGAAAGAAAGAAGAAAAGAAGGAAATAAAGAACAGAAGAAGGAAGGAAAGAAGAAAGGATAGTAGGAAGGAAGGAATTCAGGTAGAAACACAGAGAAAGAGGGTAAGAAGAAGCTAGCTATAAGAAAATAAAAATCTCAAGCATTATAGATTGTTAAGTGGCCTAATTAGAAATGATTACTACATTGTTAGATATCCAAAATTTTCTGTGACATATATTTTATATTATCTGAAAATTAAAACAGTTAAAAATCCAACATTTTATTATTCATTCCCTCTAAATCCATGCCTTAGTTGTCATAGTCAATTGTTAATATTACTCTGAAGCACTAATCAACAGCACTGTTGAAGTTACTACAATTAAGCTGAACCTATTGTTAGTCCCCATTTTGACAACTCCATCAATACTTATGTCAGTTTGAACAGAGGTAGATCATAAAGGCACTTATGAAATCAACACCTAGATCTTTAAAATTTTTAGTCATTCTCCTTTTAGATGTCTTCCCAAAAGAGCTAAAGTCATAATAATACATGCATATCAAAATTTATAACAGCACAGTACAAATATGTCAAATACCTATAGTGAATGTAAACTCTGTATGTCACAAACACGAAGTAAAAATAATAATAACAATGATAATGAAAATATGGAAAAAGGGTCTAGAGATGGAGGAGTAAGGTGCATGGGGTGGAGAAGGGAAATAGAAAAGAATCAAGATATCTTAAGTACCTGTACCTACCCCTATGATGGACATAAAGTTCATGCGTTGCAAATGTGTACAAATAAAATAGAATTTTAAAAAATTTAAAGTCTCTTTATCAAGCCTATTTGTTAGAAATTACCTAAGTGACACAATTTTTTAAATTTTAGTTTACTTTAATATTTTATATGTATATCATTAATTTAGGATGATGATGAGCAAATAAGTATTGTTCTTCAATTTCAATAGAAATATATTATCATCAATATTCCACCATCAACCTGTTATGACTAATACTTTGAACTTGATACAATTTTAATTTTATTATAGCAGAGAAATGTCCTTTTCTGGTTTTATTGTTTTGCCAGGAATAGATGTTGATTTTGATCAAATATATCTTTAGCTTATTTTAGTCTAATTTCATAGTTCATGATTTTCCTATTTTGATCAAGTTTGAATTTGAGGGATAAACACTACCTATCTGATACCAAGATATTTAATTTGTTATGTGAAACCTAATTTAATATATATAATAAAAAGTTCAATATATAATTTAAAAATTGTTTTTCTCTGCAAGTTTATAAGAAATATGCTGAGCTAAAAATGTAATGAGAAAAAAGTTCTGTGGGCTAAAGTAATTTTGATGATACAAGCTTATTCTATTGCTTTAAAATATTACGGCAATCACATATAAAACAGTTTGGTCTCAGTGCAATTATGACCATATTGAAAGATCATTTGCTGTTGAATTGGTTGTACTATCACTTAGTAAATGACATATTTAAATTTTATTTCTCTAATTGATTCAATTTTAGTCAACTATATGTTGAAAATATGTCATAATTTAATGTGATTTTTAAATTTATTTCCATCCTTTTTAGCATTATCATTCTTTGTTTTTGAAATATATTTGACTTGTACAGCTATATCACAGTTCTTATTCATACCTCCATGTGCGTGTGATTTTTTTTTCATACTTATCTTTGAATTTCTTTTTAAGAAACATGGTGCAATAATTTCAAATGTTGGAAGACGTATTTTCTGGATTTGTACTTTGTGCTATTTTCCCCTAAATTCTTCATATTTTCTTACTGCTCTAATTTTTCTAAATTACTTTTGTTTTTTAAATTATTCATTCTCTTAGTTACCTAGCTGGATGTTGCACTTGAAGAATTTATTATTTTTATTTAATATATAAAATATTTAAGAATTTTTTGTATATGCATTTATAGCACATTCCATGATTTTATTTGGACTCTTTTTCTTTGCTTATCATT